>OX183132.1:26561872-26964546 GCA_945261195.1 Cryptosula pallasiana
TGGGGGGGGGTTAGCACTACCTATCACACAAATCTCCCACATACTCCGCTTCATTAGCGACGAAGTCTCTAATTAAAATATATATATAGACAAGAATAACTGAGGGGTGTGGGAGGATGGAAGAGTTGTCTCTTACTCGTTTTCTCTCTCATTTTTGGGCGGCGACTGGGGAGACAAAGATGGGTTGCCCGGGATGACCTTTTTCAGGCTGGTCCACCTATTCCGAGCCATGGTAGATTCGGAGTCACTCTCTGAGGTTTGGAGTGGCTTGGGGGGGTCTTTGATACATTGACTGTAGCTGCGCTGGGGAGGGGGTGTCAAGCTGGGGATCGTGTTGGTTGTTAGTAAGTGGTTGGGGGGTAGGGGAAGAGGGGGAAACTCGTCTAGGGTGAGTAAAGGGGGTGACGATTCATTAGGGGTTAGGGCCAGGGGATCGCAAGCAGTAGAAGGTTCCAAAACCCAGTTGTGGTGAGCAGTTAACTCATTATCTTGGCTGCTAGTAGCGACTTCTACTGGGGGGTTGATAGGCAACAGCACCTCTTCTTGGTTACTTGGGGGAGGTTGACACGCAACTAAGCCGGCCTCGAGGAGTAAATCATTATCCTCTGGCTCTAGTTGTAAGGAAAGTTTGTCGTTGCGGGCCGTCATTGTCTGTAGGTGGTGAACCAGCAGCTGCAGCAAGTAAGCGGGTTGCTCGGTAGTGGATTTAGATTGCAGAGGAGCTGCACTTTCTTGACTGTCTGACTCCACATCATCCCGTTCCACTTCTCGGGAGTGGTTACTCATGGCAGTGGGGACAGGAGGGGGTGTTTCAGGGGGGCTCTGTAGCCACGGGGTTTCGAACGTGGGTGTTAAGCTGTTCGGAGTAGGTAGAGCAGGTCTTGGCAATTCTTTTAAGTTGAGGCACGGGGGTGTGGGTCCTCAGTCTTAGTGGTGAAGGCCGTTAACTCAGCTATCAGTCTCATCTTCTCTTGATATTGTTGTTCGAACAATTGCTCCTGCTCACTAGCTACTTGATGGCACCAGGGCTCTCCATAGCGTTGGGGTGGTCCCACGTTACGCCTAGGGCGACCAGTAGGTGCAGGGGCTATGACAGGGGGTGAGGTGACTGGTGGGGGGGCAACTCCCACATTCGGGGTCTGGCTCCTATTTCGGCCAGTTCTTGGCCGATTTGTACAAAACTCGCTGGGGGTGTTGAAGGGGGTCTCTGGTAAGGGTTGCTGTAGGCGAGGGGGTGTACGTTCTTTTAGTAGGGAAAGTGGGGGGATGGCAATGCTGGGAGAAAACGTGGTGGGATCGGGAGCTCTAGGAAGGGTAGGGGATTGTCTTGAAGGGGAGGGGGGGGACTTCTTCTCCTGCGGGGGGCTGCGCCACGCATGTTGGGATGGCGAGCTGGCTCCATGGCTGCTGGGGCTTGGCCGTAGGGCTCAAGGCAAGCTTTATAGGGTTTGAGGCGGCTACCATTTTGTACCGAACGTTGTCCATGTCGGTCGATTAAGTAGGTGTGGTTGCTGAAGGCCTCATCGATGATGTAGGGTACAACGAACTTGGGTTGGAGCTTGGGGCTTTCTCCTTTTCTTCGCCTCTTGTTCTCTAACCAGACCTCATGTCCCGATCGGAATAACGAAGGCTCTTCTCCGTCGTCTCCTCTAGTCTGCTTCTGCTCCATTCTCAGCGCCTCGTGGACATCCTCTAGTCTCTCTTGCAGGGCTCGGGCATATTCGTGCACTGGTACGCACTCTAGCAGAGGGGGGTGGTAGGTGAGTTGGTCAGGGAGGCGCAACTCTTTACCCATCATAAGGAAGTTGGGCGTTTCACCAGTAGTAGAGTGGGGGTAGCGCGAAAAGCTCTCATGATTTGGGGAAGGACCAGATCCCATTCTTCAGGGCGTCTCTTCAGGAGGAGAGAACGTAAGGCGTCTCCGAGGACTCTATCATTCCGCTCCACAACTCCATTGGCCTGAGGGTGGTAGGGGGTAGTGCGGGTTTTGGCCACCCTCCAAATGGTACAGAGTTCCCTCATCAGGCTGGACTCAAATTGGGCGCCCTGATCGGTATGCATTTGTTCGGGTAAACCGAAATAGCTAAACACATGCTCGTCTAGGGCGGTGGCCACTACTGGGGCTGTAGCGTCTGGGAGGGGGAGGGCGTCCTGCCAGCGGGTAAAATGATCCGTTAAAACCAAAATCCACTTGTTACCACGCTGGGTCTCAGGAAGGGGACCAACTAGATCTACCGCTAGTTTTTGCCAAGGCCGGCCTGCATACATGCGTTGTCGTGCGGGGTTGGGTTTGGTCCCCCCATGTTTAGCACGTTGGCACGTCTCGCAGCTATTGACCGCTTGCCGTACATCGGCTGTCATGCCGGGCCAGTACCAGGTGAGATTCAACCTCTTGAGTGTTCGTTGAATACCTTGGTGGGCCATGACGTGGGTCTCCCACACGACTTTTCCACGCAGACTGGGAGGGCACACGGCGCACCAGTGAGACCGGGTTTGGCCGGCATGGTGTATCTCCAGTACACCATCCGGGCGGATTTGCATAAAATGTCTCCTCTTCTCCAATTGGCGCAACTCATTGCTGCCAAGCTCAAGCTGTTGGGGGTCTACGGGGGTGTTATTTTGGATAGCTTCATATACGACAGCTACGGGGTGACGGCCGGTCTTTTGAGCTTCCATCAGATCTGTATCAGGGGGTGGTGGACGGGGACGAGCAATGGCAACTACCCGGTGGTCTGAGGGAGGGGAGTGAGTAGGCAAGGGCTGGGCAAGGGGGGTAGGGGAGGGGTTTGGGAAGGTCTGTATCACCTCGTCTTTGGTGGGGCCACCATCTCTACTCTCAATGTGGGTACACTGTTTACAATCAGAGGGGCAACGCCTACTCAGTCCGTCTGCGTTCCCGTGCAAATGTCCACTGCGGTGTTCTATGGTGAACTTAAACTCTGAGAGAGCTTCCAGCCATCTGGCTACTTGGCTCGAAGGTTCCTTTCGCTTGCAGAGCCACATGAGGGAGGGCATGGTCGGTACGGACTCTAAAGGTTTGTCCGTAGAGATAGGGCTTGAAGTGTTTCACCGCCTTAACTACGGCTAACAACTCCTTGCGAGTGACACAGTAGTTTCGCTCTGGGGGGCTCATCGTTTTACTGTAGTACGCTATCACCCGTTCTTCATTGTTCTGGATCTGGGACAGGACGGCGCCGACACCGTCGTCATTGGCGTCGGTGTCTAGGATATAGGGACTGTTGGCATCGGGGTAGCCTAGAATGGGGGCGGAGACCAGTCCTGCTTTGAGCAACACAAACGCTTCTGCCTGAGGTTGGGCCCACTCCCAGGGGGTATCTTTACAAGGGAGTCTGGTCAGAGGCTTGGCTACGGTAGAGAACCGTGGGAGGTACTGGCGGTAATAACCTACAGTTCCTAGGAACGCTTGTAGTTCTTTAAGACAAGTAGGGGGGGGGCCAATCACGTACTGCAGCAATCTTTTCTGGATCAGTGGAGACACCTCGCTTGCTGACAACGTGGCCTAGGTAGCGGACTTGAGATTGGAGCAGCTCACACTTGCTGGGCTTTAGTTTTAAACCAGCCGCTTGGAGACGCTGGAGCACTTCGGATAGTCGGTGGAGATGGGTGGGGAAATCGGGGCCTATGACGATGATGTCATCTAAGTAAAGGAGGAGTGACTTCCAGTGAAGGCCGTGTAGCACCCTCTCCATGAGTCTCTGGAAAGTGGCGGGTGCGGAAGTTAATCCGAAAGGGAGGACTTTCCATTTATATAGGCCGGAACGGGTGGAGAAAGCGGATTTGTCACTAGCATCCGTGTCCAGGGGGACCTGCCAGTATCCGCTCACTAGGTCTAGGGTGCTGAAATAGCGGCTACCCGACAAAGCGTCCAGGCTCTCATCTATACGGGGCAGGGGGTAGGCGTCTTGTTGGGTAACTGCATTCAACCGCCTATAGTCTATGCAAAACCTCCACGAACCGTCTTTCTTTTTGACGAGTACCACAGGAGAACTCCAGGCACCATTGCTGGGTTCGATCAACCCTCTCTCTAGCAGTTTGGACACCTGCTCCTCGGCTTCTCGCTCCTTGTGGGGTCCTAATCTGTGGGGGTGTTGTCTTATAGGCTGGGCTCCGGGCTTCAGGGGGATGCTATGTGCCACAAGGTCGGTACGACCCATGTCGTGATCTCCTCTACTGAACACCTCCTCGTAGGAGTGTAAGAGCTGGGCCAGTTGGAAAGCTTCACTGGGGGTGTGGCAGTTGTCCAGGGCTTGGGTATATAGTGCCTGCAAGTGCTCGGGCACGGGGGAGGGAAGGAAAGTGGGGGGGATGGAAGTAGGGGGGTTCTCCGTCAATGGCAACGCTATGTCACTGGCCTGTACACCTGTATACCGGCCTATAGTCTTTCCCGCTTTCAAATGCAACGCCTGACTAGTGGGGTTAAGGCATCTAACGAGCAGGTGGTGTTTGGTATCAGGGGAGTTGAGACTGGCGGCGAGGGGCGGGGAGTCCGGGGTACCTTCTACTATACCGAGGGGGAGGTGTGAGGGGTTGGTAACTTTACAAAGTACCGTCGCCTCGGTATTCGGGGGAATGTGAGTGTCTCTTATGACTTGGACAGAGGTGGAGAGCATTCGTCCCTGTTGGTCAGTGCATGGAAGTTCTTGGCCATCTATTTCAATGACTGAACGATCAAATTTCATGTGACACTTGTGGGCAGTAAGAAAGGGCATGCCTAAGATGGCGTCTTTGTTAATCTGTCCGACTACGAATGTAGCATCCGTCTTTATGTCTCGCAGTCGAAGGGGCAGATGTAGGGTACCAAAGAAGGGAATATGGGATCCGTCCACCAAAATGCCGTGGGTGTCGCTATTTTGAAGGGCATCCCGGGTGGTAGGAGACAGCCGGTTGAACAGGTGCTGTGATAGCAAATTGGTGGTACATCCGGTATCAATGAGTATAGACACCGGCTTGCCTTCAATTCGACCGGGCAAGAAATAACTTGCCTTGTAGGGGCGTTCTGGCGGGGAGTAAAGAATGTCAGTGGGTCTGACGGCTGATGGTCGGGGGGTAGGGGGTTGTCTCTCCCGAGGGCGGGAGGGGCGATTTGGGTTGGGGGAGTAGGGAGGCTTTTGGGGTGAATCCCTCGGCTCAGAGATTGAGCTGGTTCAGAGGGGTAATATAATTTGTGTCCATGACTAACTGGGTGTTGCTGACGAGACGGGCGGGGAAGGTCAGCACACAGGGGGGCCGGGGGGTGGAATGGTTGGTTGTTATCCCAGACAGGCGGGGCAGACGGGTAGTAGTCTGTATCTTCCAGCTCTTGTAATGGCGCATACCGGTTGGCAGTAGGTAGCTGCCAGGGCTCTGGGGATCGCACAGGATACCGTCTCTCTGGACGGGGAGGGGGGATCTGAGTCACAGGGTTATGTTGCTCTAGTCTTTCTATTGCTTTCCTATAATTCCGAGGGGCCCGGGGGCAGTTAGGAACCGGTCTCCCTACTGCGGGCGGCGCCCGTTTTTTGACGATTGGTTAGGAAGGGGGGTAGGAGACGGCCAGGGTTTAGTAGGACAACTCCTCTGTAAGTGGCCAATGGCGCCACACCCCCAACACTGAGGGGGGGGGGGTAGGTGCGACGGGGGGGGGTAGGAGGGGTGGGGGACGGCCAGTTGGGGGGTTGGTTGCTGCTTCAGTCTCTGGAGTTCTTCCGACTGGAGCTTGATGGCGTCGGTGAGCAACTGCATGTTTTGCATCAGAACAGCCAGGATGTCTGGGGACGGGGTAGCTGTCTGGTGGACTTGACTGAGTGGGGGTGTGGCTGGGGTTCTGCCACTGGGTGGTTCTAGCATGTCGTCTTCCTCCTCCACTACTCTGACTCGGGAAGGTTTGTCTTCAAATCCTGTCTTGATTTGGAGAAATTCACTGCCTGCTCTGACTGCTTCCTCGACAGTGTGGGGTTGTACGGCAAATAAATGTCGGTGAAGGTACGCATTGCCTATTGTGCTCGCAAAGGTTTCCAGTACCATTCGGTCAACTCTTCGGGGGGGGCAGGTCATCATAAGCAACACGGACCAGTTTTTTAACTTCATTAGCGTGTTGTTGCAACGATGTTTTGGGGAAACGACGCAGGGTAATCAACTGGGCTTGGGCCTCTTTGGGGGTAAGTCCAAACCGTGCACGTAGGGCAGCAAAGATACCTTCTACATGGGGAGGGCGGCCACACTCAAGGGCGTCGTCTCTCAGTGCCTCTCGTAAGTGTCGTAAGGCAGTAGCTTGGCCCCAATCATTTGCATCGGCTACTTCAGTAAATCGAGTGATAAAATATTCCACATCGGCCGTGCCATCGTATTTGCGGGGTTTGAAGGGGGTTGGGTTGTGTCTTTGGGGGGGTTGTACCAATCTTTGTAGGGCATCTGTCAACTCATCCAAGGCTACCGTTGGTTGAACTACAACGGGATTTCGGCCAGCGTTTCTTGCTTTCTGAGTGGCCATTGTTGATTGGCGAGTTATGGGGTATAAAATGATTGCTTGTAACAGAAATCAGCATTCCGTGGATCCCGAATCGGGGTTGGGAGGATCCCGAATCGGGGTTGGGTGGATCCCGAATCGGGGTTGGGTGGATCCTGAATCGGGGTAGCTTCGGGGTAGAGGGGGAATGGCAGTATACAGGGTCAAGGTAACTTCGGGGTAAGGGGGAATGGCAGTATACAGGGTCAAGGTAACTTCGGGGTGAGGGGAAGATGGCGGTAAGCAGGGCGAACAGGCTTGGTGTAGTTCCTAGCTCTTTCTTCTGCTTTATTATCTCACAATCTTCTTACTTCTTACCTTCTTTCTTATCTCTCTCTATCCGTTGTGTCCTTGTTCTTCAGAAATCCCACCGCTGCCACCAATGTAATAGATTTGCCTCTTCTTTTAGCTACACAACGGATTCTCTACCTCTCTCTCTCCCACTCCTGTCTCTCTATCTCCAAAGACGTTAACAACTCATGAGCCCTCGACTCAAACGTAGTAGAAATGTGTTTATCAGAATAGATACTTTATTATATTCACAAGTAAAAGGGTACTTATACTTCAACAACTCTACAACAACTGCCTGCCCAAGGCACAGCAGCTCTATTTATAGAGAAAAAGGTACAACTTCATTACCTAATTAGGCACAGCGAATCACAATACAGGGTACAAGGCAATTGCCACTGGTAATATATAATACAAAATCATAACAATAAAACAGTCCAATCATGTAGCAAGCACATGGTGTTTTGCCCTGGGCACTTATTGCCGCTCTTTTTGGTAGCTGGTAACTTTCCAGTCCTTATAAGGGTAGACCATATCCTATCCTGTGATCCTGGGAGAAGGAACGCTCCGATTTCAATTCTGATTGTTGCATCGCGTTCAGGAGGCCTCAGACTACCTGAGTCAATGTGGTTGGATCCCGGGTCGGGGTAGGTTCGGGGTAGGTTCGGGGTAGCTTCGGGGTAGCTAATTTTACTATATATAGGGAGATAGTGTTTGGGGACAACTGATATCCATTTTCCAGGGGATTCGGAGAATCTCCGGGGGGGTAGAGTTCTGGTGGGATAATGACTTTGACTAAGGGCACCAGGGGTGTAAAGGGGGGGGGGGGGGGGTTTGGGGGGGGGGTTAGCACTACCTATCACACAAATCTCCCACAATAGCCATGGAGTGCCAGAACATTAAGCCTGTACCATATCTGCCTCAAAAATCGGGAAGGAATGACAACAGCCGATAAATCACCACTAGTACCGATCAATAGATGAGAGCTCGCATCAACAGACATTTACCCATTGACTCCACCCCTTAACATCTTGCCGCTTGGTCTATTTAATCATATGCTGTTATGGATTTATTTCATACTACTTTTAATCTTATCTTGTCATTTGCTTAAATCATTTCCTGTGCACCTAATTGGTTAATGTTTGTATTCTTAGCACATGATTGGCTTATGACAATGCTAGCGCCATGCGCTCCAGGCTATATAAGGCTGGAGCTTGCCTTTGTTCTGTGTACTTGTATGTTATGGTGTACTCTTGCCAATTCACTCTAGAGGGTGACCTCCCCAAGGCAGTATTGATACAATGAATGTACTTACACCGCAGCAACCAGGATAGTTTGTCTGAGCCATTGTCCAGGGGTCTGACCCCTGATATTGGGCGGACACAAGATGGCTGTTTAGCCAAGCATCTTCAAAACCATCTCAGATCCTACACTAAACCCTGGAGTCAAATGTGCCTTTTCTTAAATTACTCTATCGATCAATTGCTAGGTACAGCCTCGGACTCCTGGAGAGTCTTTTAACCACTTTGCACGATTTTGTTTAACCACATTCTACCGCATGATCTGTTAACAATTCATATCTCGGTTGTCATCGGCCTATTTACTTGCTGCCAATGTATGCGTATATTTATTATGCCAACTACTTTTTGTCAGCCTGCCTATATAAAGGTTGATTTCACTAATTATCTTTGCATTTATTCAAGTAGTGCCAACCACCCAAAGGATTGCCATCTGAGGACTTGGTATCGGTGACTTTAGCCATTATTAACGCTCAAACTCAGTGTAGTTTGTCTGAGCCATGGGCTCTGCACTTGTCAACTGATCTGGCAGTAACTGATCACTAATTTTTACTGTCATACCGGCGAAGTGTCCCCTTTGCAGATTGGTATGATACTTTCAACGTGAAATTACGTTGAAAGCAGACCGTAATCCAATACAGCAACGCATATATATCGCAAATCAGTAACTAGTTTTCCAATTGTTTCTTTTAACGAATCTAATTCTCCTAGAAATTTGGCTCTCTTCTGATAGATAAATCTCAACAAAGTGTGCAATTTAGGGTTGAGAAAGGATGTAGGTGTTAACTGCGGCACAAAGTTTTGCAATTTTAGAATCATCCTTTACAGATTTTAAACAGCCAAGTCTCTCATTTTATGGAAAACAAATGAAAACTGCCACATTAAAAGTTTACTGTCAAAATAAAAATGTATTTTCATTTAACTTTGACAGAAAAGTTTTTGTTGATAAATTGTTGGTTTTTTGGTAAATTTAAAGTATTTGCAACCATAAATTTAATCAGTTATATTTAGATTGTTTTCTTTGCAGGCAACTGTCAGTGATTTAAGAGTTATCCTGAATCAAGCATGCAGCTTCTAAGTATAAACAATTCAGCCAAGCAACAATGCAGAGGTATTAGAGCAAGTTCAACGTACCCAACCACCTTTTGAGTTGAGCCAGTCACAGATAGTGCCACCAGCAGCTTCAACAGGAGCACGCTTCAAGCATAGCACAAGCCACTGAAAGGCTGCAACAGCTAAAGAATTGTTGCATTCGTGTAGGATTTCAATTATCTTCGCGAAAGTGAACTCCATCAGCTAGAAATTTTCACAAAAGTATTTTGTCTCAAACATTTCATAGAAAAGTGCATAATGTCATTATAATCGTAATCTGTAAAAGAGCACAGACTTGATCGACCTTATCAATAAGAAGTATTCTCACCTGAACTAATGCGAGTGGAGACACCGTCCCATTTTTAAATATCTGTGCTAATGCTTGTATTCTCATTTCTTTCCAGGTATCCAGGTAAGAGAGACCCTCAGGTGCTGTTTGCAATATTATAGGCTGAGTCACTTGATGCACTGCCCCTGCATACATAACAAGATGAAAGAGTCATTTTGTACTCAAATCCAGAAAAAATTTTAGCTGAATGCACCAAATTTGATGTTTCAGAATTATAATGTTATTGTTTATCTTACGTATTCTGCATAAGCACTTGGCATATTTTTTTATGGCTTTTTTCAGAGGTTTCTCAGTCGGATCTCCAAATCGACTAATTGTAGACTTTTTGAAATCACTCACTCTTGTATCAAACACTGTGTTGGAGAATTGTGGAAATCTACAGTATTCCATCTCACAGTATTAGTTTGACAACCATCCAAAGGTTTCAACAATAAGGGATTCTTGTTTGCAAAGATACAACATTGTCAGAAAATTTTTCAAACAGAGGAGAGTAAATTCAGTAGAATAACAAAAGCCAACTCCAACTGTTAGCTGAACTGATGTCCTACTTCACCAAATATCAAATTTAAATGCTCTGACAAACAATTCATGTTAATTTTGTCAATTTATTTTATTCTGAAAATAGCTAAATCTGCCCCTACCGAATCTATCATTAGGTTACGGTAATGATAAATGCGGTAGGGCAGATTTAGTCATTTTTGGTGTAAACTGAATTGACAAAACCGAAGTCCAAAGTAGCAAAACAAATCTTATGCGGTGTAAGGTCTAATGATTAGGGTATTGGGGGAGTAATGCAGACCTGATTGTACTCACTAAACGCCATGAGTTCTCATTAAATCTGGACAGCTTTTCGTCGATTCAATCAGGAAGTGCCTAAAAACCTTCGTGTTTTTATCAGTGGTTTTCTGTTTGTAGTACGATGCTAGTTGTCACAATAATTTACTAGGGAGAGCTGCTCAACATGAAGGTGCTTTGTGTGCAGATGTTGCTGCTTTGGATTTTTTGTGTGACACTATTTTGATTTTATCTATCAGATAACTTTATGGTGCCAAAAAATGGCTAATGGCGGGGATTTTATTGTTTGTTGTCAAAAGTAGTTTTATTTTTCGATTTTTTTTGCTAACGAATTGTAAAAATCAATAATATTTATGAATTTAATTTTCGATGAAACAAAATTAGTCAGCACTGAGTGTTTTTGTTTTATAGAAAACTAAAAGTTAATCGGTGTTGAGATTGTATTTTAAAATCTCACATAAAATTAAGTGTTCAGTTTCAAATTGACATTTGTAGTGATCTTCAAAAAACAAAATCGATTGGCAATGGAACAAAATTTATCCTCAGCCTAGAAAAGAACTTTCTGCATTAATAAATAGAAATGAAACATTAGTGCATTTCCACCGCATATTTATATTTCCTACAAAATACTAGCTCAACAGACCAAACTGTTATTTAAAACTCATATTTCGTAAACGCAAGAAACCCTCACAAAGCTAAACTAAACAACTATTATTGCCTAATGGAGCTTGCTGGAGGTTCTATTATTACTTCGTGGTCATAATCTTTGAAAACGTTTGGCCGAGCCGTCTCTGCATTTCTTATACATCACCGTATTCAACAATAACTCAACATTTAGTTTGTTTCCACGTCAAAATTGATGTTTTTTCTTTCATTTTCAATTTCCAGTTTTCACCATCATTACTGATTTTTTATGCATATTCATCAGAAGATTTTTCCATTTAAAATTTTATTGATTTTCATTTATCAGCTTCTACAGATATTTTTTGATTCCCAACTTTCACTTTATGTAAATTTTTTAAAACTAATCGTCCCATTTCATTATCTTGTTGCATTTATATCGGTCTATTTTTTGCTCTAAACATGCGGTTGTTCCAAACTTGAAACAACACTCAGATTGGAAAATAAGCCTGTTTTTAATTTTGGTCATCTAAAAGGTAAAGCATAATTTGACTTTTTGATTACTGGCCAAACTTTGACATTATCTAGGCACTGCCCACTGAACTTCAACTGCATTCCAATGTACAGTGTAAACTGACCCTTTTCCATGATTACTTTGCACTGGCCAATTGTTTAGAACAAGGTAAAATGGTGCTACGACGCTGTAAATGTTAGTACCTGGGAGTATCTTACCTTCGTAGCATGTAGAACAGAGCAACATCTTTTACATTTGGTTCCTGACCGGCCATTTTCCTGCTGGCATGTATTAAATAATTAAACTTGCTACTAGGTAATTAAAGATGGAAACATTGGATTAGTCACTTATGATGACATCACGTTTTTTGGGGATTGTGATTAAAGCAATGCATTGGGCAGCAACATTGCAATCTTCCTGCGGAAACTAACTTAGCACTAACACTGATAATTTCCTTTTGGCTACAAAAAAAATTTATCTACAACTGCTTTTCATTTGTGTGCTCTTATCTCACTCGTCATTCTCTGCGCGCATTTTCACTTTTTAAACCGGTTGCGGGCAAAAACAAGTTTCCTTTCAAATTTGGTTGGAAGTTACTGCCTGCCAGAATATGCCTGTTGGGCACGGTTGTCTAATATAAAGCTTCCTTAAAGTGACGCTTGCTAAATTGGCTGTTTTGCTAAATTATATATTCTAGTTCCTTACCGCTTCGATTGTGGTTCTCCGCACAGGTTTAGTATTGGATTTGCTATCGTACATGTTGAACGTAGTTGTTGATTTTTTTGTTGACATATATTTTATGTAGTTTATTGTATTAAAACACCATAAATATATACACATACACACAAACAAGCGTACACACGCATACACACACGTACATAGACAGATACACACACACGCATACACACATACCACATACACCACACCTACACATACCCTATGAATACCACATGCCCTACACATACATATGCACTACATGAACACATACACTACACATACCACATACACATACCACATACACTATGTGTACAATATACACTACACATAAGCATACACCACATACATAAACATACACTACATATTACACATACCATATACACATACACTACGCATATCACATACACTACACATACATATGCACTACATGAACACATACACTACACATACCACATACACATACCACATACACTATGTGTACCATATACACTACACATAAGCATACACCACACACATAAACATACACTACATATTACACATACCATATACACATACACTACGCATATAACATACTTTACACATACACATGCACTACACAAACACATACACATGCACTACACAAACACGTACACATACACTACATATACCACATACACATACCACATACACTACACATGCACATACACTACGTATACAACATACGCTACACATACACACACATGTACACTACACATGCCATGTAAACATACACATACACTACACATTACACATACAGTACACAAACTACATACACATTGTGGAAGATTTGTGTGCTGCAGTGATGAAAACCCCTTTCCCTCAACCCCCATGACCCCTACACCTCTTGCAGCCCATGAAGAGAAGTGTGCCAAGATGCCAGAGCTTTCCCCTTTGAGTAGAAGTACACTGAAATGATGTAAGTTGGTACCGGCTATCCCGGCCTGTATCCTCCCTGTATGTGATATATATGCATATATATCAGCTATCCCGGGCCTGTATCCTCCCTGTATGTGACATATATGCATATATATCAGCTATCCCGGGCCTGTATCCTCCCTGTATGTGATATATATGCATATATATCAGCTATCCCGGGCCTGTATCCTCCCTGTATGTGATATATATGCATATATATCAGCTATCCCGGGCCTGTATCCTCCTGTATGTAATATATATGCATATATATCAGCTATGCCGGGCCTGTATCCTCCCTGTATGTGATATATATGCATATATATCAGCTATCCCGGGCCTGTATCCACCCTGTATGTGATATATATGCATATATATCAGCTATGCCGGGCCTGTATCCTCCCTGTATGTGATATATATGCATATATATCAGCTATGCCGGGCCTGTATCCTCCCTGTATGTGGTATATATGCATATATATCAGCTATCCCGGGCCTGTATCCACCCTGTATGTGATATATATGCATATATATCAGCTATCCCGGGCCTGTATCCTCCTGTATGTGATATATATGCATATATATCAGCTATGCCGGGCCTGTATCCTCCCTGTATGTGATATATATGTATATATAGCAGCTATCCCGGGCCTGTATCCTCCCTGTATGTGATATATATGCATATATATCAGCTATCCCGGGCCTGTATCCACCCTGTATGTGATATATATGCATATATATCAGCTATGCTGGCCGACCCTCGTTCTTTATCCCAAATCTAACAGAGAAAAATGACTGCCAACCCTGGATCTAACCAAAACGTATGGCTGCCAAGGAAATCTGAGATTAAGGAAGTATAGGAGCCTTCTAGAATAAATAACAGAGCTGAAGCAGTGGAGTGAATAAAAAACTAGTGGAATTGAAAAAGTACCTTACAGGACTGTTTGCCATGCGCACACCTCCATGATTCCTTAGCATTATTTACCTTATTGTATGAGCCATGCTGATTTGTTGTTGATTTGTGTAACGGCTTATGATTTTCTCACCCTAATAACGGAGTGAGCCTTCCTGACTAGTTATTATAAAAGGAATTGCTGGAAAGTCACAAGTTTTGTGCATTGGACAGGGATAACATATTAAATTGCTAAATAGATTTGGATAATAAGTTATTATTAAGTGGAACTCTGCATAGTTCGTCTGGGGCGAGGTCCCTACACTAATTGTTTAAAGTCAAGCAAATGGACGCCATTGTGTCGGTAGTGTGAAGAGGAAGAACACTAAAACATACAGTACACATACCACAAACACTACAAATTGCACATATCACTTGCACACATACATTACACATGCCACACACATACATACAAAAGCATACTGTGTTTCCATCTCCCTTCATACCCAATGCACCAGGCACAATTGAAAGAATACCATTTTCTATACTTGGCTTTTCATTCAGGCCTTTCTGTGTTTATTTTCACTTCAGCATCAGTTTTTAAATTATTTCAGTGGAGAACTTCAAAAACTCGGAAGAATAGGTTAGCTATCAAGGTTTTGATGCCATTGCTATTATACATACTATGACAATATTTAAGGTCTGTGCTATTTACGATCAAGATGTCAAATTATGGATAGTTAATGCACATTTTACATTTCTGCCCATATTTGAACTTACACATCCAATAGGTTGACACACACCTCTACTAGAGCAGTAGAAACTGGCTATGTATATGAACTCAGGGACAGTGGGTAAGTTAACATCAAGAAAGGTACTATATGTTTCTCACTTTTTTTTACATACAAATAAGATGTAACTGCTAGGTTACAGTTATGTCATATATTTTGGTACTGTAGGAATATGTGATAGCTAGCTAAAATAAAGCTTTGAGGTCAGATTTATATGTTGGGCGAAAAAACTAAGTGAGGGATATGCAAAAGGAGATTCTCATAATAGGAGTCGTGTTTCATGTTGATTTTACTTATCACCTGACAATACTCTCCCTGTTGATGGAAAATCATGAAAGCTTGATGCAAAAAAAAACACACCATATTCCCTTCTAGCGTGACTTTGACCTAACTTTTATGATGACTGTTTTTAATAATGCTGAACAGTTGTAGAAGTAATCCCATTGAGCCTTGCTTCGAGAGAGTTGATTATTGGCGAAAAACTATAACAATAACATGTCGATAGATAACTTATAGAACATTATTAAGACATTTTGTAATTATTGGTGCTATGGCAACAACTCTTCTGAGCTGTTCTCGAGTTTTTTCAATGCTTTTGTGATACTTGGTTGCTTTTCACTTTTTTTGCGTTGACCGGAAAATTTATTCTAAAAACAAAGCAATATATTTAAGTTTTGGTGTTTTCAAGCAAGACTCACACTGTCAAATGTTATTTTAGCAAATGCTTCAGTTATGTCTAGATTTGTTATGGGCACAGAATTTAACATCAAGTGAAGTCGATAAACTTTAGGATTCCAACTTGTTGCATTTCCTTGTTTTTCGAATTCGCTGATGACCTCCAAAAAGATATACTTTTGTGATAAGAAGAAACTACTTACTAATCAATAAAACAATTTAGATTCATCAAAACCCACGCGCATAACTTTTGATGTTTAGGTAAATTAATCTGAAGCAGCTGCTAACCTTAAAAATACGTTTTACATTTATAATCAGCTGTATCAAACATAAAGAAAAATATATTGCGCACTGGACATGGTGGAAGGGCGAAATGGAAGGGAAGAATGGGAATGGGAAGTCGAGAGGTGCGCATACAGTGGGAGAGAAGGGAGAGTGGGAGATGAGGTGGAGGAGAAGGAAGAAGGAATGTAGGTTGGAGAGGGGGGAGGGGGAGATGGGGAGACAAGCAAGGATGGAAAGAGGGAGAGAGAGAGGGAAGAGAGAAAGAGAAGGGGTAGGGCACTTACTTTTCCATATAATAGAAGAAACAAAAAAAATTAGTTCAATTAAGGGAAAGCAGTAAATTATTCAAAAGTTACACCTATTTTATAAACTTCTAGTTGTAGTGTGCTGATGTGATACAAATAGCTACCTTGTCTTAAATGAAGCGTACATGACATTGTCAATGATGCTACACACTGTATTATATTGCTGAAACCTGATTGGCCAGAAAGATGAGGTGATCTGGTAGCCTGTACTTTTGAATTACTAAAGATAGTCTGGGCAGTGAGCTGGTAAAGTTTGTGCTGTTGAGTCTTGCTTGGTTATGTGAAGTGGTGGAATGGTTTATGACAATCAAATAAACTGATGTTAACCACAAACAATTTACTGCTAATTATCTTCAAGCTATTTTGGCATACACTATGGCTAGTATGAAGTACTCAGACATCATAGGATCTTATTTGAATTACAATACAAGTGGGGAGTTCTCAATATGGGTGGAGAAACTTGAATTGGTGGCACAGTTTCAGTTTATCAAGGAGAAGTTGAAGTTTCTACCACTTTTTCTGTCAGGACCGGCCTTTGCTGTATATCAACAGCTTACAGCTGCTGTGAAAAATTCTTATGATAAACTAAAAGAGGAACGTACAACTTAGTTCAACACTAAAGCTCTCTCATCGTATGACCAGCTGTAGAATGGAGTGCTATTGGAGGGTGAGTCAGTAGATGTTTATCTTGCTGATCTAAGAAGGCTAGTAAACTTGATGGGGCAAACTGATGCTGAGCCGTTGATGAGATATGCGTTTGTAGTAGGACTGCCATCAGATGTTGCATTGCTGCTGAAGTCGACAGTTAATGTGGGTAGTATGGAAGTAGCGGAACTAGTTAGCAAAGCAAGGGCAATGATGGCGTCTAAGAGTGATTTGGGTGTGCAGGGATTAGAAACGATAGTAAGACTGGATTTAGACAAGAAAAGAGAATATATAACAGGATGGATAGTAGAGGGAATAGACATGATGAAGGGCTGGGCAGTGCTACAACTGTTCTTGTGTGGGACATATTGCTAGAGATTGCCCTTTTGGTAGAAGCGGCGCGAACCGAATTCGCAAACGTTACATCAGTGATTCAATAGAGCATTTGGCCGATAGATGTCCTGCATGTACTGGAAATGTGACCAGTGCAGCATCTGCGTCGGATGATCGCCCTTCAAAGCCACAATGAAATTGGTGCTACCAATCATCATGGCTGGGTTTATGGACTCGGTTGCAGATCGCTAGTCGACACAGGATGCCAACAAATCAATGTGAGTTTGGGCGATCCCAAAACGGTTGGTGCAAGGTACACGCGGCATGTTAGATGGACAAACTACAGAGCGTGTAGGGTAGGTTGACTTGTGTGTAGTAGTAGAAGGAAAGTCAGTGAATGTACGGTGTTTAGTACCAGGGACGTTGGTGTGGGGATGGTCTCTCATCATGGCAATGGATGTTATTAGAGGTTTAGGAGGACGGAATGTGATTTCGAAAGGAGTGCCAAGATTTAAGGATGAGAATGATACAAAGGAGCGAACAGTGGTGGCAGTTGGTAAAAGCTCCTGATTGCGAGCTGATGACACAGACTTCACGGCACTGTTTGATGGGGGAAAATGGACAGTTAGTTGGAAATGTAAGGATAGTGAGCCCACACTGCGAATTCAGCGTGCTCAGTATAAGATAGATGGAGAGTGTCAAGAAGAGTATGAGTCAGGGATGGGACAGTGGATACAAGATACAAGATGGATGGTTGGAAGAAAACAATGAGTCAATCCATGGCACGGTTCAAGGAGCGATCCCACTCATGGCAGCATTCCAACCAGACAAGCAGAAGAAAGTCAGGCTGGTGATAGATTACGGCAAAGAGCTTAATCGGTATATAAGCTGCAACCCAGGAGCAGATGTGGCAGTATGTCAAAACAAACTGCTGGGGTGGAGAAAATTAAGAACTAACTGCTGTATGGTGGATTTAAAAAAAGCAAATCTCCAACTTCATGAAAACCAAGAACTTCAGGATTTTTAAACCATAAGGTATGGTAACAAAGCTCTTTGTGATGCCTAGAATGTGGTTTGGACTTGATGTTGCCCCGAAGATAATGAGCAAGGTGTTAAGACAAATAGCGACTTTGTCTCAAGTGAAGCGTACATGACACTGACAATGATGCTACACAGTGTATTATATTGCTGAAACTTGATTGGCCAGAAAGATGAGGTGATGTGGTAGGGCGTACTTTAAAATTTACTAAAGAAAGTCTGGGCAGTGAGCTAGTAGAGTTTGTGCTGTTGAGTTTTGCTTAGTTATGTGAAGTGGTGGAAGGGTTTCTGACAAGAAAATAAACTGATACTAACCACAAACAATTTACTGCAAATTATCTTCACCTGCCACTAAACTTTCTTAACACTTAGTTCAGTGACATTATGTCAAAAGGTGCTCAGCTCTTTTTTTTCATAATAACTCAACAAATAACTTGACCATTTGTAAGATTTCTGGGTTTAAACATTTTTACTGTTTTGACTCGGCTACAGTTTAGAACTGCGCCCCAAATTTAAGTTTCATATGAATGCATTTGCTTGCATAAATGAGACTCACAGATTGTGTTCTTAAGCTTGAATTTTATTTTAGAATGAATTGTTTTAAAATTTTGTTACATTGTAAATGCTTACCTGGTTGTGATTAGGAAATTTTTACACACTGTTACATTTCGCCAGCATTCAAAATAGGGTGATCAACTTAAGTAGTGAGTAAATTAAACTAAAAAGTTGAAATATTACTTTATCACTTGAAAACAGATATATCTCTTAGGCTTGCTTCATTCTTGATTGTGCACTGCAAATAAAAAAAAAACATTGGTGCATTTCATTATGTTTGAATGTTACTGCAGTCAAAGGTTTTCATCCTTAAGTTCAATATGATTTGATTGCCAAAGCTCAATTTTGGTACAGAACTAACCACTAAAAGTTCACAGACTGCTTAGAACTTTGTATTCAATCTCACAATTTTTGTAAAATTTGAAACATTCTTCTACCCATTAAAAAAAGTAGAAATTTACGTAAGTTTTGCATTCGCTTCACAGTTATCCTGACTCGCACTATGTTTGTATGGCAATATTTTGTGATCTCTACATTCATCACATACATTTATCATCACTTCTTGGTACAAAGAAAAAAGTCTTTGCGACTGTGGTGTGTTCTCTACTAAAGTCCAATGAGCAGGTGTACTGTAAGCTGTAGCGAAGCTTTGATGATTTATTCAAGTAAAAAACTACCAACAGCTAAACAGTTCTGCAGAACTGACATCACACAAGGGCAGTTGAAAAATTTAGTTTAAATTATCTGTTTTTCAGAACTTGTTGGTTGAAACACAATTGTAATGATCATAATTTATGCTTTATCTGTTGTCTGATTGCATGTAATTAAAATTTCAAACAACTTTGGGCTTAAAAGCTTTCATAATGTTCCTAAGGCAGCCGTTTTGTCTGTGAAGCAAACCCTTTGAAAGAATCTAGTGCTGTAACCATTAAACACAGCAAAATGTATGATATGAGCCTTGATAAGTTTTATATCTTTGAAAAGAAGTGTTTTGAAATAAATGAGGTGTTTCGAACCCAAAAAAAAGATGACATTGATTGGTCAGTTTTTTCTTCTCACTCATGCAAATAATCAATAATAAAAAACTTTTCAATCACTGTGTAGTGTTTCGGTGCCTTCCGTAGAAAATTTTTTAATGTATTGATGTTATATGAGAAAAAAATATTTACACAAAGCTGCAACATGAATTGGAGCATATTGTGATCATATAGAAATAGCAAATTCCACTGGATTAAAGCATTATTACACGCAGGATTTTTTTGAATTTTGACCAGCAACATAACTATTGACCAATTTCTTCATCTTTTTTTTTGTATTGCTTGCATAATAACATATGTGTCATTGTGGCTCAGGTAATGAGGTGCAAAGTTACTATACAAGAAAGTTTCATTTTAGATGTTGACGAAGCAGATGATTTTTTTCATTATTCATTTAGAAAACGTGAGTCAAAAAGTATGCCCAAAAACCCTTAAAAACAATAATTTGACATTTTTCCCTTTGCACCGAAAAACTTAAGGATTTCTTATGCATAAGTTTTTTCCAACAAAACGACTTGATTTCATAGTTTGTTTAAAGGCAAGTAGACCTATTATGGTGAAAAATTACATAAAGGAAGCGTAATTTGCAGGTAGAACCCAAAGTATGTTCAAAATTAAATAAAGCAAGAAACAACAAACAAATGTACGCATGTTTGGCAAATTATTGTTGTATTTGTTTCACTCACCCAGCCTCCTTTATTGTTGATCCAGTCTGTGACAGTTTCTTTTTTTGATGTTAATGGGACCATGTTGATTATCCTTAGAGCCCATTCATACTGGGCACAAGCCATTGGTACATTTTGTTTATTCAGGAACATCACCACCAGGGCGATGGAGAATTCTATGAGCTTAATATTTGAAAAGAAAAATATTAAATTGAAAAAGTGATCAGGTAAAAGTTCTTGTTTTACGAACTGTACAATCATATCAGTTATAAGAATGCTTGTATTCTTTTATTATATATTGTGGCATACAAATACTTTGTTTCGTTGAAATTAAAATTTCTTTTATTTTTAAGTGCTGTGTTTGACTTGCGCTACCATTCTTTCAAAAGATTTGAAGTGGCAAAATGGTTTGTTTTATGCCTTGCACCGCAAAATGAGTATCACCAATTATTTTACTTCACAAGCTAAACGCTTTTACAACAACAAAAGAACCTCGTACCATGTTACAGAAGATCAGTGCTATCTGCAATATGTGTAAACTTTCAGTTAGTGTAGTTTGTGTTGGTGTTAATATTTCAAGTTTGAAAAAGTACTATGAGTAATTGAGGGTAGTTTTTGGCAACGGTTTCTAAAGAAAAACTTATTTCAGAAACAGAAACACTTTTTCATTCTTTGGTTTTCTAAATGATTATCTATGGTACAAAATACTAAAGCGATCAGTAAGAAAATCTAGTCTTAAGATCAATTTTCTCTAACTTTGTTTTTTTACACATAGAGATTTTGAGCTGTTAAGAATCTCAAATGAGCTTGTATCAGTTCTCCCCATTCAGATTTGGCGCCTATGTTTTTGGAATACTTTTAGCCCTATTTTTTGCAATATTTATTTTTGAAAAAAAAAATTATTACTATCGGGAATTTGCATGCATGCCAGGTCGTTAACTTTCTAATAATGTGAAATGTATTATAATTAATAATTTTGGCAAAAAAAGGAAAAAATAACTGTGGTTCAAAACTTTCAAAAACCAAAAAATGAAAAGTATTTATTAGAATCATCTCAAATGCATTTGTGTAAGCTAGTCACAAAGCAATGAAGCCTAAACATCTCCAATCAAGAATAATTGTTTGCTAAAGTTCCATTTAGAAACAAAAAACGGAAGGGCTGACAGAGATGGCACAGCAGCAGTAGGAAACACTATGCAGATATGATGGGCACTACTGCTATGACAAAATATGTACATGTAAAAGTGAAATACTCACAGCCATAATTTTACTCCATGTTATTTCCCTATTGAATATTCTTATAACAGCATTAGTTTTCATTTCATGTAAATCACCGATGGATGGAGTGTTCGACCAAACCATTGAATCAAGCTTAGCAAAACTTAGGTCATCCAATGCCAAGTTGCCTAGAAAAATGGATCGTTTGTCACAACTGCATTGTATAAAATGGAAAATTGAAATCGTAAAAGAGTAAAATATTATCCACATTATAGCTACTGCAACACAATTGGACAAAAAATCAAAAAAAAATCTTACACTACTGAAAGTGGTATCAAGTTAAAGACTTGTTGTTGCTTATTTTGTTGATACTTAGTTTGTTTCCATAGCTATCATTTCCGAATTTTAAAACATTTTTTAAAATTTAAAAAAAACATGAAATTCCTGTCTAACCGCAAGCCAAAAAAATGCTCAACTACGCGTAAAATTAGTTTCAAAATATGCAGCTCAATTTTTCAATTTGAATTTCAGTGAACAAATTTGGTACCAGCTTGTAGAGCTAGACATGATTATCTCTATGGTATAAAAATTACTGGCATAAATGACTTTTTAAATGCCTAAAATTACATTTCAATAATAAAAAAATTTAAGAGAAACAATTGCCGTTCGGTTTTTGCTGCAAATCTACCAGAAATTATAGCCTAAAAAACTACAATTTTATTTGGCCAAAACATTGGGTACTATGTGATGACACCCGCAATTATGAAATTATGTTTTTAAGCTACATTGTCGCGTATTTATACACCGCTCACAAGTTATTAGTAAGCTCTTTGAAATAAATTCAAATTGATTATAAATACTGAACTGAATCAACAAAACAATATGTCAGTGAGTAGGTAAAGACATTGGTGTTTCATTTTTAAGTGTCAAAAATTATTAAAATATTCGGGGGCATTCCCACAGGTGCGCCAAAGCTGTGTTATCTTTATGACTAGTTATTAGTTGGTAGAGCACATTTCAAAAATGTATTAACAGACAATCAAATGCGAAATTGTGTTGGTTGTTTGAAGAACAAGTTTTTTTCTGATTGGTGGATTAATTGCAAAGTTATTACAAAAACTGTAATGGGACACTTTGAAATCTGTATGAGAGACAATTTCATATATTCTATACTTTTACCGCATCACGTGATAATTATCAGTTTAGCTGTGCTCTACCGACACATTAATCTAGATTTGTTCAGTTTTAGTTTTTTCTTTAGTAACTAAGTTTTGTAACTAGCTATTTATCACCCTGTGTTTTAATTTAGAAGGGTCTTGCAGTATTTAACCAACAAAAAAATAATTGTCATATATATATATATATATAAAAGAAAAAATGATTAATAATAGTTGTCAATCTCACGTATTTTGTCTAAGCGGCTAGCAAATGTTATTGCTTGCAATCTTTGTTTTCCAGGTGCTGAGTCTCCTAAATAAAAGTCCAGTAACTCTTTTTTTGAAGTCATAAACAATCCTTTGTCAATTGCTTGCAACCTGTAAGAACATTGATCATTAAAATTTTGACATAGCCATTGTTTCAAAGCAGAAGAGGTTTTACTCACACTGAGGTACTAGTGTTTTAACAGAGCTTCCAGTAAAATATGCACAGTGCCAAACGCTCTAGTCGACAATAGCCAATAAAATTTAATATAAAAATACTCCTCACACGTTCATATTAGTCCAAGATTGGTCAAGTTTTGTCCATGTTCATTCTAATTATTAAATCGGCGAATGCAAAATTTTGTAGTCCGTATCCAAGGCCACTTTCCAAACTATTTCTCACACGACAAACTAGCCCTAATCTTATAAGATCAGAGTGTAAAAAACTCTATTATAGTAAAGCTAACATTTTATCAATAAACACGGCAGATGCCTAAAAGCAAAATATAGTTTTACTCATTTACGCTGTTGGTTTTTTTCCAGGGTTGCCTCAAGTGAATATACACATAAATATATTGTTTTCATGCTCAATGTTGTAAAAAAATAACTACGTTTTGCACTGTGCAAGGAATAGCTGGTTACAGCGGACACACTCACCTGACCACTAAGTAAGCTTTGAGGATGCTATCAGCGGTAGGTCCTTCAGATCCCATTATGAAATTTTAAAGTTTGTTTATTTATGAGTTTTACTGTTTTTCTTACACTCTAATTATGATGACATCACATAAAATGTAAGGATTGAGTCTGTTTTTGTGAAGTTTTCTGGAATATCTTGATTTTGATGGGCATATATCTATATATGTCATTTATAATGTTGTCATTGGGATGCAATATAAACAATATACTTTCAGGTACAATAATTTAACTTTGACCCAATGAAATGTTGAATAATGAATAAACTAATGAGAAGATATCAAACAGAAGGTCCAATCAAACACTTTTGTTCATGGCATTTGAAATAATCAAAGTTTTAAAAAAAATTGGAAACATAGTCTCGTAATAATTGTTGGTGAAGTTTTCAAATTGTACTCACAATTTGCTATTTTTAGTTAATCAATTCATGATACATATGCGCCCCCGAATTCATATATGACTCCTCTTTAATATCTTCTAACCTCTCTGTGCTATGATTAGTAGGAAAGTTTTCACTCTTTTTATTTTGCTCGCTACTGATTGAAAATTTGAGCAACGTACCCGCTATTAAGCTTTGAACTTTATGTATTTCATAGAAAGTACAATATTACACATCAGTATTTTAAGTATCTTGAGAAAACAACATGGAAACATTATCAGTTAATATAATTACTACTCTTGGCACTATCCCGCTGGATTGCGTTTAGATTTTTTTGCAGTTACTTTTATTGATTTGCTCTCTCTTTTCTTTAATGAAACCTGATTCCTTGACTTCACTTCTATCTTCACCAGATCTTCGTTTGCTATTGAACCTTTAGACTTCTTGGTTTGCTTGTCCATCAATTGATTTTGAGATGCGGTTATGCTAGCTGTAATGAAATGAACAAATGCTGATAAGTAGACACAAATTGTTTTCTGGAAACTTTTACGTGTTTCGATAATCCTGCAAGTGCTTCAAAGCAGCAACAGTTACTTTTACCATATTATTTTTTACTAATGGTTCAGAAAGCGTATATAATTACCCACCTGATAACTTGTTAGTTGCTCCTTGATTTTTGGATGAGTGGGAATTTTCTGGAATGTTTTTTGAAAGTGCAATCTTTGGTTTTTGCTCGTCATTGACTGCAACATACAATTACCATTTATTATAGCACCATAGGCTACCACCCAACGCAGGGCAAAGTTTGGTTGTTAAAATTTCCTTTATTGTTTAGTAAACCTAGTGAAGCCTGTCATTTTTCTGTTTTGTGAACCAAGGCATGCCTGTTTCAGCATGTTTCAGTTAGCTTCACGAAGTTTGCGTAATATTCTGCTTTCTTTATTTCTTATAGAAACAATAGCCTGGTAAAGTAGAAGTTGTATTTGCTCTGCTAACTTAAAATGGCCACTTTCAGCTGAGTTCACAGGCAATTATCATTTGAAGGTGCAAAGCCTCAACCAGGCCCATAATGGTGAACAATTCACTTTTACAATTTTTCGCTTTAGAGTTTTTGTAACACAAAAGGATGGAGCCTTGCCCACTTATCTGCCTGTTTATCCACTCAACAACATGTGCATCACAGGTTTTCAGTCTCAAAATTTTCAAGAAACAGCAGTTGCATAAAAAAATAATTTTAACAATTTTTGTTCTTCATCAACTTTTTATTGCTTGGAGAATGTACAGCTTTGCTTTTTTCTGCAAAGTTTATTGTTTCTTCTTACGCAAGACATACAAATTAGCAAACCACTTTAGTGCAGACTATGATGTGGTGATATGATTTTAAAACTCAAGTTTTAATTATTACTGATAAAGAATAAGTATACTTTGCTGCCGTTAATAATGATTAGTTCAAAGATATTTTGGTATAACAGTGAGTATTGTTAGCTATGAGTGAAAAGTTGCTGCGAGTAACCCAAAGTAAAACGTGCAGTGATTCACAACCAGTCTATTTACTCCAAACTACACTACACACCTATCTCATTGAAAAGGGAGCTGGCTTGTGGCCAGGAAAATAATGCCACAATATAGAGAGCTTTTGTCACAGGCTTTTGTACATCAGCTGTATGCTATATGTGAACTGCGAATGTAACATTATTAGTACAACAATACTCTGTGATCCAGTAGTTACAATGGTGACCCAACTGAAGTGCTCAACTCCTCAGTCAACAGATGCAGCCGTCAAACACTTCGTCGGCCGTTTCTTCTGTTACACCTTCTTGTAGATTGCAGAGTAAACTTGAAAACAATCGTTATTGTAGAGATTGCTGCAAGAAAATCTATCCCATGAAGAGAACAGGACCAGCAGATCAATAGCAGTTGTTTTTTTGGTTTGAAGAGGGGCAAAACCTTTACCAGTGACATCGAAACTTCATTTTTGTGACTTTTCACACAAGTGTGTTAAGTCTTTCAGGTTGTTTGGCTCGCTATCTCACATGTGGACATGTTAGGCTCTACTGTTAGTATTCACAACATTTCAGTTGGTTAAGCTATTGTGTGTGGAATTAAAATTCCACCAATTCAACTTCTAATTGTGGCTGGCAAAAAGAACTTCCGACACCAAAAAATTGTAAAAGTTTTTCTTCCTATTATCAGACAAGTAGATGGTAACAAATGTGAAAATGCTTCTAGCAGTTTTTGCTGGACATTTTCGGGAATGAGATTGGGGCAAGGGTAACATGGGAAAGGCTGAATGGCTCCAGCTCTTTTCTTCACAACAAATGCAGTTGGGTTAGCGTATCTGGCATAGGAGTCATGATCAGTTTTATTTTGATATTTGCTTCCTCCCCTGAAGCATAACGGTGAAGTAGTTTTGTCTACTGCCAATCCTACACACCTTTCACAAAGCTTAATTAGTAGACTTGAGTAACTCAGTGTATTTTGGGATGAAATTTCTAACATAAGAAAACTGCATGAACCCTATTTAGCATATACTTTAATGCTATCCCAGCCTGGGTTGGAACTCCAAGAAAGACTCTGGGTTACGTAGTTATGGTGCACAATTGCCGTCATACTGCAATTAGACTAATGTGAAGCATAGAAACAAAGAAATAATCAAAAATTATCGATGCAAAAGGTTTTCACTGATGCAATGAACCAAATATATCCTAACAGGAGTGGTTCAGATACTTTGACCAATGGTATCACCTAGATTGGCAAGTACTTGTGTTGATAAACAAAACTATGTATGTTGTTGAACTTTGTACCCACTCATTGAACACTACTTTATATAGTATAATAGTTATACTATCTAAAGTCTGGTTTAAGTATGATATATATTATAAGGGTATATAAAGTATGGTATGAGTATGATATATAGTACAAGGCTATATAAAGTATGGTATAAGTATGATATATAGTACAAGGCTATATAAAGTATGGTATAAGTATGATATATAGTATAAGGCTATATAAAGTATGGTATAAGTATGATGTATAGTACAAGGCTATATAAAGTATGGTATATAGTATAAGGGTATATAAAGTATGGTATAGGTATGATATATAGTATAAGGCTATATAAAGTATGGTATGAGTATGGTATATAGTATAAGGGTATATAAAGTATGGTACGTATTCTATAGGCTCTGCAAAAATTATTGTTTGCATAACCTATAAAAAACCCAGCTGTGTCAATTTCCTCAGAAGCTGTCTTGCCAACGCTATTAGGACTAGCTTTTCGTCACATAGCTAACAGAATTAAAATGTTTATATCGCAAATATTCCTAACGCAATTCGGGCAGAGGCCCCGTTATGGCATGGTTGACTTGAATTAAGTCATTGTTGAACTTTGTCAAGACAACCACCACACAGTTTTAAGCAACTGGCTAACATTTGTCAAAATACATGATCAGGAAAGAATCAATTTGCTGACAAAACATCAGTAGACCTCATAGAGCAAGTTAAACCCCATTACATCTGGAAAGGTCTCCTTTGCCCCTTATGGTTGCTGAAGATCCTTTTGCTCACACGGGGTTGTTGCCCCGACAGCTCATTTTTAGTTTCATACTTATTGTTAAAAAATGTTTTGATTTTGTTCAGCATGTAAGGTATGCGCGGTTACTGCTAATTTTTGTTTGACTCATGGTTTTCTTCTGTCGTGTCTCAGGGGCAAGCCTGAATACCAGTGTCTTAAGCTAACAGCTTCTGTCTTAAGCACCTTATACTCCTGCCTGCCATTGACATATTTGGTTTCAAATTTATTAATCATAAGTGAGCCAAAATGTGGAGGAAAGTTAAGAATGTTTAGAAAAGCATGACATCCACGAGTTGGTAAACCAGATGAGCCCAGTTTTCACTGGCCATACAATAAAATATTATGCAGGTAATTCTTTCACAGCCTACGATCCTTAAGACAAGTCAAAGGGGGTTAATTGCACTGAAGAGTCGTTGTGACATCTTCATTTCGTAGCCAAAGAATTGGTGCAACCACATTTTCAACCTAATCAATGATACGTGTAACAGTTGATGTAATAATGTACCTTCGGACATTTCAAATTCAAGTGTTGGCAGTGACAATTTGGTCAGAAAGAAGCGCAACCACTAAGATTTAGAGCCTGAAGCTAATGTCCTTCCTAGTCATAGTAATTATTTTTATTTTATTGATATACTATTATTGATAATAATGATAACTAATCTCAAATCTTATATCAATAACAATCATATGATATTAAAACCAAATGATAATAATAATAATCATTATCGTCATTTACTGTGGATAGAACTAAATAAAAATGGTTACTTAAATTTTTACGATTTTTTTGTGACACAAAAATTGGACTTTATAGATTACACCATAATCATGATCATCGGAGGCAACAAAAGGGGCTTGGAAACAACCTTCTCATTTACACGGCCACTTTTTTCACAAATTAAGCCGGAAATGCGAGAGCTTTATGATCTCTTTCCTTGAGTCTATATGAAAAAAATAAAAAAAAAACTTCAAAGTGCAACGTTCTGACTATCTTTTGAATACGGGCATCAGCAATAACCGTTTAGGCACATGTTGTAGGCTAGTTCTACCTCTGAAAGTAAGGCCCATACTTATATGTTACAGTTGACTGCCCTCGGCCATTCAGCGGCTAGTATATCCAATATATCATCAATCCTGCTCATTTTACTGCAAGACTCCTTTGTTAAGGGCGATAAATATAGGGAGTTTTTTATATTTAAATTTGTTTTTTTCGCTACAAATTTGTGATAAGGGGGTAAAACAAATTGTAAAGTTTTAATATGAATGCCATTTTTGTTTTTAAGAAAGAGTTTAACAGAACTTTTCAGTATAAGGGCCTGTCACTGCGTCGTGCAAGAAATGTTTGATGTGATCCTTTTCATAGTGTGAGGAAACTTCAACACTATATTCTCCAAACTCTAGGGCCTTTGTCAGCAACTAGTGTTGCCGCGGACAGTTTAGTAGAAAGAATATTGCTTTTGCAAAAATGCCACGGCTTGCTCGTTTACTCGTGTTCTTAATGGCACTTATCATACATACACAGTATCATATATTTATTCAGTTCTCCCATTTATGTCTAGCAGTATTTTTGAAAACTACATCTGCAGGATAACACGATGCAATCAGAATGCACTCAAAAACACATGCTCCAGAACAAAGCATTTAGTCATACTGTTGCTTTAGTTGTGATACTAAAAATACTACCTATTTGTTAAGCAAACACTTCCTTAAGAAAGCTCTGTAGCCTTAAAAAAAACATGAATTTTGAGCACAAGAAAGTAGTTACAAACAGTAATTTTTTGGTTAATATTTATTATCTTTATTATTAAACTTTGGTGACTTTCAAAGTAGCAGTTCATGCAATAAGTGTGGGTGAACCGGCATAAACTTTTTCATATGGCATATAGAGTCTACTGACGGATTACTTGAACTGTACATAGATTTTAGTAAGTGACAATATTAAACTGGGTGTTTGCTACACTATCTCCACACCAAGTGTGCTAGAACTGCACCCACAGCTGTTGGTAAAATGCTGTGCCTGTGAAACAGCTTTACTGTGCCGCCAGCACAGTGTGCAGGGCCCGTATTGACCATTTCAGGGACGTTATTGACCCCTATCGACCTAGTATGGTGACACAGGGCCAGTCAAAGATAGCCGCCATAGCAGAGGACCTTTGAAACCAGCTAGGATCCTGCTCTAGGACGGGAACCGGAAATACCCTTCCTCACATAATTGGATATTAAGATCACAAGCTAACCAGAGCCTTGGGACCCTGCAAAGAACTCTGCCTGGATAGTAGGAGATAGGACTCCGCCTCTGTCCACTTGGCGCCCATTACATTTAACCTTTATTCATTGCATGATTTGTTTGCTATTTATATATGTAATCTCATTGGTCTAATCACTTTCTATGCCTTCACTCTTAAATGATTTCATGCTCATTGCTTCCTGCCGGATACCTATAAAAGGGCTGGAATTTTTCATTTTCTTTGCATTCATTTGTCATGTCTTGACAATAACCCTTGTGGATTGCCACCCTAGGGCTTTGGTTGTTGAGGATTAAAGCCAATATTCAAACCCTACGCTGTGTAGTTTGTTGGAGCCTTTGGCTCCGCCTATGCCAAATAATTTTCCTGTGTTTACCTAGTTGTCACTGTCGCTCAGCACAGTGTCCACTCTGGCGAGAGGCATAACTCTCGAGAATAGTGCATATTCGTAGAAAACAAACCGAAATCCATTACAATACTTCTTGATTTTCCTTGAAAACACAGTTTCTTTACTTTTTTGTAATCACGGTTTTCTTTAAGGATGAAAAATTTAATCTTCCCAGCTAACCTCACAGTCCAAGATAATGCAAATTTAGGGAATATATACAGTTGACATCGTGAACTGATTTGCATAAGCATTTCACTTACAATTGTCAGTAGTGTTTAATTGTGGTTTGGCACTGATGTCTGTAGCAGGTTGCTCACTTTCACCACTTGTATCTTGTCCACTTTTATTTCTGTAACGTTTGATTAGTTAGTAATACAGTTTATCATTTCACAATTTGCTGGCATGCACAGAGTTTCTACCTCTAACTTTCACTCATCTGAATATATCTTGTTTTGTGAGTTAACTTTTATAAATGGGACAAGGGATGTGTTTGGAAGGGAGTGCCGAACATTGCTTAATTGAAGAAGTAAAAATAAAGCGAATAAATTTCCATTCACCTGCTGATAAAATTTACCAGCTTCTTCCTGTGCCGATAAACTAAGAACACCCCAATTATAGTAACAAGAAAGCACGCAATCACAGGAAGAATCCACACTGGAAAGGGTGCTGAGTTGCGCTGTTCCCCTACTGTTCTGTTGGCTTGGACCGTATTGTAGTCATTAGTAACCGCTGTTCCTGAAAGAACAAACAGTAATATTGAAAGTGAAATAGGTAATTAATCAGGTTGAACTCTAATATTTGCAATAGCGCAAAAAGTGTAATGTAAATATGGGCCTGTAAAACTCTACGCTAATCAAAATACACAGTAGGCCTACTATTGTTATCAAAAAAGACCAATTCTTCTTTTGGCAAGACTATTACCTCGACTCATGCTTCCTGATGTATTCCCAGCATCGGTTGCAACATTGGTTAGTATAGTGGTTGACACATTGGTCGGAACACTTGTTGCAACTTTGGTTAGACCGTTAGTTGCCACATTGGTTGCAACACTGCTACTACTGCCTGCAACACTAGGTGCAACATTTGTTGGCATAATGGGTGACAGGTTGGTTGTAGCAGTTGTTGCAACTTTGGTTGCACCATTAGTTGCACCATTGGTTGCAACAATGCTACTACTACCTGCAACACTAGTGGAAACACTGGTTGTATCCCTAGAAACAGCTTTAGTTGCAACGCTAGTCATGACATTAGTTGCAACTTTTGTCCCGACAGGAGTTGATTTAGTTGCAATTAACGTACTTGAACTTTGAATTTCTTTTGTCGGCCTGGACCAGTTGGCAGCAAAAACACACTTAGAGTTTACACACATCTTGTCTGGAGCACATTTCGCACCATTTGGAACTTGGCCAGGATCGGTAAGACTACTCTCTAAAACACAAAAAGTTTTACACAGAGTATATGATCTGTCAAAACACAGAAGTGCTGCCTAATCACATTGTTACTTATATAAATGCCAGATACCTTAAAGGTAAATTTCTGGTTTCAAAATATTTTCAAACAGGCTTACTTCACATTTCTTTTAGACAGCAGCTGACGTACTATTATTGTAAATGCTTGCAAAGAGAATTGTACTTGTATAAGTCCCCACATGCAGTAGCTTCCATTTACATGTGTGTTTTGTTAAACTAGTTTTTTTTATTAAAACTGTTCTGCAACAAAGCACATCGACTTGTGATCAGTGAGGTGTAGAATGTTTCAGTAGTTTTTCAAACTGAAATATTTAGGCTTGAGAGCAAATATGTGGGTTCATGTCATCACTGCCTAGTCCAGTGACCAGAGAACAACATTTATACCAACAGAACAAGCTTGAAAGAAAACAGCTTGCTGATAAGTGGTGCCAGTGCACGGTTGAAGTAGGTACACGGTATTTGCTCAGCGTCTTGATATGTAGTTTATAGAGATGATACTGAGGCAGTACTTCGTAAAAAATTGTTTGGACTATTCTTCTATCCTTTTACTTAATAGTCAACACCCCACCTATATAAGGGTTCCCTGGTTATTTTGCAGTGGATAACATTAAAATAGTATTACTTGCTTTGGAAATTAAAATGTCTGCATATATACATCTACTAAATCCCCATCACCTTTTTATGGGTACCATCATTAAAAGATTATCTTTTTCTCCAGCCACCCTTACCGTGGGGGTTGTTCTACCCATTAGGATTCCTTAGTGAGCTCTAAAAGCTTGCAGAGCTGTTACAAAAGTCAGCATCAACTCTGTATGTGTAAAAGGAAAAGTCAAACAAAGTGTTTTCTATTTGAATCTGCATAGACTTTCTCATGGGTTTTATAGACAAGTATACAATCTCTCTAATCTTGCTTCTCTATTTTTGAGACAACCCCACCATACCCAGATTTTCCAATGATGCTCGCAAAGATTATTTAAAGGGTTGTCAAACTGCTTGGAGTTTTAACAACTGACAACGTTAACTGATAGGTTGCTTTTTGGCATTGTAAACCTGCTAAAAGTTTTGGATAAATAGTTTAAGTGTTTATACTGGTGAAAAAGAGAGCATGCTACAGATGAGACTACTCACCACCAAAAGCTATAAAAAATATGAAACAAGTTTCAGTTTGTTATCACCTCTTTCTTGGATTTGCCAGCTTGTGTTGGTTCAGTAACTGAAGTGCTGTTTTTAACAAACTAAGACACCTCTGCTGGTTCCTCAATTTTTTAAGCACGGCTTATATGACAGATTGCCTTTCCAAATTTTGATTGTCCCAGTTCAAACAAAAAGCTACTCTCTTGATTTTAGAAGTTTATGCTGTTGCGTTGAGCGTATATGCACGCATGAAACTAGCACGTTACGCAACATTGTTGTTTTAACACTTTGATCTTTAATCAGTGATTATTTTACCAGCTAGAAACATAGAACTTCAAATTAACATGGGCAGTTGTAATTGGGTCTTACTCAATTGATGGTGTACTAACGTGAATAACTAGCAAAGGCTTTTCGGAAGACACAACTAGTGAGGAGCTTACTTTGACAGTTATAGAGGCTTATGCGCAGTTGTTGGAGTTGAATTGTAGCAGCTTTACAGCTATAATTGATCAACTTTCATTTCTATATAAATAAGAGGTGTAACGGATCACTTTTTTGCCACTCATTCCAGCTGTATTGCTTCCATGTCTTGCAATCTATCCCAAATCGTATAGGTTTAATGTTTTTTTTTTGCAAAATTTGATTGGCTCTTCATCAGAAAAACGTATCAAACATAAACATAAATCCTCCTGCAAGGAACAGCCTTGCTAAATTTTTCAAAAAATTTGCCACATTCATTTTCTGCAAAATCACTCACTTCTTAATCCGGCTATGACGAAAAAATGGAAAATCACAATTCCATTTGAGTCCTGAAGAGCATATAAATTTTTTCGGGTCCATTAAAAAATTTTCATTTGCATCTTTTACAAAACTTTATTTCTAGTCTGGACAAAACATGTACATTATTAAACTTTGATTTAAAGTTGGTAACTAAAACTCTTTTTGATTTTTTAAAAGTATGAATATGAAGTTTTAGTGGATTTCTGACATGGCCAAGTTAGGGATACCAAAAATCATGTTCTGAAATACTCAGAAAAGACAATTTGTAGTCTGATGTTAAAAAAATAAATTAGTTGTATTCATATACAATTGTAAGTCTATTGCAAACCATGCATTCTACTATGCTTTTTAACATTTCTAATTTAGATTTGTTTCCATAATGACGGACTGTAGCATATACCAGTTAACTACAATTATCATTGTAACATTTTTATTCACTGGTCTAGCACTTGAGTTTAGTTTTCTTCGAACGATGGTTTGGAGTATTCCGGCTTATACCTTCAGAAGGCGATGGAATGTATGATATAATGTAAAGGAACTGTTTCCTTATGCCGGACATGGTAAGTGTAGCCTAAGAGGGCCATCTACAGGTGATAGTTGTGCATCTAGACTTAAGCAGTGATTTGGGGCTGGAGTGTTATGATCAATAGCCTACTGCCCTCAACATTTCCCTTCCATGTAGCCCTAGAGGTGTCTCTGACTGATGGTATGCAGCTCACAGACCCCATTGGTGCTAGTAGATAAACCACCTTAATACAAGAGTTGTTGTGGAATGTGATCAATTTTTACTATCTAGACGCAGGTTTGAGCATAAAATACCTGCCTAGGGAGGTATCTCAGGCCATCATTAAGATGCCTGCATTGGTGTTTGATTCGAAAAAAAGCAAAATAGTTTAAATAATGCTATGTCATAGAATTTTGTTATGAACCCTTGCCTGTCTGCCTGCCTGTCTGTCTGTATGTCTGTCTGTCTGTCTGTCTGTCTGTCTGTCTGTCTGTCTGTCTGTCTGTCTGTCTGTCTGTCTGTCTGTCTGTCTGTCTGTCTGTATGTATGTATACCACGAGCCAGTAGATGTTTTATTGTTAAATGTTACTGAGCTGCATGTATACTATTATAATTGTTTTCTGTGTTCCAGAATATATAAATATGAACCATTTGATGAACATCGGATTGTCCAGCCTATTAAATGATAAAATTTCTGATTACCATTCTCTTTTTACCCGATATTACTCCTGTGCACTTGCTCTATGTGATTGTGTTTGGAGAGATAACTGTTACGTGGACGTGAGCAAGTGCAATATTAAATAAACTGAAACTCCAACTTTTGGGTGTGAACCACAAGTTTCCCTGTGTTGTAGATTATTATTCAACTTCTCTGAGGATTGCTTAAGGCCATACCAATGTGTTATTACTTCTGTAGGAGAAGTAGGCAGAGGTGAGGAACAAAAGACATGTCTTAAGAGACTTTCTGTGTAGTTATTGGGCTGTGGTGGCAAGTTTCCAGCATGCATACAGTACATATATGTATTGAACAGGTAGAAAGATGACTAAATGCATTATAGTCTCACCCCATTCCACTTCACTTTACTCCATGCCACACTCCCTATACGCTATCGCGTTTAAAGGTTCAGCTCTATTTGACGACTGCTCATATTGTTAGGTAGCCAACAATTTAGATACATACTTATCGCTATCACGAAAAAATGTCATAAGTTGCAACTTTCATGATGGTACTTACCAGCGTCGAATAGGACAAAGGCGCATGATGTCCCATCATTGTCCGTTTCTCGTTTATAAATTACTGAGTTGGTAACCTTTGGTTCAACTTTTTCATCTCTATAAGCTTCATAGTATGCACATTGCAATGTTCCACAAAACTGATCTTCTTCTGTATCGCATGTATGATAAGCTAATATATTCTGAGTTCCGTTGTATCTGTAACTCCATCCGCAGTTACCATACGACCTAACTGAGAAAGTGTCACTTTAAATACGCAAAATAAAAAAGCTCATAAAACATTGAACTATCAATATCCTAAGATTTGACTTGAATCACTTGTATTTTGTTTTCTTTTGACAAAGCTTTTGCCCAAATTGCCCCTCAGTCCTACTATAGAAAAAAAAAACAGATTTTACCCTTTTTGCAAATTAAGTTGCTTTTTTATCCAACTTGCGTTTATAGCAATTGTTACACACACTGCTGCACTCAACCAAAACTACTGTTTCAGCACAAGTTGTATGAGCATTAAAAACTTGGTTTGTCTTGTTCAAAAGTGATGAGGGGGCACAAGAGTGATTACTGAAATCTTGAGTAAAACTTTTATTGAGTTTCTCTCTGCGCTGGAAAACATTGAAATCTTCCTTATTAATATCACTAGTTCCCAAAAAAAACCTTGAGTCTAATACTTTTAAAGCCGATACTAATTTCTTTTCTCGCCTGTTTTTCTCAACTAATCATGCACAATCCAAATTGGTTCTACTTTGAAAAACTCGAAAATTGAATCAGTCAAACATAAAGCAAAGTTATATTGGGAGTTGTTATGTTTATGTTATGTTTTGTTTGTCTAGATCACATAGACCCCTGGGTGTGGGGAGGAGACCTCATGTTGGTTATCAAAACTAAAATCATAAATGAACAAAGAAAAGCTCAACAGCTAACACCACTATATTTTGGGCTGAGCTCTCAACTCTCTGGAGTGCGACAGAAAAAACCTTGGTGCATGAAACTTGTATTGGAAACTTGCACTGGAGGCACTGACCTAACCACTGATCTCGTAAGATGTCTGGATTGGGAAGAATTCAATCACAAGAGAGTGGAAGTTGATGGTACTCATAAGGTGGACATAGGTCTTTGCTGCTGCTCCTAGGTACTCCAGACTCTCTCTGTCTATCATTCATAAGTTGGTAATCATTTCCATGGACCTGAGGCTCTCCTTTCCAGATACTTCTGGCAAACTACGTTGGGGTACTGGCCCAGGGTAGATCTGGGATGGGTTATTTATAACTTATATGGAAGAGGCTGGTTTAATTGTTGACCCGGGATAGCTGGTATCTAAACCCAGTATGGGGTCCGTAACTTACAATGAGGTGATACCAAGTCCATATAAAAGCCATGCTAGGTACAGGTGAAAGAGTGTAGGAGCTATTATCTGCTCATGAAAACAAATTTCAAACTGTTGGCCATACAGACAACTGAAAAACCCCATGGAACTTTGTTTGTCTAGCAGAAAACACTGGTACGTTTATTTCGGTGTGCTTGCGATGCTTCCAGAACTATGCCCTGGCAAAAGTTTCCGACTTATCAGTAGTTGGCTGGCAAACAACTTTATTTTCTGGTGAAAATACCTAAGGGATGAAGCAAAGGGTGAAAGGGAGTTGAGGTTAGGGTCAGTTTAACCACAAAAATCTCCCACAACAGACTTTTAGTTGTTTTAACTGAATAGCCAGTAATCAAATGCATGGCTCGGCCTATTCCAGCACAAAACGGAACTGCTCGTAGTCCTGCAGTAAACTAATCGTACCTAGATTGTCCCTACAAAATTTTGACTGTTACCCGAGTTATATCATCAAGTCTGGCAGCTGGAACGCATGTAGCTTGTTTTACAATAAAATGCCTTGTTAGCTGGCTTTGTTAAGTATCTTCAAAATTAAAACAGCTCAACAAGACTTCGCCTGCTTAGTTTTTCCTTCAACTATGTTTGTTGTCTAGAGAGTCACAAAGCTGAACCACTGTTTCCATAAAAATGCTAAGCTGCTGACAATAAACCACAATATCGTAAAACCTCTCATAAAAAATTAAGGCCCTTGAGCTGAGCTGAAAAGATTGCAGAACTAATAGCAACATAGGAACGTTAAACCAACCTAGCAACTTTGCTGTAATGGTATTCATACCCCAAAATTGATCACGAAAATTAGTTTAAAATTTGTAGGAGATGATGCGCTTTATTTCCTACAGCTTTAACATACACAATCTAAAGTTAATCAGAGTGGAAAATAACATAGCTTAAAAGTACAACTTTGTTTGTGTTTTTATATAAAATACTGGTTAACACTTACCTTTACAGGCCCAAAAGTACTAGGGACTGTCTTTGTGGGTCAGAGGCACTTTTTGGTGCTGATTAAACATAGAAATAAGCGAGGTTTTCCATGTTGCAAGCAGCTGAGTAATTAAAGCTGCCTTCCCTGTATTACAGAAGTTACAGTACCAGTAGTGACCTTTACTCAGCTGGTGGCTATCCAGCACCTATCTACCTCTGTAGAGGTAGATAGGTGCTGGATACGTCCATGTGTATTGAATTAGGCTATTTTGGGAGCTCTAGCTACGGCGGTCATCCTATTCCCGGCCCAATATATCTCTGCAAAGCCAGAAGAAGTTACCCACAGGTTAGTAAAGGTCACTGCAGGGCCAGCAGGTAAAGCTGCAGGGCTGATGTAGCTTTTGCAGGGCCGGTAGGTAAATCTGCAAGCCCGATATGTTAATTCCTTTTCTTTCTGGGGTAATGGCTCCATGACCCATCATTTTGGGAGGTCTCTCTGACTGATAGCTTCAGTCAGAGTCACCTCTAGGTTAGTATAAGTACGCAGGGCGTACAGTGATAGCAAAATCCACCACACCAGGACTAACCAGGAAATTGGAATGCTTTTCAGCAGAACTTTACTAAATAACTTTGTTCCTTTGTTCTTCGGTACTGATTCTATTTAACTAATCGCAGTCATTATATTATTTGTTGCTATATTTAGCCAGGCATTATTATCTGTTTTTACCACCTCTTGTTCGCATGATGGATTATCCTCTGTATTCGGGGCATTTTATTGGTTCAGGCCAATGTGTACTCCCTGTGCTCCAGCCTATATAAGGCTGGATTATGTTTATATTCTTTGCATTTGTACCTTTGTGTTCTCTCTTGCGACTTCACTCTAAATGACTACCTCCATAGAACAGTACAGAATACAATAAATGTAGTTGCACTACAGCCACCAGACAAGTTTGTCTAAGCTGTGGGCTCTCCTTACTTGTTATTAAATTCACTTGTCATGTGCAAATAGCACCAGCCATCCCAGCAATGTCTCCTTTGGAGAGAGGTAGAGTACTTAAGCTCAGCAACACTTTGTGGGACCGGACTAAAATCTACTAAAATTTTTATAAAATCCAATCCTCCTCTTATCGCTAATCAGATACCCAAGTGTGTTGGAACCTCATTTGTTATGTGTTATTGTGAATGTTAAGACGCAAGCTTAAATTTTCAGAATTCTGTTCTGCTTAGGTCAACCACTCGTAAACAGGCCGTGGTGAGAAAGATGATTTCCCAATGTCAGTGTTTGAGTGTGCTGGTCCACACAGATAATTGTGCACAGTTTGGCACGGGCTGTTAACAGCTAATGGGAAAAATTTTCACCAAGTAGCTGTTAGGGGAAAACTGGGGTATGGAGATTGACAAGATGGCATTGTTGAAAAAAATAGTAGTACAACAGCTGATGAGTCAAGCTGATGTACAAGATTGTGATTCTGACTGTTATTGAGTTCATCCTTCTGTGGTACATCTGCTTAGTTTTAACCTATGACGATACTTTATTTCCAAATTTCCACTGTAAAACTTGCATAAATTTAGCAGCTACCAATATTAAATTTAGTATCCAGTTAATTCTAGCTTTTTCTAGAGCTGAGTAGGCATTGTGTAGAGTACTGCTAGATGACTACTTACTAATACTGTGCAATGGGTTTTTTACCCTAGCCTATATAGTGTAATATTGTAGTGGATTTTTATGTCCTACTGCTTTCCCCTAAGTGTCATCATTGCATAGACGGCTTGTCTGCCGCCACAATTAAACAGTAATCTGTAGTGAGCCCTTGGCCCAAACATATATACTCGGTGCTTTCGAGTGATATATAGACTTTATTTATAGCAGAATACAAAAGTGGCAATCCAGTACAAGGCTGTCAGGTATTGCAAAGAAGTATGATAAGGCTCTGCCGTTTATAGGCCGAGTCACAGGAAGTGACAGGAGGTGTTCAGCCTAGATTTCCAAACACTCCAATCACACATAAAAATCATGATAGTTAACCAATAAAAATGGGTATAATAATACCTTCCAATAAGACGTAAATAAATATGTTAAACTAACTGGTGCCCAGAAGTGAGGGGTGGAGTCTATAGCTGTTTTGACCAGTAACAGTTTGTTATTCTTTCTGGTAATAGTCATTAGTCTTTGAGAGCCTTTGGTCCAAATTTACAGACTTCTGACAATGGTAAGCTCCTGGATACGGCTCCCATAGGTTATTGGGCTATGTTTGTTATCTCAGGCTATGGCAGTCATATTGATGCCGGCTCGGGATAGCTACCCAGGGCCGGTGTAACAAGTACCCTGTGCCGGTATGATTGATCATGACGTTATTGCTTAACTAAAGCAATACGTTGGTAACTGCGAAATAGAATCTAGTCTTTGTTTTATTGTATATATGGGAGGCATGCCTGTTGGTAACAACCATCAGGAACCTCTGTAAGGTAGTGGTCGCTGTTGGTGGCCAGTAAAATCCACTACAATTTGTATCTATATAAACAAGCAAACTATCTCATTGGTCTTATTGGGTGCTTTTGTGAAAGCTTTGTCAGTAGGGATCTCTGATTCATCATATCTCTTAGCTTCTAACCCCTAGTAGTGCATCTAGCAATTGACAGAAAGGTAAGCACTTCATTAATTGAGGCAATTCATGGTTGTCTGGTAAATATTTTACAATGCCATAACATTTTTCTTTGCTTTTTATCAATGAGAATTTGCCAACAATCAATATTATATAATAACAGACAACACGTACCATCATTGTTATAGTCAGTGTAACATTTATCTTCTGAATTACTTGCAACTGTTGCTCCCCATACAAATATGCATTGGGACTCCTGGCTTTTACATTGTCCATCAAAACAAAATGCATCTGCTCTGTTGTAGCAAGGGGTGCCATCAGACTTGTAGGTGTTTGCCGGGCACCATTCAGAGTTTCCATCACAAAACTCTTCTAAATCACACTCTTGATCATCCTTGCTTCTGCATCTGGTCGACTTTGGTTTTATTGTACAAGTTTCGATTTGGCAGCAAGCACCTGCAAAGTTGAATTGAATAAAGTATTGGTCAAGTTCACTTTTTTATGCGCTGAAGCTGATGAATATAATGTAATTTAATTGATGGTGTAGCCACCAGCTAAAACCGTAAAACACATTTATTGGCAGGCAAACTGATCAAAAACCTTAGTAGTAGCAGTGTATGAACAATCTTTTTAGTAGCTCATTGTGCTTGCTAGCTTGTGTGATAGTTAACCAGATGCTCTTGTGGGCTGCACTTGCAAGCAAATTGTTTTAGCATTATCGAAGAACAAAACAAAGAAGGGAATTCCACTTGGCTAGCGATAGATATTTACAAATTATTGACTAGCTTAAAAAAGTCAATGGAGCACCCGCATTAAGATTATTTGCAAACAAATTTTACCGAAAAAGTTTTTGAAACTTTTGGATTAACAAAAAGTATCTCATCAAAGAAAAACAATTTAATATAACGCATTCGTTTGTATTGTTCATAGGTCATGAATGAAACTGAACAATAAACAAGTTATAACAGCGAGTTCAATTTGCTCATATTTGTAGACCGGTCTAATTGCCCTAAAAGTTGAGAGTACACTAAGTAAAAAGGACACTTCATAGGCTATCTTAGTTGATAACAATGTCAATTTTATTTTTTTTCAATTATTTAGAAATTGTGAGTTATCTTCTTTATGATTCGATCGGTAATCTATGGGAATTCATTCAAAAATTATGACATTCTGAACTAATGTTCCGTTTCATTTGTGATGCCTTGGATAAGGGCTATGTTAAATTATAAATGTGTAGGTGCTGGTACAGATAAGTTCTTTTTTACTGTGTTGTGAACCCTAGAGTGATTATAAGGAAATAAACTCAGTTAGGTAAGTTCTAACTAAACTTTGTCAGTCTGGCAGGTTTATGAAACATGACTTAATTTTCTGTTCTGTACTGATTCACAGTACCTTCAGTTGAGAACAACATTGTCACTGCTTTCAGCGTGTTATTGTTCTAGTAGTAATGGGTAAAGGCCGGGCGCAAAATATTGAATTTATTAAACTCAAACTGAAGTGAAAATAAAACCAAAGAGACCAGTGTGATACTTTTGACTTGACAATGGCCTCCATTCATCAAAGCACCAAGGCACTGAAGCTGTTTAAAACAGTTATTTATTATATTATCTTTAGGTGTTCATTTGGCTCGATGTCATTCAAAAACACAAATATCCAAAAAACACTTATTATGTACCCGTAACCCATCTGTTCTATTTTGATCTCAACGAAACTCTAAGTGCGGTGAGATTCAGCAATGCAACCAGACCTGTTTGACAATCAAATGAGATCAGCCATTTTTTCTAGCACCTTTGATTAGTTTTTTTTCAACTTCTAAAAGGTTGCAGAAACATTATCCCGTACATTGAAGTGAGAATGTTGAGCTGTGATTGAGTAACAATAATGGGGCTTCTGTGTGAAAACTTAGTTTTTTCTTACTACACTTCGAAAGAGAGGATGATTTTTGTTAAGTTTGATTGATTTTCGTGTTTTTGCAGATCAAGTCAAGAACTTATAGATGGCAACAGAACCAAAAACAAATGATGTACATTTTTCAGTTACAGTTGAAAAAAAAATTTGAAAAAGTTCTAGCGTTACTTTAAAAAATGAGCACACTAACTTATTATTTTCCGTTGTAGTGTAGCAGATTTTCACGTCCACTACCTCCCGCTAGGGAGATGCGCTGTCTTGTTCAGCCACAACAATACCGTCAGCCACTGAAGGTCTGGCAATCTACAGTCTACCTCAACTCAGAGGTGACCCCGTGCCGGGATGGCACAAACAAAGTGTTGCAAAGTAACTGACCAACTTTAACAACGGTAGCGAGCCCTCAGCTCAGGCATACACTGTGTTTAATTAGTGTATAAATATATCCTTTATTCGTAACCAGATTATAAGGAGGCAATACAAGACAAGCTCATGTCCTAACAGTTAGTGAAACGAGTATGGTAAAATCTCTGCCTTTTATAGGCAGAGTTATGGAGAAGTTCCAGCCATGCACAGGAAGCATGGCAGGAAGTTATACACTATATAGTAGCAATATGACATATATGATAGGCGGTATTGTCCAATTAGGTATAGATAAATGAGTTAAAGCACACTGGCGCCCATAGGTAAGGGGCGGAGTCCATAGCTAACTTGGCCAGTGATTGGTGGGTATTGTTTTTGTCAGTTACTTGGCTTTTGGTTAACATTTCTCTGTATCCAAGGGTAGATATCTTCGGGAGGTGACTTCTGGAGGCTCTTAGGCTATTTTTCGTCACTCTCAACCTAGCGTACATCTTGCTGCCAACCCAGGAGCGCTACCCAGGGTTGCTGGAGTAGTATTCGGGGTTGTTGTAGTAACACCCAGTGCCGGTATAATTAGTTATTAGTAATAATCATTTGTTCAAGCAACATAGTCATTACAATAGGTTCCAGTCTTTGTCTATTGCATTCTCTGGAGGCATGCTTGTGGTAGCCACCAACAGGGGGACCTCTGTGCAGTGATGGTCACTGTATGTTACCAGTAAAATCCACCACAGTAGTATATTTTGGTATTTTTTGCCACAACGTTCTTCTATGCTCAAGTATTCTACTTCTCTCAGAGGAAAATCCCCTAATATATTCAAATGACTTTATTTACTAATACAGAGACCAAAGCTCAGACATACTAGTCCTGATTTTGTGTTCAAGTATACTTTTTGTATCCTGTACTTTTGTAGGGAGGCAATCAACTAGGGTATAGTTACAAGAGTAAAAACGATGAGCAAATGCAAAAAAGATAAAAGAACTCATGTGTTTTATAGGATGGAGCACAGGATGTATAATTTGTCAAAACCAACGAAATGGACAGAATACAGAGAATAACCAACCATGTGTACAATTGGTAAAATAGCCAAACAGCAATGCATGGCTACGAATAATAACAAACACAAAAACAGTGCAAACAGTTCAAAGGATGATGCGCCAAGGAACAATAGGGATGAGTTAGTTGTTGAAATGTCTACTTGTAAGCATTTCCATCTCCTGCTTGGATCTAGGATTCTCCATAGCCTGGCGATGACCTTTCTTTACATGTAGGTAGCTTAGTTTTAAAATATTGATCAAAGTTAGTCATTAGGAGCGGGACCAATTAAAAGTTACCGAAGGCCCTGCAAGGTCAGTACCAAGCATTTAGGGGTCACCACCAACCCTGCAGAAGTGACTACAAGCCCTGTCATGTACTCAACCCAATAAAGGCAGCACTTTTACCTCTAGTGCTCTTGACAGGGAGAACCGGTCACCTGTTGCTTGTCGTTGGTCAATGCCACAGGGGTCTATAGTTGGGTAACGGCCTGTATGAGCAAGTTTTTATGGATTTTGTCCATAAAGTTGCATCACAATATGTAGGCGAAGCAAACTGCTTTTGATTGAAAGCTACTTCAGTGCATTGAAAATGTTGCTTGATGTAGATAGTCCAAAACCGTTGCGGTCGCCGTGTAATATGAACAATAGCATTGTTATAAAAATTTGTCCCGGAAAATTCGTGATTTTTTTTTCAAGTCCAAAAAATCATGTTTTTTTTCATATCTTTCAAACTAAAGCTCACAGAGACACAAATCCAATTGCTATAGCTAGAGTAGTCTACAGCGCATAGATGTGACTATGAACATTTTCCTCATTCCAGTCATAGACTTGGGAAAATGCTTTTAAATTCTTGACTTTTTATCCAAAATCTACCACGTCCTTGAAGGGCATCGACATATTGTTATAGAACTATAAAATAGACTGAGGAGTTAGGATTTGAATGGTGTATCATTATTGGAGTGTGTTCAATGCATTTTGATAATATGAAGGTTTTTCAAAAAGACGCCCCAACTAAAATTATTTTTCATCCTAGCCAAATATGAATTAGCCTAACCACAACCATTGCAAACGCATTGCGGGCTTATCATGTGCGCCGCGTGTTTTAAGTAAATAATGGGTTTACAGCAAACACTACGGTTAATGATGGTTAATAGTCGTTAGTATTGCGGCTATTTATTTGTCATCATTAGCGTTTTAATTTATTCTGGTTCATAATTAATCTAATATTATATCTGTTAATCCAGAAAAAAAACATCATTGAATGATAACAGCTAGTAGTAATAAATATGATATAGCAAAAATGCAAGCTCATCAATAATAACCATTAGTTTTAATTATTATTTATTAATTAATTATTGAAATTTTATATTAAATTCATTTATTATTATTTATGATTATTAAATTAATTACAAGATTTCTGATGATGGCACCTGTCTGAATCAACTGAGATACAGAACTTGTTGTTTTTTTGTGCAGTCCAGCTACTTCTACAAAACAATGTTATACAGCCAATGCAAAGCATTTATAACTGTTACATATACATTGTATAATTAGTGAGACGTACGCATGATATATATATAACATGCGTCGCTTCATGCGTGCGTCAACACTAATTGCCTGGCAAAAAAAAGACATTTACCATGCATTTTTTTTACTTAAAAGCACATTTGGTAAAACTTGTTTTAACAGTTAACTATTGAGGTGACAATAGCATATTTGGTCTCATTGTATCCACAACATATTTTTCTACCCACTGAAACTATTTAAAAAATTTTCAGAAAAATTTGGCAAAAGTTTTTGGATTATCTACTTGATGGCGTAATGGCAAATGCTGTGACCTGCTGTTAACAGGGTCTAGGTTCAATTCCCAAATGGGGAATTTAGTAAAAGTATACAGATTGATGAACCTGCGCTTAGAATAAGTTGGGTTTTTTTCAATTTGCCATCTAAAAGAATAATGTGGTGGCGTCATTGGTATAGTGCATGGTTGTCCTGACCAAGTACTCAGGTTCAACTCATACCAGCGATAATTTTTTTTATTGCTCCTTAAGTATCCTCGTCTTCGCTCGCTCTAGTTATATTGTTGTTATTTGGTTTTGTTCCAGTATTGTGTATGGATTTGTTGCGGCAATTGTCGTTGCGGATAAAAATAGCAGATGCTTGCATTTCCAGTGTGACAAGATAAAATGCTGGTAGCAATCAGGCAGGGAGTCAGGTATTTACGTAGTGCTGGCATGCATATCTTGACAGCATTGATGTAGCAGGCCCGGTGTGCGGGGCAGTATTAAGCATCTGTCAGTTGCAGAGGTGCTTATTTATTGTGCATGGGAACTACTGTTTGTCCAGGAGTCTTAGCTACTAGTAGTGTATGTCTAGGAGTCTTAGCTACTAGTAGTGTATGTCTAGGAGTCTTAGCTACTAGTAGTGTATGTCTAGGAGTCTTAGCTACTAGTAGTGTATGCCTAGGAATCTTAGCTACTAGTAGTGTATGTTTAGGAGTCTTAGCTACTAGTAGTGTATGTCTAGGAGTCATAGCTACTAGTAGTGTATGTCTCGCTGTTTCAGCTACTAGTAGTGTATGTCTAGGAGTCTTAGCTACTAGTAGTGTATGTCTAGGAGTCTTAGCTACTAGTAGTGTATGTCTAGGAGTCTTAGCTACTAGTAGTGTATGTTTAGGAGTCTTAGCTACTAGTAGTGTATGTTTAGGAGTCTTAGCTACTAGTAGTGTATGTCCAGGAGTCTTAGCTACTAGTAGTGTATGTCTAGGAGTCTTAGCTACTAGTAGTGTATGTCCAGGAGTCTTAGCTACTAGTAGTGTATGTCTAGGAGTCATAGCTACTAGTAGTGTATGTCTCGCTGTTTCAGCTACTAGTAGTGTATGTCTAGGAGTCTTAGCTACTAGTAGTGTATGTGTAGGAGTCTTAGCTACTAGTAGTGTATGTCTAGGAGTCTTAGCTACTAGTAGTGTATGTCTAGGAGTCTTAGCTACTAGTAGTGTATGTGTAGGAGTCTTAGCTACTAGTAGTGTATGTCTAGGAGTCTTAGCTACTAGTAGTGTATGTCTAGGAGTCTTAGCTACTAGTAGTGTATGTGTAGGAGTCTTAGCTACTAGTAGTGTATGTCTAGGAGTCTTAGCTACTAGTAGTGTATGTATAGGAGTCTTAGCTACTAGTAGTGTATGTCTAGGAGTCTTAGCTACTAGTAGTGTATGTCTAGGAGTCTTAGCTACTAGTAGTGTATGTCTAGGAGTCTTAGCTACTAGTAGTGTATGTCTAGGAGTCTTAGCTACTAGTAGTGTATGTCTAGGAGTCTTAGCTACTAGTAGTGTATGTCTAGGAGTCTTAGCTACTAGTAGTGTATGTCTAGGAGTCTTAGCTACTAGTAGTGTATGTCTAGGAGTCTTAGCTACTAGTAGTGTATGTCCAGGAGTCTTAGCTACTAGTAGTGTATGTCTAGGAGTCATAGCTACTAGTAGTGTATGTCTCGCTGTTTCAGCTACTAGTAGTGTATGTCTAGGAGTCTTAGCTACTAGTAGTGTATGTTTAGGAGTCTTAACTACTAGTAGTGTATGTCTAGGAGTCTTAGCTACTAGTAGTGTATGTGTAGGAGTCTTAGCTACTAGTAGTGGATGTGTAGGAGTCTTAGCTACTAGTAGTGTATGTGTAGGAGTCTTAGCTACTAGTAGTGTATGTCTAGGAGTCTTAGCTACTAGTAGTGTATGTCTAAGAGTCTTAGCTACTAGTAGTGTATGTCTAGGAGTCTTAGCTACTAGTAGTGTATGTCTAGGAGTCTTAGCTACTAGTAGTGTATGTCTAGGAGTCTTAGCTACTAGTAGTGTATGTGTAGGAGTCTTAGCTACTAGTAGTGTATGTCTAGGAGTCTTAGCTACTAGTAGTGTATGTATAGGAGTCTTAGCTACTAGTAGTGTATGTCTAGGAGTCTTAGCTACTAGTAGTGTATGTCTAGGAGTCTTAGCTACTAGTAGTGTATGTCTAGGAGTCTTAGCTACTAGTAGTGTATGTCCAGGAGTCTTAGCTACTAGTAGTGTATGTCTAGGAGTCTTAGCTACTAGTAGTGTATGTCTAGGAGTCTTAGCTACTAGTAGTGTATGTTTAGGAGTCTTAGCTACTAGTAGTGTATGTCTAGGAGTCTTAGCTACTAGTAGTGTATGTCTAGGAGTCTTAGCTACTAGTAGTGTATGTCTAGGAGTCTTAGCTACTAGTAGTGTATGTCTAGGAGTCTTAGCTACTAGTAGTGTATGTGTAGGAGTCTTAGCTACTAGTAGTGTATGTCTAGGAGTCTTAGCTACTAGTAGTGTATGTGTATGAGTCTTAGCTACTAGTAGTGTATGTGTAGGAGTCTTAGCTACTAGTAGTGTATGTCTAGGAGTCTTAGCTACTAGTAGTGTATGTGTAGGAGTCTTAGCTACTAGTAGTGTATGTCTAGGAGTCTTAGCTACTAGTAGTGTATGTCTAGGAGTCTTAGCTACTAGTAGTGTATGTCTAGGAGTCTTAGCTACTAGTAGTGTATGTCCAGGAGTCTTAGCTACTAGTAGTGTATGTCTAGGAGTCTTAGCTACTAGTAGTGTATGTCTAGGAGTCTTAGCTACTAGTAGTGTATGTTTAGGAGTCTTAGCTACTAGTAGTGTATGTCTAGGAGTCTTAGCTACTAGTAGTGTATGTCTAGGAGTCTTAGCTACTAGTAGTGTATGTTTAGGAGTCTTAGCTACTAGTAGTGTATGTCTAGGAGTCTTAGCTACTAGTAGTGTATGTCTAGGAGTCTTAGCTACTAGTAGTGTATGTCTAGGAGTCTTAGCTACTAGTAGTGTATGTCTAGGAGTCTTAGCTACTAGTAGTGTATGTCTAGGAGTCTTAGCTACTAGTAGTGTATGTCTAGGAGTCTTAGCTACTAGTAGTGTATGTCTAGGAGTCTTAGCTACTAGTAGTGTATGTCTAGGAGTCTTAGCTACTAGTAGTGTATGTCCAGGAGTCTTAGCTACTAGTAGTGTATGTCTAGGAGTCTTAGCTACTAGTAGTGTATGTCTAGGAGTCTTAGCTACTAGTAGTGTATGTCTAGGAGTCTTAGCTACTAGTAGTGTATGTCTAAGCCTTCTGCTCTAGTAAGAGAGAGATGGCTCCAATGAGTATTCTTTGTATATTATTTAATACTTCTGACTGACTGTTTCTTAATTTTCTGATTTATTGGAGAATGGCAGCTGTCTTAACACAGCCCTGCGAACATAAAGCAATAACTTTGAATTTTAAACAAAACTCAGAGCTGGTTATTGATGGACTATACCAGGACTGCCAGAAAACAAAATATGGTGTGGCGAAAGCTAGCCATTATAGATTGCAAAGTAAGCACGGTGAATTGCGTTTCATTGAGTGTAATAACTATTCCCGAAACTGATTAATTTTGGCCAGCGCTGCTTTATTATTATTTAAGCAGCAACAGCTGGATAACAGAAAGGTTTAAAATATTTGAGTTCGGTTCGAAAATGGCTCTGATCACATGAAATTCCGTTGTATCAATCCAAGTAACTGGTAACATAATCTTGAATGTACAATATGTTTTTAGATATCAGTTAAACAATAGGTTTTGCTCGATTTTACAGGAATGCACACATAATGAAATGTTTATTTTGTTTTTTGGTACACTGATTTTTGCATTTATTGCTTGATCAGATTTCCGTTTGTGAACATACTGTGGCAAGTAATCACCCATTATTAACTAATGCTGTTATTTTAGGTGAGTCTAAAGTTGTTGTTTGCATTTTCATCATCAGCATTTAGTGGTTTGCCTTCTGATTTTCAAAATATGGTTAAACAAGGAACTAAATTATTACACTTGCACTAATTCGCCTCAAAAAAACAAACCTGCTTGTCAAATATTTGTCGTCGAGCCAAAATAATTATTTTGCAAAAAAATTATTTAAGCTTGAATTTTTACTCCTGACCAAAAGTTTTTTGTTTTTCTGGATTTCAGCAAAAGTTTTTAATTTTTGTCCCCAGTCTCCAAAATGAAACACCCCATCGAGCAGCCTCTAATTTTTAACGACTCAAGACATTTTCGGATAACTTGAAGTTTTTCGCTCAACACTTGCAATTCCCTTTTCCGCAGGCTTTGAATTTTTTTGTTTCAAAATAACAGGAAAGATTGTAAAAAATTATTAAATAATCTGAAATGAACCCTCTATGACAAGAAAAAGTTCTGAAGAAGAGACCTGAACTTTACAAGTGTCTTCATTTTTGTTGTTATGCTAGATGGATTGGATTAATGCTACAAGCTAAACAATTACAGATCTGGTTTGTAGATTTGCTCCCTTACGTATTTTTTAATGTAACAGGCTTTTGCTTTTGTTGTCAATTTTTTTTCTACTGATAATCTAATTATGTGACAATTTTTCACAAAAAAATTACTCTTTCACAGTTTCTCCAATATGTTTTCATTATACCCAAATATAAAACTCAGACGTTAAAGTAAAATCTATGTAATGAGTTATTAAAGTCACTGTTCATCAACATATACGCTGGAAATTGCTTGCACACCAACCTTAACAGAACACTAATAGAGAATTAGAGCCGACAGAAAAAAAAGGTCATCGCTGCCTACCCTAACATTTTTCCACAGTGCTGGAACCAGACCCTTTGTCAGAGTACCCCTACACAACCAGTATGGCAGCCTGCCAGACTGAATAGCTTTCGTTATAATGTCTACAAAATACTGTGAGGGATTTTCATGTTATGTCAGCCACCCCGCCCATCTCCCCCCCCCCCACCATCCCTACTTTTTAACTCCTGGTACTCCCCCTTCTACCTGTAGTAATAACTTTGAAGTGGACACGGAGCCGTTCCCTTCATGACATATACATATTCCCTGGATTTAAGAATGCGGGTTATACCAGGTCTATACCAGGCCAGTGTAAACCCTGTATTTTACCTGTTAAACATGTAGAATCTACCCCATGTCAGTACTCCGGGCCTGCCATTAAAGATGGCTGATAACAGTGGCCTGAGGACTAAGTAGGTGAGAACCTTTCATCATCTGGATCCCGAAGTAGTGTAAGTGACAGAAGCACAAGCTAGGAAGCGGAGACACCAAATAAAGAGTGGAAGATGTCACCCTCACTAAAAAAGCAGGAAAAGCCCCCAGAGCCTTTCCAGCATGTGCTCGCTCCTCTCATTGGCTCACCATATTGTTGTGTTTTGTAATGTTTATTATTATTTGTGTATGTTTTGCATTATGGACTTTTATTAGCTCACCCCTAATAAGGGGTGAGATTTCCTGCCTTTTACTATGTAAAAGGCTGCTGTGTTTGTGAGAAGGTAAAAGCTTGTAGATTTTTGTACTATGACTTTGTTGTGTTACTGAACGAAATTAGACAATAAATTTTTTTTTTCTTGTACATACTGTGTGGTTTGTCTGGGTTGCAGATGCCGAAACAACTGACAGTGTCCAGAAGGAGTGGATGCCATTGTGTCCTTAGTGACTGGAGGAAAATCACTACAATACCACCAATTTCGAGTAATAAAATGCAATGGAAATGCTCAGTGTTGCCCTCCATCCGCAGCCAGCACTACATCTATTTACTCAACTGTTTAATCAACTACTTATCCAAGATTGACTCATACACTTGAGCGCCCAGCAGTGCGGTTGCGCTATAGTTATAGCTCAAGCCAGCAGACGAGACGTTCCCGTTCTTTTTTATTTATAGCATTGACATGTGTTACATGAGGTGTTGTTTATGTATGCCTAGCCAATCTGATATTTACACACTCTTATGATTTTGTTGCTCTTATTTAAGCACTTGCATATAGCCCAGCCAGCCAGTTATTAGTATGATCTAGTTAGAGTAGTGCTCGATATTATATTGTAAGCGACTGCTAGGACTTGTGGTGCTTTGCGTTAGCAACACAGCTGCATAGAGAAGCTCCTACAAGTGAGAAAATACACTTGGACACTCGTAGGAGTCCACACCAGCTCAATACTATGCCAGAAGACACCCAACTACCAGCACAGGCAACAGTATTTCAGAGACAGTATTATGGTGGATTTTAGTGTACACATCCTCTGCACACAACTATCACTACATTCTGGCTTCACTACGATAGCCATTGGACAGCCAGGATACCTAGTAGTTACTACTAAATGGACAGCGAGTATAATTATTTCTATATCTACCCTGGTTACACCTATACCGACCCTGTATGCACCCATACCGACCTCACTGGGCCGGCAGGACCTGAGTCAGCAGAGCCTGAGATCCCGAAAGTAGCCTGGGAGAACCTAAGCACCATCTAATGGAAGTAGCCGCCCTTACCCCTCACCGAAGGAGCTGGATCAAGAGCTGAGAGGACTGAGTACCCAGAGACTGGACGCGATTGGATAAAAACATTATGACTCCGCCCAGTACCACAGGGCGCCTATTCTCTTTAATCCCTTTATTGTATTCTTACTTGTTATCTATTTATATATGTTATCTCATTGGTGCATTTTGTGACATTACATGGTAATTGGATGACTGTTCTTTTGCCCTGCCTATAAAAGGCAGAACTCTTGCCATAACAGTCAGTTGTAATTGGGATTGCTTACTAACTCGTTTTATTCTGGTTGAATAAAGTCATGTATGCTCAACTACTTTGAGATATGTGTTTGAGCCGAGGGCTCGCATTTGGTTGCAGAGTGGCAACACTCTGCTGATATACATTCGGTAACTCACCGACCCTGTTGTTGTAACAGGTTAATCTAACAACTGGTGGCAGCAAGCTACCGCACACAGCTAGGAATTTTGTCATCTCCAAAATCCACTGCAGTATTACTAACTTTGCAATTAGTTCTAACAGCAATTTTGTGCGAGCTAATGCCCTGGTCACACAAGACCGATAAACGAAACTATAACGAAACTTTTTTAAAAAATATCCGAGGTGCGACGATAATAGTTTCGTTGTGCTGGTCACACGAGAACTATAATTAGTTCGTTACGCCTAGCGATCACTAGTTTCATCCAATGACAGAGGATTGCGTTTTGTGCGCGGGCCTACTCATACTTTACTGCGTGATGTAAAAGCATTGAAGAATTATTATAATTATTGATGTTTGGAATAGATTATTTTTATAAATAGGTAAGTCTGACCAGCCAGTACTATTCCAATTGTTTGATTATAATTTATTATTATTCTTATGTTTCATTTATTTAAAACTCATTATGAATATAATAAAATAAATAATTATTTATTCAAAAAACAAATGTGCTACCACTATGGAAACCATGCGTTCGTTGTGAATGACTCTGACATTGGAGACCAGCCAATAACAGAACATAGAAAATAAACCTATTAATGAGCTTGTCTGGTCCGATGGTGTAATCACATGCAAGCATCGCAACAGACGATTTTCCCAAACCTAGCATTGCTTGATCATGGCGAAACTGAAATATTCGCTCGGTTTGTTCAGCAACGAATTCGCTGGGCTTGAAAAAATAGTTTCCTTGACAGTTTCATCAGAAATTCGGTCTCGTGTGACCAGGGCTTAAGATTGTGAGGAATAAAGCTTTTGTTCACACTTTCAATCAATTGAACTCAGTTTGGCCGGTTGCCAACCATCGTTGTGACTGCTGTTAAGCAGCATTTTATCTCGTCTCATACAGAGAGATACTAGACCTTGCACTCTGTAGCCACGCTACCACAAACACACAGAGTTAGGCACAAATCAATAACTTTTGCAGTACCTGTGGCAGTCTTTCTAGCATTGAACGCAGAAAGCCGTTACAATATCTCTCTACATAGGGAACAATGCTATTATGACAGTGAAAACTACTAATCTTTCTTTGCCGGAGAAGTTGGAGAACATAGAGCCCATGGCTCAGACAAACAACACTAAGTGTAAGCTCAAATAGTTGCTTTATTCATAGATACCAGTTCCTAAGATGGCAATTCTCCAGGATGGTTGGCAGTACATGGATGAATGCAAATGTGGCAAGTAAAAACAGCCTTTAAATAAGCAGAACAACTGGAAGTCATTGGCATAATACACAAAGGCATACATTAACAGGAAGTGGACAGAGCAATAACATACACTAAAAAAATGGTCAGCAAATCATGCAGTATAATATGACTAAACGAAAATAGTTGCCAAATGGTTTAAGGGCGGATTCATATCTCAATAGTCCAATCAGAGATGCACCAGTAAATTGGGCAATCCAACGAAGGGTAATTCTAGCTCCAGGGTTAGTGCAGGATCCTATATGGTTTTAAAGATCTTCAGCTAATGTAGCCATCTTTTGCCGGCCCGGTATCAGTATACTGGGTCAGCTAGGGGTCATTGTCAGCTCTTAGTGGTTCAAGACCTGCCCTGCAAGCTGTGCCATCAGCACAGCAAGTTATCCTACCGGCACAGCAGATTTTAAAAAGGATGTGGGTGAAATTCTCTGATTGGTATCTGATAGCAGCCAAGGTGTTCCCTAAGATCGTGCACCAAAATTGACCACAATATCCACGCAGTAAGAGGTGCTCAGACATTTTAGTGAACAGCTGAAAATGCAAGATTACAATGTTTTATATATAATTGACTGAGAAGTAGTTATATATTTACAACAGTGAGCTATTAGGTGTAGAGTGTACCGGAAAGGATATTGGAAAAAGGGGAGATCACTGAAGGGCGCGGACAGACGAGGTATCTGACAGCTAGTGAAAGGACCTGTTTTGGTGCTGCTTAATGTTGACCATGAAAGACTTATCTACTGGCACAAGCTCAGAGCATACGGTAAGCCTCTAAGCTTTACATGGTGTCAGAAGTAGGATTGTTCCAGTGGAAATAAAAGTCGATTGAATTTTCTCGCGGATAAGTATAAATAATAATAATAATCGTTGTTCTTTGACCTTGTTGTTGTTGAAATTGATGTTGAATTTGACTGAATTGGACATCAATTAATCAATATTAAAATAAGAATTATAATAAGGAGCGTTATCACAGGGAGTTGGTTGAATCCCAGATGGTGATCAAGAGTGATTGCAGTTGATATGACAGACCCAAGCTGTTCTTAGCAATTATTGATCAATAGGGATGGATTCAGAAACAAAAACCGATAGGTTTGTCAAGTCTTTGAACTTCTCAGCCGGTAATTGGGCTTCTGCATGGAAGGTTTTCAAGAGTCAGTTTGCAATTTACTAGGTAGTGAAAAAAATCACAGATTTAACGGCTGATGAGCAGGTAGCACACATGCTTATGGCTATGGGAAATGATGCCGTTCCGGTCTACAACCAATTTACATTTGGCTCATCATCATCAGATTGTAAAACTTTGAAGAATTGTATCAGAACGTTTGATGCTTATTTTGAACCAGTAAAAAATGTTATTTTTGAACGGTCAATTTTCAATAAAATGGTTCAAGTGCCTGGACAGTCAATTCACCAATTTATCGTCCAATTGCAAGTACAAGCGGACAACTGTGAGTATGACACAATGAAAGATGACTTGGTGAGAGATCGCATTGTGGTAGGTGTTTCGGACACAGAACTCCGAAAATATATTATAGATGTGCCTGATTTAACTCTTCGAACATGCATTCAGAAAGCAAAACAGTATGTGGCTAACCAAAAGCAGATGGCTTTGATGAGTCATAGTGGGGCAGGTTTGAAGGACAGTGACTCCAATGGAAACCTCAATCTCATACAGCAAAAATCAGAGGGAGGAGCAGCTGGTAGAAGAGATTCGGGGTTTGGATGAGTTGTACCAACAAAAAACTTTGACAGACTGTGTATGAGATGTGGTAAATGGAAACATTTTAAAGGAAAGGGTCCCGCAAAAAATTCCATGTGCAACAAGTGCAAGTCCCTTGGTCACTGGGCCAAGATGTGTAAGGCAAAACCACAAGTAGCCGAAGTTGAAGAGGAAGAATCTGACGATAGGATCGACAGTCTCTACCTAGGGTCGAGTTTGTTATGACTAGGGAAAGGGAAAAATAAGCACACTACATAGATACTATAACCGAAACCAAAAAAGCATGGTATGTAAATATGGAAATTAATGTTGTTCCTGTTGAATTCAAGGTGGATACGGGTGCAGCTGTTACTGCAATTCCAGTTACTCTGGGTGAGATGCTTAATCTGGAACTCAAAAAATCAGATAAAGCACTGAATGGAGCTGGTAACACTCAGTTAGAAACAGTTGGGCTTGCAACTGTAGAGCTGCGGTACAAAACAATGATACACTATGAAGAGGTGTATGTAGTTAAGGGACTACTCCGGCCCCTGTTAGGGAAGCCTACTATTAAGAGATTCAATCTGTTCACAGTTGTAGAGGAAATTGTAAGCCAGTAATAGAAGAGGAGATTTCCATCTTTATTCACTGGACTGGGAATTATGTCTGCAGAAGTGAAAATTGAGCTGAGAGAGGGAATCAGTCCTTATGCTCAGGTGACACCAAGAAGAGTAGCTGCTGCAAGGGGACAGCCATTGCAAGAGGAACTACTTAGAATGGAGAAACTTGGTGTCATTGAAAAAGTAGACGAGCCGACAGAATGATGTGCCCCCTGTATAGTGGTACCTACGAAAAACGGTAAGATTAGGGTCTGCGTTGATTTTACACGGTTGAACAAAGCAGTTAAAAGAGCCTATCATCCCTTACAGGCCACAGATGAAACGATTGCAGCGTTAGGACATTCAAAAGTGGATGCCAATAGCGGTTATTGGCAATTACGTCTTCATGAGCAGTCTCAAAAGCTGACTGCGTTTCTCACTCTTTTTGGGCGTTACATATGTGAGAGACTTCCATTTGGACTATCAAGTGCTCCTGAGATATTTCAAAGAGAGATGCAGAGGGCTTTGGAGGGTATTGAGGGCGTGGTTTGCCAGATGGATGATATTCTGGTTCATACTGAAGATGAACAAAGTCATACCTGTAAAATGCATGAGGTCCTAAGCAGATTAAAGCAAGCTGGAATTACATTTAAACAATGAGAAATGCGAGTTTTTTTAAGAGAAAGGTGACCTTTTTGGGCCATGTTATTGATGAAAATGGTATACATGCTGATCCGGAGAAGCTAGCTGCAATCAAAAGTTTTCCAACGCCGAACAACAGGAAAGCTCTTAAAAGTTTTTCTTGGAATGACTAATTACTTGGGGAAGTTCACTTCCAGTTAGGCAGCAGATACAGTAAATCTGAGAGCTTTGTTAAAGGTAAAGGAGAATGAATGGATCTGGGATTCTCAAATAGAGAGGGATTTTAATGCTGTAAAGCTGAAACTGTCCTCGCCGCCTGTGTTAGCCCCGTTCAACTTGGAAGCAGAGACCTGGCTGTCAACAGATGCTTCTTCCTTTGGGTTAGGGGCAGCTGTGTTTCAGAGGACAAATGAGGGGATGAAGCCAATAGCATTGGCATCAAGAGCGATGTCAGATACAGAACAGAGATATGCGCAAATTGAGAAAGAGGCACTACCAATTTGTTGGGCAGCAGAGAAATTTTACTATTATTTGGCTGGAAGAGAGTTCAGGATAGAAACTGATCACAAACCTCTAGTTTCAATAATGTCAGAAAAGGAGCTGTCCCAGCTTCCACTGAGGGTGCAGAGGTTTTGATTGCGCATGATGCGGTTCTCGTATGAGGTCAAAAATACCTCTGGAAGTAAACTGGTGGTTTCAGACACCTTGAGTAGAGCGCCAGTGAGTAACAAGCAAGAGTCAGACCCAGAGCCTTTATTAGTTCAGGAAATGATGGAGGAACTTCCAATATCTTTGGCCAGAAGACGACTTCTTGAGACAGCCACAGAGTGTGATCTTATTGGAGGTCAGTTAATATCATATGTGCACAATGGCTGGCCAGATTATAAGGATCTACCTCAATATTTGAAGAATTTTCATTCTTTTAAGGAACATTTGACAGTCGTTGGAGGAATTGTATTTTATTACAACAGGATGTTCATTCCCATTGATGAAAAATAAAAAGTTATGAGAGAGATACACCAGGGCTATCTTGGTGAAAACCGGTGCACCCAACGAGCAAGGGAGGCAGTCTGGTGGCCAGGAATGTTGACGGTGAAGCGGTGTAGTGTTGGTTTCAGGTACCGCAGAGTTCCGGCGGAACCGATGATTTCTCCACCTCTCCCGGAGCGGCCTTGGTGGAGACTGTCCATGGATTTTTGCACCTTGGAAGATGGAGATGATTATCTAGTTGTCTCCGATTATTACAGTCGGTTTATGATTGCCGAGAAGTGAATTCCAGCAAACGCTGCTGTTTTGTGTCAGAAGGTCAACAAAATACTCTGTTTGGTAGGAGTCCCAAACACTATTGTTTCTGATAATGGCCCTCAGTTTGTGTCGAAACAGTTTGCCAAATTGACGAAAATATGGGATATCATTCATCGTACCAGTGCTCCAAGGAATCCCCAGTCCAATGGACAAGCTGAGAGAGCAGTGCAGACCTTCAAGAAGTTGGCAATGAAGAACTCTGACATTTTGTCTGCGGTAATGTGTTACAGTGATAGTCCGCTGCAGAATGGATACTCTCCAGCGCAACTGTTGAATGGGCAAGGGCTTAATTCAATGGGGTACCTGGCCAATAATCCGGTTGATGTGAAGAAACTCAGATCGTATGAGGCTAAGTATCGAGGTAAACAAGCTCACAACTATAATGTTAGGCACAGAGTTAGTGAAAGAGAACCGATAATGGTGGGAACACCCGTAGTTCTGACTGATCCTGGGAAGAAACCTTGTACAACAATGGTAACAGCGGCCTCTGATCGAGAGTTAGCTCTGAAAAGAAATACTGGCGCCTTGTTACGAAGGAACGGAAAGTTTGTGCAAGTTGGTGAGGATCAAGGAAAACATAGCTCTGCTTGACCGGACACATCAGATTCACCGCAACAATTGCATGTCTTGTTGGATCAAGGACAGGAAACATCAACATCTCAGCCACCTGTAACCAATAGCTCATGCATTGTGTCAGCATTGCCACTGAGTAAACAGAAAGCCTTGAGTGATGCGACAGAATCTCCAAAGGCAAACCAAACAGCCGAGTCGCCGCCTAGAGTGGGCTACAATGCAGACAGCTCTCGTAAAAATCCTTCTCAGGGAGCATACAACAAATCAAATGGGCCATCTCCCCAGACCATTAGGCAATCTAGATCAGGCAGAAATATCAAGCCCAGAGATAGACTAAACCTATAGTTTTTAACAATTCTTGTCTTTGTGTTGGTTTTAGAAGCTCAGGGTATACTTAGTGGGTAACAGCATGATTAGAGGGATAAGGCCTCATCTTTTTGACCACACAATTTCTATTTCTGGTGCAGACTGGCATACTCTGTTTGAATACTTATGGACTCGGAGAAATTTAATGCTCAAATCAATTGTTTATGTATTGGCAGGCCCGGTCCCATTGACTAGTAAAGTGTCGGGTACCAAGGAAATTGTGTTAAAACAAAACAATGATCCTCATGATTTTGAAAGCATGATTATTAAATTTCGAGAATTCCATATCTATGTTGTCATCTGCCCATTAACACCTCTTGAAGTTAGTTTTTATAACAATTTAACTACCAGAGCTAAACCCCATGAACATCTCTACAGAGAATGGACTAAGCACTTAGTGCAGTCAATCATTACTTTGAACGGGGCAGTTGTAGAGACCAAAACTAGAATGGGGATGATAACCCCTTTCACCCATAAGTATGTCCTTAAGAGGATGAAGGGTAGATACAAATTCAGGTGGTGGAATTTTTCTGATGGTCTACAGCCAGGGCCATCGACGAAAAAGGCTCAGGAAAAGGAGCTTGGAAGAAACTCACAGCTGAATTGTATTAAAATATCAGAGGATCTCCAGGCCATGCATTTGCTCCGAATTGATCTGGTATTCTAATAATTTCTCATATTGAGAAAACTAATTTTTCATTGTGTTACACCTAAATTTTCTATTTCTGTTTTAACATATTTCTTGTTTGATGCTATTTGTAGTTATATTAACTGGTGATAAATAACTGGTTTTTTTTATTTTGTGCTGTTGGTTTGTAACCAATTCTTTGTTGGTAGGAGTTGCAGTATACCAGATGTGACGGCATCTGAGACAGTTGGAGGTCTTCATAGATGTGACAGCCTCTTTTGGACTGGTGAGCGCTACATTAAGATTATTGGTGTAATCTTGGAGGGAAGGTGTAGAGTGTACCCGAAAGGATATTGGAGAAAGGGGAGATAACTGAAGGGCGTGGACAGACGAGGTATCTGACAGCTAGCGAAAGGACGTGTTTTGGTGCTGCTTAATGTCAACCACGAGAGACTTATCTACTGGCACAAGCTCAGAGCATATGGTAAGCCTCTAAGCTTTACATTAGGGTGGCTGCCTGTTTATATAATGCAGCTGTCTAATCAGAAATAAGTATACACAGCTACCCGTGGAAATGCCTCCTTCCTTAGTACTAGGCACCTTACTAGCACATGCAGCCAAAGATTGGCACCCATCCAACATAACTTTCAGTCAAACTGGCATATCTGGTGAGATCTAAAGCAGTCGCTCCACCTCTAGCCAGTAAGTCAATCAGCTGACACTCGTTAACTTGCACAAACAGCTAATACACTGCTGCTATAGATCAGCTGGCACCCTGCCATAAAGTACTCATTTTAGTACAATCAACATGCCTGCGCATGCTTATGTATCAGCTAATAGATGCCCTACGCAAAATCCATTATGATTTTTACACGCTCTAAAAATTGAACAAACCTGTAGCACAGGATGCAGTGTTAAGCAGTTTGCAACTTCCAGCATCACAACATCGGCTTTTACAAAAGTCTGGTATTCCACAATCGCATTCTTCACCTAAATTTAAACTAAGAGTGTTCACTACTGAAACGTCAAATGTATTGTTTTGCTAATCATTTAACAGCAAAACAGAGACAAAAAGAAGTAAGTACCTGACTCAACTAAATAATTCCCACATTTGGAACCAGGGTACGCTGTTAATGAGGCCTCCTCAGGTTTGTTTTTCAAACATTCACCCAAATTATTATCAAAGTGTGAACGCAAAGTTTCTAAATTGCAAGTAGACCATGATGTTGCATCCCTTCTAACTGAAACATAAATTAAGATTTTGAACATTATAACTTTTTTATGCAATTTAATGTTTTTTTGTTATTTCGTTCAGAGATTTTTTGATTAGCTGGTCATAATTTAACAAAATATGAACAAAGAAGGTGTGAAGATGCTTACTGTCTGTATAGCTATTCATTACGCAATCATAAAACTCTTCGTAGTGCGGATAACTGCAGCTACATTCAGCTGGAAGTTTGTTACTGTGAGACAGGCCAAGGGTGTGTCCAATTTCATGAGTCATCACCGCTGCCCCTTTTACATAATTATCTGATATGAAATCTTGAGCAACAATTGCGCTGTTGCCCCAACTGCACATTGTGAGTTTGTGTGCAGTGCCTACCACGGTAAGTACAAAGTCTCGTACTGTGAATAAAACTGTCATATCGTTAGGTGTACGCGGACTTATTTCATATTCTCTATAATGTTGAATCGCAGCAAGAGCACGTTTGTAGCTATGGAAGTCAGTGCCATCTTTTGTGGACAAAACTTTGTATGAAAACTTGTCTTCATCTTCCCACACTTCCAATCCTACTAAGCTTAAATAGATGTTAATCTGTTCTAAAAGCATACTGGCATAGTTCAATATTTTCAAGAGTCTGTCTCTTGTTGCATCAATTGTTGTCAGGTTTTTATAGAAGCTATGATCGGCTACAACGTAAAGCTCCAGGTACCGTATATCAGCGTTCTCTCCCCGAAGAGGATACAAATCTCGTATAGATCTGTTATTTTTATTCTTTAGATGAAATCCACCTCGGAAATTATCAGTGTAGTCACAACTTGCTGGCTTACTCTCGCTTACTTCTCTTTTTAAGTGGTGTATGACTCTGTTCCCTTTAACGTGAGGCTCTAAGGAATAAGTTCTTCCAGCAATCTTCACAACTCCAGTGACACCTTCGCAAAGGTTCAAAGAGCTGAACGAATCTCTTTCTCTGGAGCGTTTACTTGTGAAATAACATTTAGCTTGTGAAATATCACTCGCTTCTTTTTTCATCACCGGTCGTCCATTCACATCAAAAGACTTGCGGACAAATCGCTGACTCAGGATAGCCCTATTTCTCTTTAGCATGATAGAAGGTAGTTGTTGCGAATGCAACTCAAGTACTAGCTCAATATCTGTGACTTCTTCCGTTATCGTTTTCTGCAAAGCTGCCATTTCTTGAAGAGACTCTAGCTTATGGTTGAATTGTTTTCCTTTACAACTCCCTTTTATTGTTACCTCTGCTAATGTTTGGTTGAAGTTTAGCTTGTTTCTTCCCGTTGAAAAATCAACAGATTCAACTTGAAACAAAGTTGAAAGGAAAATCAGTGTCAAATATATGCCTTTAGCAAAAAAGCAGCTACCTCTTTTGGCTACCAGAGGCTTTAAACCAAGTTTTGGCATTTTAGGAGTCGCTCGATAAGATTTATTTGAAACAATTTTCTTGCATTAGCTTACTAGCATAAAGTGCCATGCCATTGTAGAGTATTTCTGCAGTGAATGCACTGTTTCAGTTATTATATTAAGTAATATTAAAATTTATGGATTTTACGGAATTTTTGCATCCAAATTTTTGACATACTGCATCCAGATCTCATTCTCAAATCAAGCTAAGCTCCCAATATCCAGTAAAAAAAAAAATTGTTCCGATTTGACTTCTCTTTAGTTTCACTAAGTATTAGTAAAGTGTAGAATTGGACTGTCCTTGCAAACTGTATCAATAACTTGCACCGCTTGAGTCGTTCGTTTCTACATTGAATCAGTCAAAGTCATAAACAAGTTCCTGAAAATTCACCAATTCATAAAAAAGCGATAACAGGGTATTTGAGACGGTCTTGACAGTGAAGCAATAAAAAACTATATCAATATAGTGTACAGTCACATAAGAGAGCATAGTTACTCGAGTTGATACAAAGCATGACTTTGCTATTCTATAAAACTTATCACTAATCCCTTCCACATGCCTGACATTTCACATTAGCTTACAAACAAGTCAATCAGAGGATATCAACGCAGCATACAAGCCCACGTTCCTGGCAAAGTGGAGAGAAAGCTCAGTCTACCTGCAACTCAAAGATTGACTCCAATCCAAACCACCAACCTAGACAAAGAAATAGCCACCTGTCAGCGAAACTACCTACAGCTATACAATTCGACAGAAATCACACCCGTACTGAATTCAAAGTATCGTACGCTAAAACGAAGTGAAAAGAAGGAAAAGAAAACTCGTAAATTCTAAAATCAATCAAAAAATGTCGGAAATATGAATATTATGCTATGTTATGAATTATGATTTTTCAATCTTCTTGTCGTTTCCACACTTTTTAACAAGCTTAAACCAATTGAAACAATCAGTTATTTTTGGCACATATAAGTATTATGCATGCCTCTAAATGAGACTGAAAAGTTTTGTATCTTCACTTCAGTCTACGGATTCAAAAAGGTAGGTTTTGTTTAATTAATATAGGCACTGGTAGTTCCTAAGCTTTCTATTTCTACTGGTGGTATGTTACTCACAGTAATTAGCCTACTAATTTCAACATACTATTATTACCTGGCGGCAAACAATTTTTCTTTCTGGTCAATTTGTCTATTGTAGCATACATCACTGGTTTTATATCAATGCTGGTTTCATTTGATTTCAAGTGTAAAAAATGACGAGCCTAAAATTGGAAACAAATTTACTTTTTCCATTGCACTCCCTAATTACAGCCTCATAAACAATTTCCACCCGTAGGTTACCTAATGACAATAACTTCAATTTGTTTTACTACGCGTGTGTTAAACTTTGGGTGTGGGCATTCAAAATTTTCAGACATTACACATAGACCTAAGGATCTACTTCTACTATATATAGGATATGAATTAGACAATCAAACCACAACCCAATCAAACAAATTCATAGATGTAGTACTGTCAGGACACAGAAATGACAGCGGTGATACATATATAATTGTGGTGGATTTTAGTGTACACATCCTCTGCGCACAACTATCACTACATCCTGGCTTCACTACGATAGCTAGCCATTGGACAGCCAGGATACCTAGTAGTTACTACTAAATGAATAGCAATTATAATTATTACCATGCCGACCCTGGGTACACCTATACTGACCCTGCATACCACCTATACCGACCCTGTATGCACCCATACCGACCTCACTGGGTCGGCAGGAAGTGACTCAGCAGAGCCTGAGATCCCGAAAGTAGCCTGTGAGAATCTAAGCACCATCTAATGGAAGTAACCGCCCTTACCCCTCACCAAAGAAGCTGGATCAAGAGCTGAGAGGACTGAGTACCCTGAGACTGGACGTGATTGGACACAGACATTATAACTCCGCCCATTACCATTGGGCGCCTATTCTCTTTAAGCCTTTATTGTATGCCTATTTGTTATATATTTATATATGTTGTATCATCGGTGTATTTCATAGCATTGCATGGTAATTGGATGACTGTTCTTTTGCTCTGCCTATAAAAGGCAGAACACTTGCCATAACAGTCAGTTGTAAAGTGGGAATTGAAATTTTTTACTAACTCGTTTTATTCTGGTTGAACAAAGTCATGTATGCTCAACTACTTTGAGATATGTGTTTGAGCCGAGGGCTCGCATTTGGTTTCAGATTGGCAACACTCTGTCTAGTATACATTCGGTAACTCACCGACCCTGTTGTTGTAACAGGTTAATCTAGCAACTGGTGGCAGCAAGCTACCGCACACAGCTAGGGATTTTGTCGCCCCGAAAATCCACTACATAATTCATGCTTGTGAAATACCAGCAAAAGTCCAAATGGGCAGGCAAACAAGAAGTTGAAGCAAATTGAGACCAAAATCAAGCAAAGACAAATATTAACTTAATTGGGCGTGCTTCCATCATTCACTAACTCTTGGCAGACAACAAGTCTAGTGGAATCCCAACAAAATGATTAATGCATCTGCAAACGCTATGCACTAGTGAAACAGCAACACAGATATCAAAATAATGAGTCATGCTAGATGGACTGAAAATACCACAAGGCTTAGGAGGTGGAGAACAAATTATGAATTGATGAAGCATTGAAAAGGTTGTCTGATTCCTGTCTTTAACCGTCTAAATCTGACCTATCTGCACTTGAGTGAAATGACCATGTGTCGAATATATTTTAATCAATCATGTATTCTATTGCAGACGGTAGGTAAGGTATGAATATGCCAATCCACCCTTGAGGCCATGAAACAGTCCACCCATTTATAAATGAGTATTCCATGCAAATACAGTGTACACCCTTTTAAAAGCTGCGAATAAATGCTATTAACTGCTTATGGTTTAAACATCTGCCGTTAACCATTAAGATGTTTGTGATATGTCTGTTTTATTGATCTGTTATTTTGTATTCCAATTTATACAAAAAAAATGATAACAGCCAGGGATTCAAACCCAATGCAGAAGTTTTTATAGCTAGCTACTGACAGAACTGAATGTATATACTGACCAAAGTCCACCCAATTATTGATGCAAGTGTCAAATACCAAAGTTATCATAAATCTTAGTGTATAGGAAACCAATTAAAACAAATGAATAATCACACCACACAAACAGGCGTGAGAGTTTTATAACTTAGGTGCTCCCAAAAATATTAGATCACACGATGTAAATTCTTGCAAACATTTCAGCAGCGACCTAGCAATAAATACAATAGTGATTGGCTGTGAGACTGAGGCCTTGCTCAATGATTGGTGAATGTACAGGTTGAAAAAAATGTAAAATCTTGTCCAGCAGTACTGATATAGATTTCATAGAGATAAGACAGCTGGCCAGCAGTCTCACACAATTCAGTATTCTAACTAAATTTTCAACACTTTGTGGCAACAATTCTTATACAATTTTCTGTGGCATCAATTATTTCTCACCGTCAGTATTTATCACGGTTCGAGCATTCAACCTAGAACTTCAGGTTGCTGTGATTTACATACAGTTCTGTCAGCTATCAACTTCAATATTCCAGATTCTACTCGCTATTGTTGTGTAGCGGCCATTGAACTGTATATATGACCTTTGACCTCTGTCCTGGGCGGTGCTGCCATGCGTAGCTTACTATATAATATACCGCTCGTGCCATTGTGTATTAGTATAAGTATAGATTGGAGATTTAATTGTTAATTAGATTGAATGAGATTGTTTGTTATATTATATTGGTCAATGTCAGCGTCATCATGTAATAAACAGAGTTGACAATTATCACTGTGCAATTCCTGACTGCTAAGCGATATTAGTTGAAACACAAGATAAAACAGCTATTTGTGGGTGTAGATAAACAGCTTTGACTTTCTGCAACAGACGGACATCCATACATATTAACCTATCCCAATCTTGGACGAAATCATCCCAACATTGGAAGAACAAATTACTACAAGCTGGCCAAACACTCAAAGAAGATCCATAAGCCCACAACAACAAAAGTTTCACTGACTTCAATTCCTACAGAAGACTAAAGCCCACAGCTACGCTTCAAAATCAACAAACAAATTTCCCGCGGAAGGTATTACAACAAACATTATCCTACACTAATATTGTATCAACAACTTTATCGCCGTCGACAGCAACAGGGCCCAGTTCCTTCAGCACCCCACCAGTCACCTGAGCCCTTGATCACTCCCTCGACTAACCTCTGGTGCTTTTGGACTATATTATAGTGTAAGAATGTTCTTTATTACCATGACTAACTTGCTTTATAATATTTAGCAGAAATTTTGTGTAACATAAAAAATATTGCTGGTTTCAAGTTTAATTTACCACAATTCCAAATTTTAACAGTTTCAAATTTAATTAACAACAATTCCAAATTTTAAAAGTTTCAAATTTAATTAACAACAGTTTCAAATTTAATTAACAACAATTCCAAGTTTTAACAGTTTCAAATTTAATAAACAACGATTCCAAATTTTAACAGAATTCAAACTTCAACAACAATTCCAAAATTTTACCAGCTTCAAATTTGAAATTTGTAAAATTTCAACTATAACACTAACTTTTAAATCTCTCATTTAATATTGTCTAAACCTTGTAAATCTAAAGACTTGGAAATTCCATAAATCTCAGCCAATATCTTGTGAAAGATTTATAACTATTTTGGAACTTTAATTATAGCAAAATTCCTGTAATTGACTTTTCATAAAATAATTTCATTTTTGTTAAAGTTTTTTGTGGAGTTATCCTCCATACATCTCACAACTCCAACTTTTGCTATTCCAGTTTTCAGATTTTCTGCATTTGCGTTCTTAATTGTTTATATAATATTATACTTTACTCTGCTCTGAATAACATTGTCTGATCTAAGCTTTGTCCCTGCTTTGCTACCTATTAACCACTTTGCTTTTTATAAATAGATTATACCCATTTTTATTCAAGATCCACGAATAGTGAATGCTTATAATCACCAACTTTTTTCTTCTCAACAATTCATTCTAAATAGAAGTAAATTGTTATCTTACCACCGCAGGGAGAACCATAAGTCAGCAAAAGTTTTCCCCTTGCAGTCCAGAGTGCTTACCAAATTACACCATTACACATAGAACTATAAATGGAACCAAAATACATAATAGAACCAAAGAGAGCAGACAATTCCAAATCCCATTGAAACGCTTTACAAATACCAAACTCTATTGAAACTTTTTCAACTATAATATTATAGCTGAACTATAGCAAAAACTACAATTTATCTACATATATATAAAATACTAATCTATTTCATCCTAAAATTTCTGTTGCTGACAAAAATGTTCTAAATTTCTGTAATTGCTAATTATAACAGTAACCAAACAACAAATGTCTTTTTTTTAATTTCTGTTGCTGACAGTACAGGCAAATTTCTTATTACATCAATATGATGTCATGCATGTATTTAATAGAAAGTTATTATAGAGCAGGAGTCAATATACTGATGCTCTTCACTTATATTCTCCAACATTACATAGATAAGTTTAGACATTTTTTTTGTAAAGCACAAATTAATTGGGATTGTAATACTGTTATTAAAAGTACATATAACCACTTCCAGCCAATGCTGAAAGGAACTAACTCGGTAAAATTGTTCAAATAATGTGCCAAGCCTATGTTTTAACATAAGCAGGTGTTTTTTCCATTTTGTGTAGCTTGAAGTTGGCACTTTTTTCGTGCTTTTGATCTGAGGAATTTGTTTAACTAAAACTTATAAATTGTGGTGTTTAGCTTTGCCTATTGAAAAGTTTAGAAGCATATGTGTATTGGGAACCCTCCAGGTAGAGTTAGGCAATGAAATACGGTATTAAATTAAGTTCTGATTTGTACCTCTCGATGGAAACCTCCAAATGTTGCCCCTTGGTGATTGAAGAGATTAAATGTAGGAGAACAAGAGACCGAGTAAGAGGTGGATCAAATAGCAAGAGTTTTTTCAGATAGGACGGAGCAGTCAAAAAGATTAAGAGGCAAAATCGCCAAGAAGCTCAACTTTGGAATGAACAGTGACTCTTTTGAAAGTTTAGAATACGGCTCTAACTATGCGCATAAGGTAACAATAAAGTTGTTATTAATACGAAGTATGCAATAGATAATGGCTCAAGCTTCACCAAATCCTCATAACAAAGGAAGATAAAAATACATTTACCAACACCTGTGTCTTTTCTCCTTGTTGGCTATGAACCTGAGTAGTAATATATGAGCAGATCTCCCTACCAAGTGTTTTTTTGTGGATTAGACCTTGGAGTTGAGACAATGGGTTACGGCGTTGGATGAATTCGCCGAGTTTATATTGTATTTTACTTGAGGGGTATTTGAGTGGCATTTGAATGGCATTTAAGTGGCATTTGAGTTTTGATTAGTTTTTTACTTAATTTGAACTTATATGGCATATAGATTTTGAATGTATGGCATTCAAGTTTTGTTAACTTTTTTACATAACTCGAACTCATATGGTATCTTGAGAGAGAGGGGAGAGGAGAGAGGAGAGAGGAGAGATGGGAGATGAGAGAGGAGAGAGAGAGAGGAGAGAGATTTTTTAGTTTTCTATACATTCATGTATATATGGTTAGTTATGTACATATTTATGGCTATATTTATATCTACATAGAGAGAGGAGATATATCTACATTGAACAAATATATTGATCAAAAATGAAAATTATATGATTATATACCTGATTACATAATAAGTAGGGAAAATCTTCTGGAGAGAGGGGAGAGGAGAGATGAGAGAGGAGAGAAGAGAGAGGAGAGATTTTTTTTAGTTTTTTATACATTTATGTATATATGGATAATTATGTACATATTTATGGATATATTTACATTTACATCATTGAATAATATACATTTATTACATAATAAGTATATTAAATGCTATAAAATATGTTGGAAAATTACCAAATTAGACCTCTAGATGGTTAAAATCTACAGTATTTGGGAAATAACTGCAAGAGAGGAGAGAGGAGTATTTGGTAGAGGAGAGAGTATGTTGAGAGAGAGGAGAGATAAAAAGAGGAGAGAGGAGAGAGGAGATATATCTACATTGAATAAATACAGTGATTAAAAATGAAACAATATGTGAATATATACATTTATTGTGTAATAAGTAGGGAAAATCTCATACAATATAGCTAGAGTCAGTAAATATTAAATAATACAAACTTAGGAAGGAAGACTTCTGTTCTATGTACTTTTGATTCCATAATGAACTAAAATAAAAAGTTATGTATTAGTATAGAATGGTTAAACAGAAATTTAAAACAACTACAAACTCTTACTAAATAGTATTTTTTTATTAATTATTACCTTATCATCAAAAATTGACTGTTAATCGGATGTTTTTGTAGCTTTTCGTGTCTTACGTTGTTGAGTCCTTACCCTTCTAGCTTGTCTTTGAGCGGACTGTCGCTGCATGTTTCTTCTTTTTAGAGCAAGTTCTTTACGAGCACACTCGATAGAAATTGGTGTGTTTACCTGTTGTAGTTGATATTGTCGTTGTTGTAATACATAATGTAATCTCTGAATGTCTGACGTAACATCATTCCCTAAGAGCTTTAATGTTAGAAAAGATTCAGTTCGAAAACTATTTAGCTGCTCTATCAAGTCTTTCTGTATGAATTTACAATTGTTTGAGATAATTCGCACTCTCTCTTCAATTTTCTTATTGCATATGTTTTGTAGAAGTATCAAGTCCTCTTGAGTCAAAGATTTAGGCTGAGTTTCTGATTCTGTGTTGTTAACTATTTCCATTTTTTGTCATTGAATCTGAAAAAAAACAAAAAAAACAGATGATTAATTTTGTTCAGTTGTTTTAGTATAATAAATAATATATGAGTAAAAACTGTAATTTATTACGTTTTTACCTTGATGCTCTTCTAATAGCTGTAGTAGATGTTGCTTCTCTGATAGCTGTTGTAGAACTGGATGCTTTCTGTGTGAAAACTATGACTCTTATATAGCTAAAGTTGTACTGATTAAACCCTATGAACACCATCTCGTGTCAATCTCTATGAATCAACATTTGTTCACGCGAAGGAAAGTCAATGCTTTCGCGGGAATAAATGAATTATTTTCACGCGAATACAAACCAATGCTTTCGCGGGAATAAATAAATAATTTTCACGCGAATGGAAACCGTTGCTTTCGCGGGAATAAATAAGCTATTTTCACGCGAATGGAAACCGTTGCTTTCGCGGGAATAAATAATTTATTTTCACGCGAATAGAAACCAATGCTTTCGCGGGAATAAAGAATTTATTTTCAGGCGAATAGAAACCAATTCTTTCGCGGGAATAAATAATTTATTTTCACACGACTAGAAACCAATGCTTTCGCGGGAATAAATAAGCTATTTTCACGCGAATGGAAACCGTTGCTTTCGCGGGAATAAATAATTTATTTTCACGCGAATAGAAACCAATGCTTTTGCGGGAATAAATGATTTTATTTCCCGCGGATGAAAGTCAATGTTGTCGCGGGAATAAATACTTTATTTTCACGCGAATGGAAACCGTTGCTTTCGCGTGAAAATAAAATATTTATTCCCGCGAAAGCAACGGTTTCCATTCGCGTGAAAATAAAGTATTTATTCCCGCGAAAGCAATGGTTTGTATTCGCGTGAAAATAAAGTATTTATTCCCGCGAAAGCAACGGTTTCCATTCGCGTGAAAATAAAGTATTTATTCCCGCGACAACATTGACTTTCATCCGCGGGAAATAAAATCCTTTATTCCCGCGAAAGCATTGGTTTCTATTCGCGTGAAAATAAAATATTTATTCCCGCGAAAGCAACGGTTTCCATTCGCGGGAAATTAAATCATTTATTCCCGCGAAGGCAACAGTTTGCATTCGTGTGAAAATAAAGTACTTATTCCCGCGAAAGAATTGGTTTGTATTCGTGTGAAAATAAATTATTTATTCCCGCGAAAGCATTGGTTTCTATTCGCGTGAAAATAAAATATTTATTCCCGCGAAAGCAACGGTTTCCATTCGCGTGAAAATTATTTATTTATTCCCGCGAAAGCATTGGTTTGTATTCGCGTGAAAATAATTCATTTATTCCCGCGAAACCATTGACTTTCCTTCGCGTGAACAAATGTTGATTCATAGAGATTGACACGAGATGGTGTTCATAGGGTTTAATCAGTACAACTTTAGCTATATAAGAGCCATCGTTTTCACACAGAAAGCATCCAGTTCTACAGCGACTAACAGAGGAGCAACATCTACTACAGCTATTAGGAGAGCAACAAGGTAAGAAGCACTAAAATAATTATTTGTTTTTAATTAATTGAAACATCTAGGTTTTTGAATCTTAGTTTTTAAAAACAATCTTTTAATAAAACAATAGTTTCAGTATATTTACATCATTAAACTAAGTTCTTTTACTTTTTGCAGGTATGATGACATCACACTCCAAAGCACTTCCTAAGCTCCATATTGAACCAATCACAGCTACCAACAACACTAACGCTATTTCCACTACAACCATCATTTCCACCACCAACGGCATTCACATTGATGATAGAAGATCCAATCCTAACACCTTTAATGATACATCTTCTCGCTCAAACACCAATGCTCATGCTGATATAGCAATGAACCATCATGTAGTTTCAGCTGACTCTCCTTTGAGTCCCACACCGGACTACACATATCTGCATGAGAACAGTGAAGTCAAACGAATGGAGGATATCAAAAAACCGACAGTGACATTATCTCAAGCTTCAATTTCCTTTTTATTCAGCAACAGCAAGAATAATACCGTAAACAAACTTAGAGAGTTTGAATTGCTCGAGATGGGTGGAATAATGACAGGAGCTATGCAGAAAGGAATGTTGGAAATCGGAAATTTTGTGAGTTTGTTGGATTTACCAATTCCTACGATATTGGAGGTTTTCGATGTTAATTACGTTGAAGATTATGGTATATTGGACTATGAATATGTTTTAAAAAACAATCATCGAATTCGAGTCAAGTCACTGATTGACAAAGAACTTACGATGGAGCTACAGGAACTTGATCCCTGCTCTTCACAAATCCTAGTGTACATGGGAAAGCTAGAAGAAAATCAACCCGATCTACGTATTGTAGGAGATAATCATCGTCATCAAGGGCTAAAACAACGAGTTATAGCCAAAATCTTGAGAAAAAAATCATTGAAACAGTTGCAAGCATACTTTGATATCATCACTTTCGATAATATTCCTGTCAACACTCTTCTGACATTCACTAGACTTTCAGTTTGGAAAAATTTGAAGTCGAAGCAGCGAAAACGAAAACAAGATACATCGCCTTTACGTATCACTCACACTGTCACTTACAGATACATGATAAATGACGGATCTTTGATGACTGGGAAGATTGTTGTCCCTCCTGAGAACGTTTTGAAGATCAAAAATCATGAATGTGGTATGATCCACTATAAAAGTACGATGACAACTGAAAGCGGCACAAAGAAACACATTCTCACGATTCTGAGTGTTGAAGAAGCTTTGATGCTTCTATCTACTTCAAGTGAAAAAGAAGGAATAGCTTTCAGACTTTCTCTATTTGATGATGCTGAGCTGATGAAAAGTTATGATGATGATGTTGCTGCTGATGATGCTGCTGATGATGATGATGATGATGACGATGATAACATCGATGCTTATACCGATGAAGAAGATGATAATATGACGGATGATGACTCTAAGAACAAAAAATTTGAGGAAAAAGATGAAGTTGTCGACAATGATAGTGAGAAAAGCAATGAAGATGATCACAATCACATTTCAAGCGAAGCTAGCAGGATTTCAATATCGGAAATTTAATTAAGGTATGTTAATCTTCACTAGTAATAAGTAACTACTAATAGCCGTATTTTTTACCATAGTATAATGTAGTTGTTATAACGACATCTATGTATGCTTTTAGATAGAATACGTGTACAAGTGAATGACCGTCGACTCGCCAAATCTATCAGCAACAACTCATAAACATTAAATTACATATTATTTGTATTGTGCAATAATTTGTATATATTTAGTGTAATAAAGTATTTTATTCATATTTAACATTAGTAATTTAGCCAATTTGTAAAACTTTCGGGGCTACAACTCTAAAATGTTACAAAAATTTCAATGTTCCGACACAAAAATAAATATTTCAAGTTATCGTCTCATTTTTCAAAAATGTTAAGACAACTCCCATTTATAATTTCTAAACTTCGTTTTTGAAAAAATATGTAAAAGTTGTCGGCACATTGTGTCAAAATGGTAAGACAACTCCGCTTTTGCACAAAAAAATTGTGAAAAATGTTTTATAATTTGTTTGAGAAACCAAAACAGTAGAAGACTTTTTACAACCACAAGCATTATACTTTAGGTTTTACAGTTTTGTGAATTGGGTGTTGATAGTTTGTCACGATATGACATAATAATTAAGTAATTATAGTCTTTTTCATAACAATGCTATAGATTCAGTAATACAGATGTGAAATTTACTGTTTCATCACTTGAATGCAGTATGAAGGTAGTTGATGTAATATTTATTTTGTAATATTATGCAAAGTAATACAGTAAGAATGAAGCATATGGAGTTCTCAACCACAAAACAAATAAAAATAATGCATTAGGGTAAACTAATGACAGAACAATTTTACATGAAGTGTATACATGTGAATAAAGTATTCATAAAAACACAGACTATTGTCTGTATATATAATATATATAGAGAGTATTTATAAAAAACACCCTATTAACTATATATTTTGTGGTAAGAAATTGTAAAATAGGATAGTTGCATAAAGTCTATGGTAAACTAATGACAGAACATTTTTTACATGAAATGTATTCATAAAAACACAGACTATTGTCTGTATATATAATATATATATAGAGAGAGTATTTATAAAAAAAACATCCTATTCACTATATACTTTGTGGTAAGAAATTATAAAATAGGGTAGTTGCATAAGACCTATTCCAGAGCCATGATAATATTAAAAAATATAGTGAAATAAAAATTTTAAAACTCACCTAAGAGTGCAGTTAGTACAAGAACTTCTTCTTGAGAAAAGTCTGAGTTTTTCTGCATTTTTCGTCTAATAGACGCTAATTTCAATTTAACACAATCATTAAAACCCTTTTTTTTCAGTCCATCTTTTATATTCAAAATTAATTTAAGTGAAGTTAAATCAATTTTCTTATCATCAATCTTTTGGCTTTCTTTTAAATCTACTTGGGTTTGAGGTTTAACTGTTATAGTATTAGATTCTAAAACACTGGTTTTTGGACTGCACTGTGAACTAGCAACAGAAATTAAGTCATTATTACTTTCTTCAGTTTCTGAAAGATCAGAATCTGAAGATATAAGTGCTCTCATTTTTTTACACTGGTTTTTAATCAAAAGTTTTCGATCTTCAGCAGCAGGTTTTTTAGCTATCGCCAACCATTTACTCCCTAATTCAAAATCTAGAACAATGTTTTCAGAAAAATAACCTTCTATTGGATAGAGATACACTAACGCAAATTTTTTCGGAAAAGTAATATCCATAAGTAATTCAGAATATTTTCTATTAATAAATAAAACAAAATTATTGTAACTAGCAATATCAACAATAAAAAACATTTTAGTTTTTAAAATACAACTATGTTGCTGAAGATCTCTCAAAGTTGTATGCGATTTTCCACATAAACAATAATAAATAAACAAGTGAGCACAAAAATGTCTTGAAAGAACTCGGCCAGGCTCATGCAATCCCCCTAATTTAAACTTCTTACCACAAAATATACAAGAGACGTTGTTTTTGTTTCCTTTCAGTGCTTCACTCAACATCTTTGTGCCATATGCTATCAACAACAATGAGAGCACTGAAAGGAAATACCTAGGGCTTTTGTTATCAATATCTACAAACAAAATAAACAAATTCTCATCATATATAGATAACTTTCTTAAGCATGGTATATGTATATATATATATATAAAGATAATGCATGTCACTTACACTTAAAACACTCTCTATCTTCTTTTATATTTCCGTCTAGAAGACTTAATTCTTTATATTCCCTTAATTGAGGATTCTCTGCTTGAACTAAAATAGAAAATACGAATGTAGTTATGCTATTTTTTTGAAAAAATTCGAAAATTTTTTTATAAATTGAATGAGTATATAGTAAGTAATATTTTCGTCATACTTACATTCAAATGTGTTGCGTTCATAGTACAGGAAGTTTTCGTTCTTCCCAACACATTGCTTACTTCCTATGAATCGTGAAGATGCTTTTTCTACAAAAAAATAACATAGTAAATGTAAAGTCATTATTATTGTACCTACAGACAAATTTACATTTTTCATAAAACAGAAAAACTTACTCATAGCAATATGCGTGCTAGCTTTGCTCTTTTCCGTCTTCTCTTCATCATCTTCAAAACACTCCTCCAACCACCTTAGTGTTTCATCATCGGTAGAACTTAATAAAACAATAAATCAAGATTGTAATTATTTAAAAACTCTATATAATACAGTTGAATATTGAATAATAAAGTTTCAATAATATACTTACATGGCACTGAAATCTATTTCGTCTATATTTAGTTCTAATGCAACATTTGAGGATGTAGACCTACAAGTAATATATATATATATACATTTGTATAAATTTATAAATGTAACTGCAACAAAATTGTAAAAGATAGTATAAATAACTTACTCATTTGTTGTAGGGATATTGCTAGCCATTGTTGTTTTGCAGAGTAATACTTAGAAAGAAGTATAAATGAAAACTGATACTGTTTAAAAAAATAGTTTCTCTTATATACAAAACATTGAAGTCATTTATCAAGATTAATTTGTAGACTGATTTTCTGATTATTACTATGATAAATGATATTGTTTTTTAAAAAAGTGGAAGACGATTAGGAAGTTGGTTAAAAAAATAGGAAGATAGAGATTAAATAGTTTAATAAGCTTAACCACCACAAACACTCCTGTAAACTGTCTTTCCATCTAGCTAAAATTTTTGAATGTAGAGCGTTGGATAAACAAATTTTACAACCTCTTTTAAATATAACTAGCTAGGATGAAACTTACATTTCATTTGAATGACGACTCACATCCTTCAAACATATTTTTATAGCAACAATTTTCATATAGACACATCAACAGCAAAACAATGATGCGGTGTAGTTCCATCTTTATATCATCAGACAGTAAATTAATATGTGAGAGCTTCAATTATAGTTTACACCATTAAGTATGAGTTCGGAATGTAATAAAATACTTTACAGGTACTGATAGCATTTAATAACTAGTTCAATTGCAGTTTATTGATATACTCTACTATAACACACACTACCACAAACAATCATATAGACACATCATCAGCAAAACAATGATGTAGTGTAGCTCCATCTTTATATCATCAGACAGTAAATTAAAATGTGAGAGCTCCAATTATAGTTTACAACATTAAGTATGAGTTAGGAATGTAATAAACACTTTAAAGATATCTGATAGCATTTAAATATGTATATGTAACATATAACTCTTGATTTATTAGACAAAACAGCTTCCTAAAAATAGAAAATATACTATGTATGTTGATACATTATTATTTCACACAAAAAACAATGAGATATTTTAAAAAAAGTAACAGTCTAACTAATAAAACAAGTGGATAAAGTCATGCTTTGCTCATGTTTTTTAGATTATAGCGGAGATAGCTAGGATTAAAAGTAAAACCACAAATCCGTTTTGGTGGAAGGCTGTATCTATATTAACTAATATGTAATGAAACAATAAAAAACAGGAGATAGATGCAATCAAGTTCTCTTCCTTTTTAGGTTGAATTCGACCTATAATTCCATCATCTATGGATGTTTGTTGTTTTTGTTTTAAATAGAAATAGCGTGATAATAAATAGTGCTTAGGTGTAACTAATGACTTTTCTCGAGCGACACACTTGATATTAAAAAGATCAAAACATATAGGATTAAGCGAGATGATGATTAATGTCTTTTCTGGAATGAGTTTATTAGTAAAATGACACTTGCGGGGCACATGCGTTATATTATAATTAATTACTTTTTAAAAATGAACTGGTAACATTACGTCGACTGAAATAATACCTAAAACGTCTCGCATAAATTTTGATCTGACTGAAAATGGACTGAAAACCTTCAAGGTGCGTAAAAATTATCGTAACTCGCTATAGCGGATATTCTAAGAAATATTTATTTTCTCGTTGGTAACTTGACGTAAAATATTTTGTAACGGATGTCACACGATCTCAATCGCTTTTTTTCAACTTAAACACTTAGTTACTCGTAAACATTTGATACTCGCTTGATTTCTTTGATAACAGTAATATCCCAATTGTGTTTATCGTAAATATTTCAAAAACGGATATTGCGCGTTTCAGTTGGTTTTTCCTACTGAATCACTTAGTTACGCGTAAATATTTGAAATGCGTGTTTCAGTTGGTTTTTCCTACTAAATCGCTTAGTTACTCGTAAACATTTGAAAATTGTTTGATTTTTTCGCTGATAAAACATGTTGCAAGTATATTTTACCAAGTATTACCGTGATTTTCAATCAGTTTTCCTTACTAGATTACTTAATTACTCACCAACGTCCATAATTGTTTTTATTAATCATTGTTGCAAAGCAATGCTGTATTTAAATAATATTACTACGTTTCCAACCAATTTCCTTACTGAATTACTTAATTACTCGCCAGTATTTCATAATTTCTTTCACTAATAATTACAAATAATATTGTAAATAAATAATTTACCAGGAATATTTATGCTCAAGTCTCCTCTCTCTCCTCTAAACACTCTCTCTAGATATATACAAACACAGTTATTTTTATTGTACCTTGCACAAAAACACCCCCTAAAACTTGTTTTTAGGCTGAGCCTTATGGGTTATTTTAGGGGGAGTATCAGTCCTGGGAGTAGATACTAAATTGACACAAATTTTTTTCATATGAATTTAAAACTTAACTAATGTAGTTTTTTTACCAAACATCAGTACATCAAAAACATTATTGTAAAGATATATTATATAGGAAGATTTTCCATACTTATTATGTAATAAATGTATATAATCATATAATGATTAATTTTTGATCAATATATTTATTCAATGTAGATATATCTCTTCTCTCCTCTCTCCTCTCTTTCTTCCTCTCTCCTCTCTCTCTCCCTCTCTCCTCTCTCTCTTTCTTTATCTCAAGATACCATATGTATGTATACATTGATTATCATTACAAGTTGTAGTGCTTTGTATTACTTAGTATTTACTGACTATAGCTATATTATATAGGATGATTTTCCCTACTTATTATGTAATCAATGTATATAATCATAAAATGTTTCATTTTTGATCAATATAGTTATTCAATGTAGATAAAACTCCTCTCTCCTTTCTCTCTCCTCTCTCCTCTCTGTCTTCTCTCTCCTCTCTCTCAAGATGCCATATGAGTTCAAATTATGTGAAAAAAGTATCAAAACTTAAATGCCATACATTCAAAATCTAGCTGCCATATGAGTTCAAATCAAGTAAAAAAATAATCAAAACTCAAATGCCACTTAAATGCCACTCAAATGCCACTCAAGTACCCCTCAAATGAAATACAATATAAACTCGGCGAATTCACCCAACGTCGTAACCCATTGCCTCAACCCCAAGGCCAGAACCACAAAAAAACACTTGGTAGGGAGATCTGCTCATATATTACTACTAACCTGCAATCTTATCGAAACTACATGTTAGACCAACTTCTATTAGCTGTTTGATGAAGTTTTCAACACACCATCATACCTAACATTACAAGGGAAGTCGGCAGTAGTCCACTCTCTTTTGACCCCAACACAAATTTGACTTATAAGTTGAAGCTTAACCAAACTTGCTTGTGACTCATTCCGAAACTCCGCAGGTTTAGTAGTTTTCGCTGCCAACAGCTTCAGGTTTTGGCCAGCCTGGTAGCTTACCTAGTATCTGCAACTTGTGAATTCCAAGGCAACAGGGTTTCTCGCAAGAAACAGAACTTTCTATCGCTCTGACAGTGCAAGAGTTGCACTAATTCTTTTGCTATTTCTTAACTCCATTTAGTTTGACAGTTGCACAAAATTTGGCATCATCGTCCAATTAAACATGGTAATCAGAAAATATTATTTCCTTTTATCCAGGAACGTTTACTTGAAGCAATAAATGTAGTCTCTAGCGATTGTTTAGTGAGCTGCCTCCTAGATGTTGCTTTGGTCAGATTTGTGGTTCGAGGTTATTTAAAAGGCTTGTTTATAAAAGTTGGTGACATCATATTGGTATTTCAGAAGGGCTTGGAGACATGGAAGCCTATCAGTCTGTTTTTGACACCAGTACTGTGGCAGCAATGTTGGTGCTAGTTCAGTTTAGCAATACCTGCAATTATAACCAGCTGATCTTTGTGCAAAAGTTATAGCAATTGATAATTTTTCATTTTGCAGGTTTTTTTATGTGTGGACAGGCAATGTTGGATCAGCTACTAGTTGATATGCTTGGTTTACTTGACTTTCAAAGGGTACTTCTGAAAAAAAAATGGGAGCTGTATTCATAGCAGAAATCTGTATGAGTTAAAATTATCTTTGAAGAGTTAGCAATTCACCATGTCTTAAGCTCACTGAGTTAACCCCATGTAAAATTCAGCAAGTGACCGGGTTTTATATATCTATCAATCAAGGGCAGAGCAATTTCTGACTATTGTCATCATCATTTTTTGCTGCTGGTTTCTAATATGTGTGACTTATTATATTGTCTGTATCATAAACTTATCAAAAGCTTGTTTAATTTGAAGGCAAGTAGACTTTAGTTTACTGTCGTTAAATTTATTGGGCCTCACAGTGTGATACATCGCCCGGAAAACATGGAGAAAATAAAGAAACGTGCATGAATTTTCATCCATTGTACCTGAGCCACAGGGTGTGATAGGTTGGGAAGCTTCACAATTTATTTGCTGAACACACAAGTAGCACCGCCCCTTAATATGATTGTATTTCTAAAAGCAGTGAGCTTGCCAAAAGAATGGGAGGCTAGGACATATTGTAATGAATTCCGGTCTGGTAACCACGAACATCCACTAGGCTCGAGTATTATACCTCCCTCCAGAGGGGGGACTGTACTGCTCAACAGTGACAACTGTACTAACAAGGCAACTGTTTACTCAGTGTAGCTAGAGCCCATGGCTCACACAAACAACACGGTGTGGTGTTTGAATAGTGGCTATATTTTGCATAAGACGAAGTCCTAAAGGGTAATCATTCCTCTAGGGTATTTGTGGTAAGAAATGAGAATGAATGTAATGATTGTGACAAAAGTCTCTCATTTTATAGGAGGACTCGCAGGAAGTAATTAGCATAATTTGTACAACGGTAAGAGCACAGGAATTAATTGAAGCAATACAAGTGCACATATAAATAGGTAACTAATCATGCAGTAAGTATGGATTAAATAGATGAGGCGCCAAGAGGTTAAGGGCGGAGTCCTGTCTCCTATTGTTCAATAACAGCTCCCTACAGGGTCCCAAAGTTCTGGATAGCTTGTGGTCCTGGTTACTGCGGATGTTAAGATAGGTAGCTTTTGTTCCTGTGTAAGTTCCTAGCTGGTTTCGGAAGCTCTCTACTATGGCAACCATCTTTGACCAGCCCTGAGTCATCATACCGGCCCTGTAAAGGTCACTACCGGCCCTGTAAAGGTCACTACCGGCCCGGTACACTTTGCTACCGGCACAGTATAGTGTTGCCACCGGCACAGCATCTTACCGATGGCTGTAGGTGGAATGCTAGCGCACTGAGTGGGGATATTGTGGAGCAAACTCCCAGTTTAATATGAATGTTCACAAAAATCTACCACAATATATATGATTTATTGGGTGTTGTATGGGTCAAATGGAGCGATAAGATATGTTTCTCCAGTGAGTTATTACAGCATTATTTTGCTCGAGTGCGAAACAGAAGAGGGGTTCATTTTATGAGAAAGCATAAAAGCACAAGGGTCAGCTGGAGGAAATACGTCACGCAGTGGAAAATTCAGGCCACAGAAAGTTCTTCAACTTCCATTTCTATGTCAATGCAATAAAAGTTGACACACATTTTAAATTTTAATTTCATAACACCTTGCACCATTTGGTGCTTTTTCAGGATCATTTTCACTACGACGGAAATTTAATAAAATTTGAAATTGACAAAATCAGAGAACTGGCTTCTCAGGTTCAAGCAACCGAGTTACCCAAGGTTTTAACCGTGTTTGCGATAAAATTTATCCATATGTTGTTTAACATGGTCTTTACGCACATGCACTGGGTTTCTAGTTTCAATTGATAACAATGGCTCATAAAAACATGATGATAAAATCTGCTCGTCTCATCAAATTGATGATTCCAGTGGCATTGTGGTAGAGTTGATGAAAAACAGTGATAAACTGGTTTTTTATCACTCAAATCTCCACACCAGTGCGCTAAAGTCCCACCCACAGTCATCGGAAATATGCTGTACCAGTGGAAGTCCCTAATGTGCCAGTAGCACAGCATACAAGTCTGGAGTTGACCCCTTACCAACCCGGTATGGTGAATCAGGTCCTGTCTAAGATGGCCGCCATAGTAGAGGACCTGCAAAAAATACCTAGGCTCCTATGCTGGAGCAAAAACAAAAGTTACCCTTCCTTGGAGCGACGAATGCCATACCACATTCTAGCTGTAGCCCTGCAGATACCTATGATCGGACAATAGGAGATAGGACTCCTCCCTTAGCCACCTGGCACCAGTTACTTTTAATCAGTATACATTGTATGATTTGTTTACTATTTATATCTGTATTCAGATTGGTCTAATTACTTCCTGTGCCTTCAATTTTATACAATATTATGCTAAAAACTTCCTGCCAGCTTACCTATAAGAGGGCTGGAATCCTATATGTTCATTGCATTCATTCACTCACGTCTTGCCAATCACCCTAATGGATAGCCTCCCTAGAGATTTGGTCTCACCCTGTGTAGTTTTTTTGAGGCGCAGGCTCTGTGTATGCCAGATGATCCGGCAGTATTAAGCATAGTTGTCACCGTGTTCAGCACAATATCCCTTCTGGAGAGAGGTACAATCTTTGAGATTAGTGTACTTTTGTGGTAACAAGACCGAAATCCATTACAGTAATTAAACGTTCATTTTACCCACATCCTTATTTCAACTATTCAGGTAGATGATAATTTGGCCAACTATAACCTCGTGTCCAACAGGGGGATTCATTTATTTTTGTGTGGAGTACCACCAATGACCAATGCACATTGCTTCTACACAGTCAACAAAGCTGAAACATGCAGTTAAAGTTATCTGCAGTTATCAGTTTGGTGAGAAAGGTAGACTTTCACAGCGTGGTTTCTATAGTAATCGTTCGCGATTGAGACCAAAAATTCAGCTTGTGCGTGTAGAGACCGTGTTAAACAGCCCTTCATATAAGACTCATTGAAGCTGCTTTCAGTTTCAGTAGATTATCATTTAAATGTGAACTAGAGTGATCCACCCTTACCAAACTCAAAGGAAATCGATTGGCAAGCTACATTATCCAATCCTGCAATAACTATACAAACTATCAAATAAATAACTATATAGTGGAAGAAATTCTTGCATTCCCCCATCTTGTCATTAAACTCAAAACCACAGTAAAGAAACCCACGAAGGCTGTCTTTTATTTTTGACAGGCCCAGTGTGTCCTTTTGAAGTCCCCAGACTCATCAACTTAACTACTCCATATACAATTTCCCACCTCATGTGTAATAAGCTATCTATAAAACTGTTTTTCTTGAACGATTACTTAATGAATGAGTCTGTAATAAGTCAGTTTTTGCACAAAGTAAACTTTACACGATTATCAGCTGGTCTTATAAGTGTCTAAAATGACTATTTTTGTATAAATTTGTGAAAAATGAACAAGCTTTAAAGGCTGCATGCAATAAAGTCCTTTTGACAATTTTGCTTTTTTATGCATTTCTAATTTTTTTGTCAAATGCAAACGCTAACAATTCCTGTAGGTAGTGTTATGGCATTTATAAATAACCAGCTATAGTCAGTCACAACATTGCTTCAGCCATAATTTTGTTTGTAGAACTATAATAGCTTGTGTTGATGTTGCATTTGAAGAGACAACTCTTACTTTTCTTAACCACAAGTAGTTCAAACAATCCTCACAAGGTGAGTTATTCGGAAACCAACTCACCAATTTGGCGGATAATTAGTCGATTACAAATAAGATAAATCTATAAATTTGTTAGCAAGATTCATAGCTATGGAATTGATGTCTGTTTATTTTTTATGTTCTAATGACAGTGTAAACCCCTTTGCTATTTTTAAGCCTTGTCATCTTCATACTTCAGAGTGGCGATGTAAAAACTTCAAACTTTCTACAGTTAAAACATTTCATCACGGAACGATTAGCTTGTATCCCTATATTCTTGCAATATTATCAGTCAAAGCTGTTGTTAATGAACAGTCAATAAGTTGGTGCTAACCACACCTCAAATAACTTATCAGTGACACCCAAATTAGCCAAAGCAAAATATTATGTAACACTACTATAACGAGGATGTTTATTGTTGCATTTTAGTTCAGAAACAAAATGGAACTGATTTTTTCACACTATCTTTATATCGACTAACCTGAAGATTTGTCGTTAAATAAAGTGTGGCGATGTTTAGAGGTCCATGACTCCTCCAGTAACGTTGTCATCGGGTAAACTCTTGTCTACTGACACAACTACACAGCCAGGCTCTCAAGAGCTGACAGTGAGCAGCCGACCTCTCCCCAGAGGTGACCCCGGGGCCGGGATGGCACTTGCAACGAGTTGTGAAGAAGTGCAACAACAATTTTAGAATCTATAAGCTATATGTGAACTTATTTAAGGTTTTTTCATGTTGCTCTAACCAGCTGTACTTTCTCATTCAGGTTCAAATCATTGTCAATGACCGAATACTCATGACAATAGGCGTTTTCGGTGTGCTCAACGTTTACGTTTAATCCTCAACACCAGGTTCTTGTCGAGGGATTATCAGCCCCTTCTTAGCAAGTTGTTTTAACGTGTATCAACACTCAATTTTGCGTTTTCCTACGAGTTTACCATGCACGTTGGCCACAGCCAACACATTGGTTTTCCAAAGGAGTCGTTTTATCACTAATTACGGCACTGTAACCTTTTAATAATTATGATAAATATAATAGCAACAACATGCTACCAAAAGTTGTGATTTTTTTTGTTTTTAATGAATGTGTTATTGCTTATTTTGAATGTCATAGATTATTATTTTTAATATTTACATCATTTTTAATGCTATCATCATTGCCCATAGTAATAATAAGAATGATATTATAACTCTCATTGATTTTATTAAATTATTATCATCTTCATCTGGTAAAATAAATTATTTTTTATAACAGTGAATCACCACACCATTATTATTTTTAACCTATAATTTATGTTTTTGTTTGTTCCAGTCACTATTATTTATCATTGTCATTATTATTCTCATCACCGTTATTATCAATAACAATACAATTTGTATTTGGTGGTTTGGTGAGTTTTAATAACATTGTATATAAATGGCAGATAATGCAGATGTCGTTGTCAGGGTGACAAATCTGGCAATGAATAGGTACTTTTTGACCTAATATTTTGGGCTAACAAACTTATGATTGCTGGCTACTAATGGAGTAAAAAAAGAAGACAAATCTTGCAAAATTTCGTAAAATGTACGCACTCGCCCACTCCTATAAGTTATCTTTCGAGGGAAAAACGCGCTGATCAAACTTTTTGCAAATCAACTTTTTGAGACACTGAAAACGCATAATATTTCAAAACCGATTGAAGATCGTGGATGAGAGGTTCATGTTGATAGCTATTCTCTTGATTTTTTTCATAGCCAAGAATGTCGCACTTCTACGATTTTTAAACTTTGAGTACATTCTGTTGTCATAACTCTAAACTGACCAACTCTTTGCATCATGATGTCAGGAGAAATCGCTTTTATCTCAAGTTCTGGACAACTTGCAATAAAATGATAGCGTCATTGATAAAAAAAACCTTCATTGTCTGCCGAGAATGCTGATCATACGCTTATGTACTCTGATTATTGGAGAGTCTTGCGATGCGATAACTGTGTACAATTTTTCTGGTCATTAGAAACATAGTCAGTGGGTACAATAGTAAATTTTTACAAGCCTCATACTCAGATATCGGTGCTGAAGTGTCATCTTTGGTCCTGTATTTTGTAGGAATTTCTCAAAATATCTTTAGAATGTATTTTTAGGCTTAATACTACTTCCTACATGACTTTTAAAACTTTAAAATTATTGAAATTATCTGTTTAGTACAGAAGCAACCGACATTTTATTGTTATCAAAAAAGTTGGTGCTGGGATAACATCTATTGGTACTGAAGTCCTGAGAACTCTTTAAGACTTCATATTTATCTTTAAGCAGCTCTCAGACAATGTTTATTAAATTTAGTTGTTAAAAAATTGTAAAAGCATTGTTGTTTGGATATCTATCAATCTTAAGCTATTCAGAACCTGCAAAGGGTCTAGAATATCTTTTTGTACTTTATGCCATTAACTACATTATTACTTTTCAAATTCAGTACCTAATACCTCACTGCAACACCGAGTTGTACGAAAATTGCCTTTTTGTTTTAACAGCCAAGATGTGGAATTGCCTCCCTGTTTCTTCTTCTCTGTCTCAGCACCCCCGCTGGCAGGCTAGAATCAGATGGCCGTTCTTCCCTGTTTGTGTTGACGTTCCGGAGCGATAAACGATATATGAGCCAGCCACATCACTAGAATATTTAAAAGAAGCGATTACACTTCAAGCATCAAGTAAGTAAGTAATACAAGCAAGTAAGGATGCTGGGTTGGCATCTATCTACTGGTCCCAAAGTCCTGAAAAATCTTTGAGAACTCCTAATCTTCTTCAAATAAGTGTTATGTAAGCTCAATTTAATTTTACAGTTTAAAAATAACAAAAAGTGCTAAATAACAGCAAAAAATAACCATAAAAAAGATTCAAGTGTTTTAAAGTTTGAAATTCATTTTGGTAAATTACAACAAAACTTCTAAAAATAAAACTCTCAGGACTTCTTCAAGGTTTCCCAGAAACTTCAGGACCGATAGATGTCATCCCAACACCCAAGCAAGCATTCACAGTTATTCAACTGATACCTAAAACCTTTCGGCTACCAAAAATGACTGCGTTTAGTTAAGATTGAGTGAGAAATGTTTAAAGGTGAACGGGAAGTTTTAAAGAGTTCCAAAGACCTCAGAGCTGATAGATCTCATCTAAGCAACCAAATCATTGTGAAATTGTAATAATACTTATGCTTAATCAATTTATAACCTAAAATACATTTGATGAAAACTATCTACTACTTACTGCTTACTTCTAGGATGATCGCCAACTTCAATGCTGAAGGTCCCCGCAATGTGGCAAGCTGTCTGTCGGTAATCATTCCAGTGTGTAGTCAAAGGGAAATCAGGGGATTGCCAATCTTGGGACCTAGCCAGCCACCTGGAAGACCATGTAGCAGTGAGCTACTGGGGGGCAAGGAATTCGTGACTTTGGCTGTAGCAACAAAGAAGCTCTTTTGGTGTGATTTCGAATTGCAGTGGGGGATGGTGTACTGCCAGTCATGGCTTCTTGAGTAGCCCAAAGTTGGGATGTGCCTGTAGAGAAAGTCCTCAACACTGGTCGCGACTTCCCGAAGTGCATCACCCGGAAGAAACCCAGTCTTCTTTAAAGTTTTTCGGTGTTGGGCTGACCACTGTCGATTTTGAGTTTTTCTGAGAATTTTGAGGAATTCTTGATGATTTTACATTTAGAAATTGGTTGTTGGGATAACATCTATCGGTCCTGAAGTTTTTTTGGGAAATCTTGAAGAAATCCTGATGATTTAATTTTTAGAATTTGTGTTATAGATTACCGTAATGAGTTTATAACTTTAAACAATTGAAGCTTTTTGTTTATTTAACTATTATTTAACTTTTTTTGTTAGTTTTAAACAATCAAAGTAAATCAAGTTTACATAACAGTTAATTGAAGGAAGTTAGGAATTCTCAAAGACTTCTCAGGACTTTATGACCAATAGATGTCATCCAGCACCAGAAATTGTGTTATAGCGTACCTTGTTGATTTTAAAAAATTGAAAATCTAGCAACGTGTGTTTAATTAACTAATAGTTAGCATTTTTTTGTGATTTTTAAACGATCAGGTATATCTAAGTTTATGAGAGTTAATTAAAGATAATTAGGAGGTCTTGAGGATTTCTCAGGACTTTACGATCAATAGATGTCTTCAAAGCACCAGTTTATAAATTCAATCACAAAGCAGTGTCAAATTGTAGGAGATTTGTGTGAAACCAGTGACCCCAGCCCTTCCCGTCCCCCTCAACCCCTACCCTACACCCCTTGTCACCCCTGAGTATTAATATATGAGCAGATCTCCCTACCAAGTGTTTTTTTGTGGGGTCATAATTTGGGGTGATGCAATGGGTTACGGCGTTGGATGGATTCGCCGAGTTTATATCGTATTTTATTTGAGGGGCATCTGAGTGGCATTTGAGTGGCATTTAAGTGGCATTTGAGTCTGATTATTTTTTTACTTATTATAAACTGATATGGCATCTATATTTTGAATGTACGGCATTTAAGTTATGATAATTTTTTACATAACTGTATACATAATTATAACTCATAGGGTATCTAGATTTTGAATGTAAGGCATTCAAGGTTTGACAATTTTCTGTAATTCCGACTCATATGATATCTTGAGAGAGAGGAGAGAGAGGAGATATATCTACATTGAATAAATACAGTGATTAAAAATGAAACAATATGTGAATATATACATTTATTGTGTAATAAGTAGCAAGAGCAAAAAAATCACTCAAAAATTTTTTACACTATTGAAAGTAATATCAAATCAAAGAAAATTTTTGGCTGATTCTATTGATACAAAGTTTGTTCCCATAGCTATTATTTTGGAATTTTGAATTATTTTTTAAAAATATGTACTCTTAGCTAAAAAAAATTTGCATTCCTGTCTCGACCGCAAACCGCAAAAAATGTTCGTTACGCTCAGCATGGTTCGCTGTATCATATATGGATACGTATAAACGCTTATTATTATATATATTACAACAATCTACTAATTATAATAATAATGCACAAATAATAATTGTTATAATAATACTATAAGCAGACTGTCAACTATCATTATTTATTAGCTACAGTTTTTTGTTTCACATTTCTTTGACTAAAATTATTATTATGCACGGATAAGACAAGAGGAAAGAAAATGAAGAAAAAAATACTTAATATTGTTTACTATATTAATAAATAATAATAATCAAATTCAAAGATGGTTAGAAAAAGTGTAATTAACCAAACTGGTTTTATTATAAACTACAAATGAAAAGAAAACACATAACAAGTAGATGCTCAGATCAGGGCTCAGATCAGCCATGATGAACCCAGCAACTATCGTAATAACGTAGCCAGAGTTTTTTATTTTATATAATCATTAGAGGGGGAGTTCCGGCGCCCGCACTGTCTTACTACATTGTGATACACAATATCACGCTGTAGCCTATTGACGATCGAAAATAAATTTTTGGTTGTTTTCTGAAAAAACTGTCAGAATCTAAACATCAGTTAACCAATTACCAAAAATAATGAACCAACCCTTAGAAAACATATTTTTGAATAACTTAATGATATTTATATTGCAGGATGGCATTTCAGGACTTGACAGATTTTTGATGAAGTTTTAGAAGTTTGAGCCCAAATTGCGACATTCACAGTGAATCTTGGATGTTTTCCTATTGGCCAAATTTATCGAAATATGATTTGCTACCTGGTGATGACCTTACTTTTATAATAGGAGCCTTAGTTAAAAAAATCTTTAATTTTTCCTGAGAAGGGTTGGTCAACACGGCGTTGGACGTTTTCATATACTGAGGAATTTGACCGGTCACGTGGTACACTACGATACTTTTTGTTCTTGCTATAATAAGTAGGGAAAATCTCTCAATATAATATAGCTAGAGTCAGTAAATACTAAGTAATAACAATTAATACATAGTCTTTTTTTACAATGATGTCTTTGATGTAGTGATGTTATATCTTAAGAAGGGAGACTTCTATTTTACATGCTTTTGAATTCGTAATGAACTAAAATAAAAAGTTATGTATTAATATAGAATGATTAAACAAAAATTTAAAATAATTACATGAATTTGAATTATAGCTTTAGTTACATTGGATAGTTTACATTATATAGAAAAGGGAAATAGCTCACCAAGTCACATTGTCCAACTTGTTTTTTTGAATTAGAGACTATCCATTGCTAAAACAAAAAATTATTTGAGGTAAAAATAACTACAACTACATCTAAATCGAGTTGAAGTGTTATTTACAATGATTAGAATTTATTAAATAGAAAAGAAAAACTCTCACCGAGCTTTATCATGTATCTCATCCTTTTGTTCAGCAACATATCCTGTCTCAAAATCATCAAAATCTCCACGTAGAAAATCTTCAAGTTCATCATCATCATCAATTTCTAATATTGCTTTGTTGTGCTTTGCTTGATCACAATATTGTCTCCAATACATTTGACTGAGATTGTATGGAGAGCAAAATGAAAGATCGTAGTCTGTCTTAAATTTTCCGTGGGTTTTTTTTCCTCTGTAGATCATCACACCTTGAGTATATTGGTTAGCTTCTGAAGCATATTTGTCTGGTATGGCAAGCGTTTTCAACAGCGTTTCTCCACATTGTTCAATGGTATAACGGATACAAATCACATTCGACTGCCCTCCTTTAAATCGATGAGGAACGAATCTATCAACAACATCTTGGTAAGGAAAAATAGCACCGGGTTGAAAACTATTGAGGGTCTTGATGTTCAAGAAGCGTTTGAGCTGACCTTAAGTCAATGTACTCAAATATAGTGATTCCTCTTCAGCTTTCTTATTGCTTAAAGGATGTCTGGTAACACGTCTGACATCATACCAAAGAACACTTTTATTTTTTGGTTTTCCCTTTCTACCCAAATATACAACGTTAAACGGAGGGGGGTAATTATCACAGTTGAAGTTTTTAGCTATTTCAACTGGACAGAAAAGTATTTTGAGTTCGAGTTCATTTATATCTGAAGGATCATGGTAGCGTACTTGAGAATATCTACACTTCTCCTTACTTGATGGATGTATCACACCAGTCACTCGCATAATGCTTGGGATAGGAAGATCTTCAAATGTTTTGCAAATCGGAACTTTTGGTGAGTCAATCACTTGAGAACTTTTAGACTTTTCTAATTCCCTAGCTCTCCTTTCGTTAAGACATTCAACTGTTAAATGAGCTATAGCTGCACTCTCCATTGTTTTCTTATCAACGGAAGTAGTTTGTTTTCTCACTATTTTTTTCCGTTTCCTTACTATTCGCTTTTTTGGAGCAGTTTTCCTTCTCTTAGGAGTTGTTTTGCCGTTTTTCATTTTACTTTCTGTTGGATATGGATCTGTGCAAAGGAGCTCTTCAGAAAGAGTATCCATAAAATTCTAAAAATAAAAAGGTAATATTTGCATGAGTGGTTAAGAGTGTATTTATTACTTAGAGTGTCTCATATCCATATATATATATGTATTTATGCCAAAAGCAGTTAAGACCATAGAGTTATAATAGATTGAGAATGTGCTTATTAAACTATTGGGATGTGGAGACAGACAACAAAGGATGCGTTCAAATATATTTATATGTATTTACTTAATATCATACTGCTTTTAACATCTCAATTGGTAAGAAATAAAATATAATAGTTTGAACAAAATATTGTAAAATAATAAAAAACAACTAAAAATTTTCATAAATATGTATGAAACGCTTCTAAAATTAGTTCTAAAATACCTACAGAAGAGGATAGACCTTTATCTATTTGGACATAATTATAAATATGCGTTCTGAATTTATAAAAAGTTTTTTTGTTCCACTTCATGTTATATAATTTTTTGAAAATTTTTTTGTATTCCAAGCACTTCTTTCAATTTCTTTTAAAAATCCTTAATATTAACGGCTTCCACCATTGACAAAACGGTTTTGAAACCGTATTTTATAATGTCATTAAAAAGTTCTGTAGATATATCATGTTTCTTACAACACATCACCATACTCATCATGTGTTGAGTTATACAGAATATTATAACTTGAAATGTCAAACGTTCTACAGCTTTTTCTTCAACAACATCATTATTTATCACATAGTTATGATACATTTCTGGAAGGAAGTCCTTTAAGTAGATTGGATTTGTTAGTGTATTGTTCTAAAATACAAGCGATAATTAGATAACTAAAATAATTAAAGGTTTTCAACAGGTGTTAAATAGTATTTTTTTATTAATTCTTACCTTTTCATCAGGCTGAGATTCCGACTTTATATACAGTGGCTGGCTTCCTACGCCTTGAGTATTCATTCTGAAAAAACAGAAAAAATTGGTTCAATTCTTTATAATCAATTTAAAGATAGATATGTCATAAAGCCTTCAGATAGTTGTGTTAGCTAGCGGAAATAATTTTATTTTTAGTCTTACCTTTATGAAGAGAAAACTCTCAGTAGTTGCAATGGAAGATGTAGTAGATAGATGTTGCTCCTTTGCTCACTGTTGTTGAACTGGATGCTCTCTGTCCGAAACCGTTGTCTCTTAAATAGCTAACCGTGTGAAAATAAATGTTTTATTCCCGCGAAAGCATTGGTTTCTATTCGCGTGAAAATAAATTTTTTATTCCCGCAAAAGCATTGGTTTGCATTCGCGTGAAAATAAAATTTTTATTCCCGCGAAAGCAACGGTTTCTATTCGCGTGAAAATAAATTAGTTATTCCTGCGAAAGCAACGGTTTCCATTCGCGTGCAAATAAATTTTTTATTCCCGCGAAAGCAACAGTTTCCATTCGCGTGAAAATAAAATGTTTATTCCCGCGAAAACAACGGTTTCCATTCACGTGAAAATAAAATGTTTATTTCTGCGAAAGCAATGGTTTCCATTCGCGTGAAAATAAATTATTTATTCCCGCGAAAGCAAGGGTTTGTATTCGCGTGAAAATAAAATGTTTATTCCCGCAAAAGCATTGGTTTGTATTCGCGTGAAAATAAATTATTCATTCCCGCGAAAGCAATGGTTTCCATTCGCGTGAAAATAAATTATTTATTTCCGTGAAAGCAACGGTTTGTATTCGCGTGAAAATGAAATGTTTATTCCCGCGAAAGCATTGGTTTGTATTCGCGTGAAAATAAATTATTCATTCTCGCGAAAGCAATGGTTTCCATTCGCGTGAAAATAAATTATTTATTTCCGTGAAAGCAACAGTTTGTATTCGCGTGAAAATGAAATGTTTATTCCCGCAAAAGCATTGGTTTGTATTCGCGTGAAAATAAATTATTCATTCCCGCAAAAGCAATGGTTTCCATTCGCGTGAAAATAAAATATTTATTCCCGCGAAAGCAACGGTTTCCCTTCGCGTGAAAATAAATTATTTATTCCCGCGAAAGCATTGCTTTGTCTTCGCGTGAAAATAAATTATTCATTCCCGCGAAAGCAACAGTTTCCATTCGCGTGAAAATAAAATGTTTATTCCTGCGAAAGCATTGTTTTGTATTCGCGTGAAAATAAATTGTTTATTCCCGCGAAAGCAACGGTTTCCATTCGCGTGAAAATATATTGATTATTCTCACAAAAGCATTGGTTTGTATTCGCATGAAAATAGTTTTTTTTCTTCCCACGAAAGCAGCAGTTCCCATTCGCGCAAAAATAAAATGCTTATTCCTCTGAAAGCATTGTTTTGTATTCGCGTGAAAATAAATTGTTTATTCCCGCGAAAGCAATAGTTTCTATTCGCGTGAAAATAAATTTTTTATTCCCGCGAAAGCAACGGTTTCCATTCGCGTGAAAATATATTAATTATTCCCACAAAAGTATTGGTTTGTATTCGCGTGAAAATAATTTTTTTATTCACGCGAAAGCATTGGTGTTCTTCCGTAAAAACAATGTTTCATTAGTTTAACCTTATGATAAATGGGATGATTTTAGCTATATAAGAAGCACTGTTTTTACACAGAAAGCAGTCACTTCAACATTAGCAACTGAAGGAACAAGATCTACTACAACATCGTCTACTACAACTGCTAGAAGGACTTTCTGTTTTGAGGTAAGTCAACTTGATGTACTATTGAGTATAAATTTAATTTTTTTCGATTTAGCTACTAACAGCAGTATGATATTGAGTAAATATATCCGTATATATATATATATATATATATTTATATATATATATATATATATATATATATATATATATATATATATATATATATATATATATATATATATATATATATATATATATATATATATATATATATATATATATATATATATATACTAAAAGGTAAGATAGTAAAAGATGTTAAAACTACTGGCTGACTACAAGTTGTTTCATGTGCTAGAAAAAAAGATGGAAAAAGAAAATAGTTCTAGACACAATCATCAGGTCGGCTCTCAGCTGTTAAAAAATGGTGGAACAGGAAACAGTTAGTTCAGACCGAAAATATTAAGTGCACAAGGATCGTATAGTTAGTAAGTTGTTAAGGGTGCACGGGCGTCAAAGGTGGCTAAGGGCATAGAGCTACGCCTGGCTGAGAGTAAATTTATTAGAGTGTCGGCAGGTGGTGACAACTTCACTCCTGCTGTTGAGGGAAGACAACTCTGGTTGAAAGATAGAGTTGTCTTCCCTCAACAGCAGGAGTGAAGTTGTCACCACCTGCCGACACTCTAATAAATTTACTCTCAGCCAGGCGTAGCTCTATGCCCTTAGCCACCTTTGACGCCCGTGCACCCTTAACAACTTACTAACTATACGATCCTTGTGCACTTAATATTTTCGGTCTGAACTAACTGTTTCCTGTTCCACCATTTTTTAACAGCTGAGAGCCGACCTGATGATTGTGTCTAGAACTATTTTCTTTTTCCATCTTTTTTTCTAGCACATGAAACAACTTGTAGTCAGCCAGTAGTTTTAACATCTTTTACTATCTTACCTTTTAGTATCTAGCTCCTCGATTTTTTCTTGTTGAGCACTGTTTTACTTACTTCAGTCTTGACTGGTTTTTCCATCTCTCGGGCAACTAATATTAATAATTAATAATTAATTATTTATTATTTATTTATTTGATTGTTTCTATTTAGTCTAAGCCCCTGTGCACACCCTGTGCCCCAGTCATACTCATACTTTTACTTATATATATATATATATATATATATATATATATATATATATATATATATATATATATATATATATATATATATATATATATATATATATATATATATATATATATATATATATATATATATATATATATATATATCTACAAATTGGTTTGAAAAAGAAATCAGAAAATCATAACAAGGATTTTTACTTTATCTTTTTGAATGTCGACACAAGTCAATACAAAACAACTGAAGAATAAAGAACCAAAACTTTCACAAGATAAGAAGGTGATTGATGACAATGTACTTCTTCAACGTACTACGATTCCCTTTCAAAGCGCCAGTCTGAATACTCTGGCAACTCTCATCATCAAAAGCGCCTCTCTGTTAAGTACTCTATCTCCAGCTTCCAGAAGAAACATTGAAAACATAGTCAAAGTTGAAGATTTACCAATACCTACAGTTATGCAGGTGTTAACCGTTGAGTTCCATGATGAAACGAACTGCACCATCATCTACAACTATAAAAAGGGTGTAAAGATAGTTAGAGTGAAGAGCACTATTCCATTAGCAGCAGGATTACTTGGTAATGAAGCTTCGAAAATAAGACCGCTGGTTTTGATCTTAATGGGTGTTGAAAAGACTGGAAAAGCAATTTTTCGTGTCGCTACAGAAACAGGAACAACTTTGAGGTGTAAGAATGCGTTTGATGTATTACCAGAAAAAAGTATGCGGCAAATCAATGCTTATTTCGAGGTAGCTCATCTTCAGGATTTCCCAACAGATAGTGTCATATGTTTCCAAAACCCTGAAGTGATAACAAAATATGACAGGCGATGGAATGGAAATGAAGAGACTCTTCTAGTTCAATACAGAAGTGTTGTAGATGAAGAATTACTGATCGGAGATATGCGCATTCCTCATCAAATAGCTTCTGCTGTGACATCGGAAAGATTTGGAGTTATTCTGTTCAAGGGTCTGAGTCGCAACGAAGACAATTCAATTTTCTACAACATCAGTGTACTCGCAGCTCATCAAGCCTTCGTCCAAGCCGCGGAACTGACTGATAATCCAAAATCTGAGGATTTTCTCAGCCACTTCGATGATGTTGAAAAAGAACACTGTGGAGAACAAACTCTCGAGAAGCTAATCTATAACTCAAGGGATTCATATCACTATAGGTAAGTTTTATTAATTTTTACCATAATTTAAAAAAGTTGATTTGCGAAAATTTTGTGTATTCTTACAATGAAAAACCACTTAAAATGATAAATTTGTGAACATTTTTGTAAAACATTTTTAAATTAAACATATTTATTTCGAAGTAGAAAAAGATTTTGTTGTGTCATCAGTGTATTTTTTTACATAAAAGTTGGAAAAATAACAAAAGATTATAATTATTTTACAAAAAATACTTAATTTTTCACATAAATGATCAACTCATAAATATTTTTTGTAAAACATTTTTGAATTATATATATTTCGGATTAAAAAAAAGACTTTTTTGTGTAATCAGTGTAGTTTTTTACATAAAAGTTGAAAAAATAACAAAAGATTATAATTATTTTACAAAAATGTTTAATTTTTCACATAAATGATCAACTCATAAACATTTTTTGTAAAACATTTTTAAATTATATATATTTCGGGTTAAAAAAAGGACATTTTTGTGTAATCAGTGTATTTTTTTACATAAAAGATGAAAAAAATAACAAAAAGTTATAATTATTTTACAAAAATATTTAGTTTTTCACATAAATGATCAATTCATAAACATTTTTTGTAAAACATTTTAAATGATACATATTTTGGATTAAAAAGAGGACTTTTTTGTGTAATCAGTGTATTTTTTTAGCTAGAAGTTGAAAAAAAAATCACAAAAGGTTATAACTATTTTACAAAAATGCTTAGTTTCTCACGTAAATAACACGTTTTATCACATAAATGGATGATTCATGAGCGTTTGTTGTAAAACATTTTTAAAATTATGTATATTTATGTATATTTATATATTCCGGATCCAGATGAAAAAAAGGACTTTTTCGTGTGTAATCAGTGTATTTTTTTACATAGAAGTTGAAAAAATAACAAAAGTTTATAAATATTTTACATTAATTTTAATAATGCTATACTAATACACCACTTTTTATTTTAGTCCATTATATCGTAAAAAGAAAACAGAATAATGAGCTGAATGATGTAACTCAGTGAGTTATTTTCCTGTTATATATAATGTAAACTATCTAATGTAGCTAAGAGTAAAATTCAAAATCGGTAAAACTTCTTTATATAATGAATAACTTTTGTATTTTAGTCAATTATTGGATCAAAAAGAATACGGAATACAAGAATTCCTCACTGAGACTAATAATATATCAGAAGAACATCAAAGAAGATATTGTTCAAGAAAAGTGCGTTGTAACCATTGATATCGTAAGCTATAGTAGTCTGTATTACACAAAATTTACTATAAAACAGTTTTATGAATGTAAAAACTAGATATGGTATTTTCTATTACAATTATTTACCTGTAAATTTTATTCATCTAGAGGGGTAATTTGGTGATTTTTGACAGTTTTTTAAAAAAGTTAAAAGTACAAAAAAGTTAAAAAAAAAGCTATGTAATAAAACCCTGTTTTGAAACATAAAAAATTTAAAAGGAAGGTGTAGGATAAAATCCTCATTCAAAAAATTAATACAAATTGAATGGAATAAAAGAATATTTTCCTAAATACCAAACTTTTGTAAATATAAAGTGAAAATCTATATATATATTTTTTAAAAAAATATCGAAAACTATATATTTCAATGATTATTTTTTAAAAAGTTCAAAAAAATCAAAAAAAAACCATGTAATAAAGCCCTGTTTTGAAACATAAAAAATTTAAAAGGATGGTGTAGGATAAAATTCTCACTCAAAAAATGATTGAAAATTGAATGAAATAAAAGAATATTTTCCCAAATACCAAAGTTTTGTAAATATAAAGTGAAAATCTCTATATATATCGTTTTTAAAATAATATCGAAAACTATATATTTCAATGATTATTTTTTAAAAAGTTAAAAAAAGAAAAAAAGTCATATAATAAAACCTTGTTTTGAAACATAAAAAATTTAAAAGGAAGGTGTAGAATAAAATTCTCACTCAAAAAATTATTGAAAATTGAATGGAATAGAAGAATATAAAGTGAAAATCTCTATATATATATTTTTTTTAAAAAAATATCGAAAACTATATGTTTTAAGGATTATTTTTTTAAAAAAATTAAAAAGGATGCTGTAGGATAAAGCCTTCACTCAAAAAACTAATGAAAACTGAATGGAATAAAATAATATTTTACCAGATACTGCATTTTTCTTGTAAATGGATTGAAAATTGAATGGAATAAAAGAATATTTTACCAAAATACCGCATTTTTCTTGTAAATATATAGTAAACATTTCTAAAATATTGTTGGTGAAATTTACTGGAAAATGGTTTCAAGTGTGTCAAAGACTAAATATGATGTTTTCATTGAAATGTTTATTTTCAAAAGATCCATATAATATCATTGAATCAATTAGTCAAATTTAACACTCAAATTCTTTATTATCAAGTAGGCTTAATGTTTAATACTTCTCAAATATTGTAAATTTGAACTATCTAGAGGAGTAATTTGTCGATTTTGATGTGTTTTTTTCTTTTAAAAAAATTATTACGTAATACCACATACTTCAGTTCTAATTCATTTTGAACAATTTCATGGGAGACAAAGAATAAAAATTTACATTGATTTAGTTTTTTAGAATTGAAGTTGCTATCGAAAATGGTTTGTTCTTGAATGAGTAAATCCATAACCTCCTCATCATCATGACAGACGTTTTCTGATGATTGCATTTTGAAAAACAATTTTTTTTCTTTAAAAAAAATGATTACGTAATACCACATACTTCAGTTCTAATTCATTTTTAGAATTGAAGTTGCCATCGAAAAGTGTTTATTCTTGAATGGGTAAATCCATAACCTCCTCCTCATCATGACAGAAGTTTTCTGATGATTGCATTTTGAAAAACAAATTACATTGATTTAGTTTTCAGAATTGAAATTGCCATCGAAAATGGTTTGTTCTTGAATGGGTAAATCCATAGCCTTCTCATCATCATGTCTAAGTTTTCTACCCCAATATCTCCAACCTATCAGAGATAGAGATTGTTCTGTTTAAAAAAATAATGGAAATTGTATATATAAATGATTGTTTTGAAAAAATGGTAAATTTTTGAGAAAAATTCAAAAGGAAAATGGGGTAAGCAGAAAACCCGTACCTCGTACCGTACCGTACCGTACCCGTACTCTCGAAAACCCCTACTCCATTTCGAAAACCCCTACTTATTTTCGAAAACCCGTAGTCATAAAAAGGTGTTGGCCACGGAAGTTTACGAAGTTCATTTATTTGAGGCTAGCTCAATGATCTCTTTTTTCATGGCACGGTAGAAGTTGTTCAACGCATTAATTCTCATGGTAAGTGAGGACAATAAATTTGAAATTGAATTGATTAATAATAATAATTATAATTAATCTGATAACCATTAAATTATTAATTAATAAATTATTATGTATTATTGATTGACTAATGTTATACATACGTACATAACTACTACTAGGCTAGTACTACTGTCATTTAAATAATAATATTAATATTACTATAAAAAAATTCAATTGATCATTATCATTATTTATTATTATTATGATTATTATCATTATGAAAAATGATAATAATTATAATAATAGCTTGTTATTTATTACTTACACAGCAGTAGCAATAGTTTAATTTTATTATTATGGTTAGCTTGTATTATTATCATAATAATTAATTATATGAAAGTTCTTTGCTTTGCATGATAAACAAACACATAATATAATTTTTCACAGATTTATTAATAGAATATAATAATTATAAAACCATCTCTCAACTGGTTTTACATTGTTATTTATGTTTACTACATGTGTAGCTCTCATTTATGGGTAAGCAGAAAATCCGTACCTCGTACCGTACCGTACCCATACTCTCGAAAACCCCTACTCCATTTCGAAAACCCCTACTTATTTTCGAAAACCCCTACTTATTTCGAAAACCTGTAGTCATAAAAAGGTGTTGGCCACGAAATTTTACAAAGTTCATTTATTTGAGGCTACCTCATTCAATGATCTCTTTTGTCATTGCCCAGTAGAATTAAAACTGCAGTAAACAGCTGAGTGAATGGAGACTGAAAATATACTAGGCTACACCAGTAACCAACAGAATGTGGTTACAGATAATCTGATGCTGTGCATTGTCATCTGAATGTAAGTAGGTACCTTTGTTGCAGCTTCAAACTACCCCTAAGTGCTGTGGGGGAGGTTTCAGATTTTTTGCTGTTGAAATTGTTATGACGAATGATGATGAATTGAATAATAATTAATAATGACATCGAGTTTTTATAATTATTAATAATAATATAATGTTAATTATTATTTTTAATGAAACAACAACTTACTTATTATTTTTTTATTGGTATTAATAATCCTATTATTATTAATAACACTTAATAATTATTATTATATATTATAATACTAATTAATTTATATATTTGTAATTATAATAATAAGTGGACAATAACATAAATAATACTTATAATAATAAGCTCTTTATTATTAATTAATATCAACAAATGGCACAAATTGATTAAATAATAACACCAAACCAGTAGTATAGTAGGAATTGGTATTTATTATTATTATTATTTACTTATTATCAGTTTTACAAAGCAAGTTGTTGATTTCCATTTTTTGTTTTTTTATTTCTCAACTTATTATATGGTACACTAAAAGCTGCTGTATGTAAAATTATCAGATTAAATTCAAGTTTTTATTATTGGGTGAAGTAACGTTCATAAAATGCAAAAATGTGGAAAATTGAAAAGCTGATAAATAGTGTAATAATCATAATGTATATATAGATCAACGATCATCACTGTCAACTAATAATAATATTAATTGTTTATCATCTGCTCAAACACTCTGATCTATCATAATTATAGTAACATTGTATCGGATTTTTGCCTGTGAGGAAGTAGACACAAATCCCACATTCTACTTCCACTATTTGATTAAAACTACATTTTGACTATCCGTTAATATTTATGGCTATATACTGTGTGGCTTATGCACTCACCAGCATAGTTAGCTCAAGCAAGCAATACAAAGTAGGTACCAACAAGCTAGTAGAACCACCCAATGATGTTATTTACTGAATTTAAAAATAGATATAAGATAGATAGTCAGACAGATAAAATGACAAGCAATGAAATTGGTAATTTTCTTATTGAAATGTCAAGAATAAAATTGTCTATTGTTAGTTGACCACCATGGCACAAGTGAGCAGATGCCACATTCCTGACAGCGGTGGCAGAGCAGTGATGATACAGCTCATCATATTGGTGATTTGTTCGTGAGGAGAAAACTGGTATAAGGGAGACCTACTGTTGAAGGTAGTGGTGCTTATAGTGCTGGCTACACAGATGAGGAGAGAGGGGAGAAACAGGTAGGAATGCTGTTCAGACTTGAAAGCGTGTTGTTAGGTGGCTATGTGAAAGAGTTTGATTCAGAATGTAGCTCTTTAAAATAATAACTCTTTACTTTCGATCGAAGTTGTGAATTTCTTGAATGAAGCTGGTTCTTATTTTTGACAGACAGTGGCACACTTTACATGATGTATGGTGAACATTAGTTTGTTGTTGTGCGTAGATATGATCAGAATATGGAAAGACAGACAACCTAAAGAGTGATAGGATAGCGGCAAATGATGCATTTGTGGTTTGTGTATTCCCTTCAATCCCATGAATACCTCACTTGTTGCAAAAGAAGTGCACAGTAGTAGTAATATATGAGCAGATCTCCCTACCAAGTGTTTTTTTGTGGATTTGATCTTGGAGTTGAGACAATGGGTTACGGCGTTGGATGAATTCGCCGAGTTTATATTGTATTTTACTTGAGGGGTATTTGAGTGGCATTTGAATGGCATTTAAGTGGCATTTGAGTTTTGATTATTTTTTTACTTAATTTGAACTTTTAAATTTTGAATGTATGGCATTCAAGTTTTGATAATCTTGTACATAATTATATACATAACTTTAACTCATAGAGCATCTAGATTTTGAATGTATGGCATTTAAGTTTTGATATTTTTTTGTAATTCGACTCATTATATCTACATTGAATAAATACAGTAATTAAAAATGAAACAATATGTGAATATATACATTTATTGTGCAATAAGTAGGGAAAATTTCATATAATATAGCTAGAGTCAGTAAATATTAAATAATACCAAACACTACAACTTGTAATGACAATCAATGCATAAGTTTTTACTAAAAACTATCTTGAAAACCTTCAAAACATGATCCCAAATGGAAAAAAAAAATGGATAAAGTTAGATATTCATCTATTTGTTTACATCTACAAAAAAAGAGGTATTTGGTGAAATATTTTTTCGATTTATTCAATTTTCATTAATTTTTTACAAAAACAAATCATCCTCTAAATGGTTAAATTTCATCTAATTGTACAAATTTACAAAAAAAACAGGGTATTTGGTAAAATATTCTTTCATTTCATTAAATGTTCATTATTTTTTTGCAAAAAAGAAATCACCCTTTAAATGGTTAAATTTTATCTGTTTGTATATCTTTACAAAAAAACAGGGTATTTGGTAAAATATTTCCTTTACTCTATTCAATTTTCATTAATTTTTTCAATAATTGCTTAAATATACATTATTCACTATTTTCTTATTCTAATTGTATAAATTTACAAAAAAACAAGGTATTTGGTAAAATATTCTTTCATTTCATTAAATCTTCATTATTTTTTTTGCAAAAAAAGAAATCATCCTTTAAATGGTTAAATTTTATCTGTTTGTATATCTTTACAAAAAAACAGACTATTTGGTAAAATATTTCCTTTATTCTATTCAATTTTCATTAATTCTTTCAATAATTGTTTAAATATAAATCATTCATTATTTTCTTATTATTAGGTGAGCAACCTATCATACAAAATTAGTTTCTTGAGTGAGGGTTTATCCTGCATTTTCCTTTTGAATTTTTTTCAAAAATTTACCATTTTTTTCAAAAACAATCATTTATATATACAATTTCCATTATTTTTTAAACAGAACAATTCCTATCTCTGAGAGGTTGGAGATATTGGGGTAGAAAACTTAGACATGATGATGAGAAGGCTATGGATTTTCCCGTTTAAGAACAAACCATTTTCGATGGCAATTTCAATTCGGAAAACTAAAACAATGCAATTTGTTTTTCAAAATGCAATCATCAGAAAGCTTTTGTCATGATGAGGAGGAGGCTATGGATTTACCCATTCAAGAACAAACCATTTTCGATGGCAACTTCAATTCTAAAAACGAATTAGAACTGAAGCATGTAGTATTACGTAATCATTTTTTTTTAAAGAAGAACAATCCATTTTTGATAGCAACTTTAATTCTAAAAACTAAATCAATGTAACTTTTTTATTCTTTGTCTCCCATGAAATTGTTCAAAACGAATTAGAACTGAAGTATGTGGTATTACATGATAATTTTTTAAAAAAACACATCAAAATCGACAAATTACTCCTCTAGATAGTTCAAGTTTACAATATTTGAGAATTAATCACAATAGAAACATTAAGCCTACTTTATAAAAAAGAATTTGACTGTTAAATTTAACTAATTGATTCAATGTTATTATTTGGATCTTTTGAAAATAAACATTTCAATGAAAACATCATATTTAGTCTTTGACACACTTGAAACCATTTTCCAGTAAATTTTACCAACAATATTTCAGAAATTTTTACTAGATATTTACAAAAAAAAATGAGGTATTTTGGTAAAATATTCTTTTATTACATTCCTTTTTAATTTTTTATGTTTTAAAACAGGGTTTTATTACAAATTTTTTTGTTTTTCAACTTTTTAAAAAAATAATCATTATAATATATAGTTTTCGATATTTTTTTAAAAAAATAAATATATATAGCGATTTTCACTTTATATTCTTTTATTCCATTCAATTTTCAATAATTTTTTGAGTGAGGATTTTATCCTACACCTTCCTTTTAAATTTTTTTATTTTTTTAAAAAATAATCATTGAAATATATAGTTTTCGATATTATTTTAAAAACAATGTATATATAGAGTTTTTCATAGTATTTGGGAAAAAATTTTTTTATTTCATTCAATTTCCAATAATTTTTTGAGTGAGAATTTTATCCTACACAATCCTTTTAAATTTTTTATGTTTCAAAACAGAGCTTTATTACATTTTTTTGAACTTTTTAAAAAATAATCATTGAAATATATAGTTTTCGATATTTTTTGATTTTTTTGTACTTTTTAACTTTTTTGAAACTGTCAAAAAATCACCAAATTACCTCTCTAGATGAATAAAATTTACTTTTTTAAAAAATAATCATTGAAATATATAGTTTTCGATATTTTTTGATTTTTTTTGTACTTTTTAACTTTTTTAAAAACTGTCAAAAAATCACCAAATTACCTCTTTAGATGAATAAAATTTACAAGTAAATAATTGTAATAGAAAATACCATATCTAGTTTTTACATTCATAAAACTGTTTTATAGTAAATTTTCTGTAATACAAACTACTATAGCTTACGATATCAATGGTTACAAAGCGCTTTTCTTGAACAATATCTTTCTCGATATTCTTCTGGTATATTATTAGACCCAGGGAGGAACTCTTGTATTCCGTATTCTCTGTGATCCAATAATTGACTAAAATACAAAAGTTATTCATTATATAAATAAATTTTACCGAATTTAAATTTTACTCTAGCTACATTAGATAGTTTACATTTTATATATAACAGGAAAATAACTCACTGAGTTACATCATTCAGCTCAATATTTCTTAGGGAAAGTTCTTTACTCTGTTTTCTTTTTACGATATAATGGACTAAAATAAAAAATGATGTATTAGTATAGTATGATTAAAATTAATGTAAAATAAATATAAACTTTCGTTATTTTTTCAACTTCTATGTAAAAGAAATACACTGATTACACACGAAAAAGTCCTTTTTTTTCATTTGGTGTGATTTTTTTTCAACTTCTAGCTAAAAAATACACTGATTACACAAAAAACCCTTTTTTTTAATCCAAAATATATATAATTTAAAAATGTTTTACAAAAAAATGTATATGAATTGATCATTTATGTGAAAAACTAAACATTTTTGTAAAATAATTATAACCTTTTTGTTATTTTTTAAACTTTTATGTAAAAAAATACACTGATTGCACAAAAAAGTCCTTTTTTTAATCCGAAATAGATATAATTTAAACATGTTTTACAAAAAATGTTTATGAATTGATCATTTATGTGAAAAACTAAACATTTTTGTAAAATAATTATAACCTTTTGTTATTTTTTAAACTTTTATGTAAAAAAAAATACACTGATTGCACAAAAAAATCCTTTTTTAATCCGAAATAGATATAATTTAAAAATGTTTTACAAAAAATGTTTATGAATTGATCATTTATGTGAAAAACTAAACATTTTTGCAAAATAATTATAACCTTTTGTTATTTTTTAAACTTTTATGTAAAAAAAATACACTGATTACACAAAAAAGTCCTTTTTTTAATCCGAAATATATATAATTTAAAAATGTTTTACAAAAAAAGGTTATGAGTTGATCATTTATGTGAAAAATTGAACATTTTTGTAAAATAATTATCACCTTTTGTTATTTTTCCAACTTTTATGTAAAAAAACACTGATGACACAACAAAATCCTTTTTTAATTCGAAATATATATATATAACTTAAAAATTTTTTACAAAAATGTTCACAAATTTATCATTTTAAGGGGTTTTTCATTGTAAGAATACACAAAATTTTCACAAATCAACTTTTTAAAATTATGGTAAAAATTAATAAAACTTACCTATAGTGATATGAATCCCTTGAGTTATAGATTAGCTTCTCGAGAGTTTGTTCTCCACAGCCTTCTTTTTCAGCATCATCGAAGTGGTTGAGAAAATCCTCAGATTTTGGATTATCAGCCAGTTCCGAGGCTTGGACGAAGGCTTGATGAGCTGCGAGTACACTGATGTTGTAGAAAATTGAATTGTCTGCGTTTCGACTCAGACCCTTGAACAAAATCACTCCAAATCTCTCCGATGTCACAGCAGAAGCTATTTGATGAGGAATGCGCATATCTCCGATCAGTAATTCTTCATCTACAACACTTCTGTATTGAACTAGAAGAGTCTCTTCATTTCCATTCCATCGCCTGTCAGACTTTGTTATAACTTCAGGGTTTTGAAAACATATGACACTATCTGTTGGGAAATCCTGAAGATTAGCTACCTCGAAATAAGCATTGATTTGTCGCATACTTTTTTCTGGTAATACATCAAACGCATTCTTACACCTCAAAGTAGTTCCTGTTTCTGTAGCAGCACGAAAAATTGCTTTTCCAGTCTTTTCAACACCCATGTAGATCAAAACCAGTGGTCTTATTTGCGAAGCTTCATTGACAAGTAATCCCGCCGCTAATGGAATAGTGCTCTTCACTCTAACTACCTTTCCATCCTTTTTATAGTTGTATATGATGGTGCAGTTCATTTCATCATGGAGCTCAACGGTTAACACCTGCATAACTGTAGGTATTGGTAAATCTTCAACTTTGACTATGTTTTCAATGTTTCTTCTGGAAGCTGGAGATAGAGTACTTAACAGAGAGGCGCTTTTGATGATGAGAGTTGCCAGAGTATTCAGACTGGCGCTTTGAAAGGGGATCATAGTGCGTTGAAGAAGTACATTGTCATCAATCACCTTATCTTGTGAAGGTTTTGGTTCTTTATTCTTCAGTTGTTTTGATATGATTTGTGTCGACATTCTAAAAGATAAAGTAAAAATCCATGTTATGATTTCTTTTTGAAACCAATTTGAAGATATATATACATATATATATATTTACTCAATATCATACCACTGTTAGTATCTAAATCGATAAAAATTAAATTTATACTCAATCAAGTTGACTTACCTCCAAACAGAAAAGTCCTTCTAGCAGTTGTAGTAGATGATGTTGTAGTAGATCTTGCTCCTTCAGTTGCTAATGTCGAAGTGACTGCTTTCTGTGTAAAAACAGTGCTTCTTATATAGCTGAAATCATGCCATTTATCATAAGGTTAAATTAATGAAACATTGTTTCTACGGAAGAACACCAATGCTTTCGCGGGAATAAATAATTTATTTTCACGCGAATACAAACCAATGCTTTCGCGGGAATAAACATTTTATTTTCACGCGAATGGAAACTGTTGCTTTCGCGGGAATGAATACTTTATTTTCACGTGAATACAAACCAATGCTTTCGCGGGAATAAACATTTAATTTTCACGCGAATGGAAACTGTTGCTTTCGCGGGAATGAATACTTTATTTTCACGCGAATACAAACCAATGCTTTCGCGGGAATAAACATTTAATTTTCACGCGAATGGAAACTGTTGCTTTCGCGGGAACGAATACTTTATTTTCACGCGAATACAAACCAATGCTTTCGCGGGAATAAACATTTTATTTTCACGCGAATGGAAACTGTTGCTTTCGCGGGAATGAATACTTTATTTTCACGCGAATACAAACCAATGCTTTCGCGGGAATAAACATTTAATTTTCACACGAATGGAAACTGTTGCTTTCGCGGGAATGAATACTTTGTTTTCACGCGAATACAAACCAATGCTTTCGCGGGAATAAACATTTTATTTTCACGCGAATGGAAACTGTTGCTTTCGCGGGAATGAATACTTTATTTTCACGCGAATACAAACCAATGCTTTCGCGGGAATAAACATTTTATTTTCACGCGAATGGAAACTGTTGCTTTCGCGGGAATGAATACTTTATTTTCACGCGAATACAAACCAATGTTTTCGCGGGAATAGATAATTTATTTTCACGCGAATGGAAAGCGTTGCTTTCGCGGGAATGAAAATTTTATTTTCACGCGAATACAAAGCAATGCTTTCACGGGAATCAATATTTTATTTTCACACGAATGGAAACAGATGCTTTCGCGGGAATAAATATTTTATTTTCACGCGAATACAAACCAATGTTTTTGCGGGAATAAATAATTTATTTTCACACGGATGGAAACCCTTGCTTTCGCGGGAATGGAAATTTTATTTTCCCGCAAATACAAACCAAAGCTTTCGCGGGAATCAAAACTTTATTTTCACGCGAATGGAAACCGTTGCTTTCGCGGGAATCAATACTTTATTTTCACGCGAATGGAAACCGTTGCATTCGCGGGAATAAATATTTTATTTTCACGCGAATACAAACCACTGTTTTCGCGGGAATAAATAATTTATTTTCATACGGATAGAAACTGTTGTTTTCGCGGGAATAGAAATTTTATTTTCCCGCGAATACAAACCAAAGCTTTCGCGGGAATCAATACTTCATTTTCACGCGAATGGAAACCATTGCTTTCGCGGGAATAAATATTTTATTTTCCCGCGAATACAAACCAAAGCTTTCGCGGGAATCAATACTTCATTTTCACGCAAATGGAAACCGTTGCTTTCGCGGGAATAAATATTTTATTTTCACGCGAATACAAACCAATGTTTTCGCGGGAATAAATATTTTATTTTCACGCGAATGGAAACCGTTGCTTTCGCGGGAATAAATATTTTATTTTCACGCGAATGGAAACCGTTGCTTTCGCGGGAATAAATAATTTATTTTCACGCGAATAGAAACCAATGCTTTCGCGGGAATAAAGAATTTATTTTCACGCGAATAGAAACCAATGCTTTCGCGGGAATAAATAAGCTATTTTCACGCGAATGGAAACCGTTGCTTTCGCGGGAATAAACAATTTATTTTCACGCGAATACAAACCAATGCTTTCGCGGGAATGAAAGATTTATTTTCACACATTCACCTATATAAGAGACAACGGTTTCAGACAGAAAGCATCCAGTTCAACAACAGTGAGCAAAGGAGCAACATCTATCTACTACATCTTCCATTGCAACTACTAAGAGTTCTCTCTTCATAAAGGTAAAACTTAAATTCAAATATTTCCGCTAGCTAACACAACTATCTGAAGGCTTTATGACATATCTATCTTTAAATTGGTTATAAAGAATTGAACCAATTTTTTCTGTTTTTTTCAGAATGAATACTCAAGTCGTAGAAAGTCAACCATTGTATCTAAAGTCGGAATCTCAGCCTGATGAAAAGGTAAGAATTAATAAAAAATACTATTTAACACCTGTTGAACACCTTTAATTATTTTAGTTATCTAATTATCGCTTGTATTTTAGAACAATGCAACAACAAATCCAATCTACTTAAAGGACTTCCTTCCAGAAATGTATCATAACTATGTGATAAATAATGATGTTGTTGAAGAAAAAGCTGTAGAACGTTTGACATTTCAAGTTATAATATTCTGTATAACTCAACACATGATGAGTATGGGGATGTGTTGTAAGAAACGTGATATATCTACAGAACGTTTTGATGACATTATAAAAAACGGTTTCGAAATCGTTTTGTCAATGGTGGAAGTCGTTAATATTAATAATTTTTTAAAAGAAATTGAAAGAAGTGCTTGGAATCAAATAGTTTTCAAAAAATTATACAACATGACATGGAACAAAAAAACTTTTTATAAATTCAGAAAGCATATTTATAATTATGTCCAAATAGATAAAGCTCTATCCTCTTCTGTAGGTATTTTACAATTAATGTTGGAAGCGTTTCATACATATTTATGAAAAATTTTTAGTTGTTTTTTATTATTTTACAATATTTTGTTCAAACTATTATATTTTATTTCTTACCAATTTAGATGTTAAAAGCGGTATGATATTAAGTAAATACATATATATATATTTGAATGCATCCTTTGTTGTCTGTCTCCACATCCCAATAGTTTAATAAGCACATTCTCAATCTACCATAACTCTATGATCTTAACTGCTTTTGGCATAAATACATATATATATATATAAGACACTCTAAGTAATAACTACACTCTTAGCCACTCATGCAAATATTACCCTTTTATTTTTAGAATGTTATGGATGCTCTTTCTGAAGAGCTCCTTAGCACAGATCCATATCCAACAGAAAATAAAATGAAAAACGGCAAAACAACTCCTAAGAGAAGGAAAACTGCTCCAAAAAAGCGAATAGTAAGGAAACGAAAACAAACAGTGAGAAAACAAACTACTTCCGTTGATAAGCAAACAATGGAGAGCGCAGCTATAACTCATTTAACAGTTGAATGTCTCAACGAAAGGAGAGCTAGGGAATTAGAAAAGTCTAAAGGTTCTCAAGTGATTGACTCACCAAAAGTTCCGATTTGCAAAACATTTGAAGATCTTCCTATCCCAAGCATTATGCGAGTGACTGGTGTGATACATCCATCAAGTAAGGAGAAGTGTAGATATTCTCAAGTACACTACCATGATCCTTCAGATATAAATGAACTCGAACCCAAAATACTCCTCTGTCCAGTTGAAATAGCTAAAAACTTCAACTGTGATAATTACCCCCCTCCGTTTAACGTTGTATATTTGGGTAGAAAGGGAAAACCAAAAAATAAAAACGTTCTTTGGTATGATGTCAGACGTGTTAGCAGACATCCTCTAAGCAAAAAGAAAGCTGAAGAGGAATCACTATATTTTAGTACATTGACTAAATGTCAGCTCAAACGCTTCTTGAACATCAACACCCTCAATAGTTTTCAACCCGGCGCTATTTTTCCTTACCAAGATGTTGTTGATAGATTTGTTCCTCATCGATTTAAAGGAGGGCAGTCGAATGTAATTTGTATCCGTTATAGCATTGAACAATGTGGAGAAACGCTGTTGAAGACGCTCGCCATACCAGACAAATATGCTTCAGAAGCTAACAAATATAATCCAGGTGTGATGATCTACAGAGGAAAAACAACCCACGGAAAATTTAAGACAGAATACGATCTTTCATTTTGCTCTCCATACTGTCTCGGTCGAATGTATTGGAAACAATATTGTGATCAAGCAAAGCACAACAAAACAATATTAGAAATTGATGATGATGATGAACTTGAAGATTTTCTATGTGGAGACTTTGATGATTTTGAGACAGGATATGTTGCTGAAAAAAAATGATGAGTGTTTTAGCGATGGATAGTCTCTAATTCAAAAAACAAGTTGGACAATGTGACTTGGTGAGCCATTTCCCTTTTCTATATAATGTAAACTATCCAATGTAACTAAAGCTATAATTCAATTTCATGTAATTATTTTAAATTTTTTCCCTACTTATTACACAATAAATGTATATATTCACATATTGTTTCATTTTTAATCACTGTATTTATTCAATGTAGATATATCTCCTCTCTCCTCTCTCCTCTTTTTATCTCTCCTCTCTCTCAACATACTCTCTCCTCTACCAAATACTCCTCTCTCCTCTCTTGCAGTTATTTCCCAAATACTGTAGATTTTAACCATCTAGAGGTCTAATTTGATAATTTTCCAACATATTTTATAGCATTTAATATACTTATTATGTAATAAATGTTTATTATTCAATGTAAATGTAAATATATCCATAAATATGTACATAATTATCCATATATACATAAATGTATAAAAAACTAAAAAAAATCTCTCCTCTCTCTCTCCTCTCTCTTCTCTCCTCTCTCATCTCTCCTCTCCCCTCTCTCCAGAAGATTTTCCCTACTTATTATGTAATCAGGTATATAATCATATAATTTTCATTTTTGATCAATATATTTGTTCAATGTAGATATATCTCCTCTCTCTATGTAGATATAAATATAGCCATAAATATGTACATAACTAACCATATATACATGAATGTATAGAAAACTAAAAAATCTCTCTCCTCTCTCTCCTCTCTCATCTCCCATCTCTCCTCTCTCCTCTCCTCTCTCTCTCAAGATACCATATGAGTTCGAGTTATGTAAAAAAGTTATCAAAACTTGAATGCCATACATTCAAAATCTATATGCCATATAAGTTCAAATTAAGTAAAAAACTAATCAAAACTCAAATGCCACTCAAATGCCACTCAAGTACCCCTCAAGTAAAATACAATATAAACTCGGCGAATTCATCCAACGCCGTAACCCATTGTCTCAACTCCAAGGTCTAATCCACAAAAAAACACTTGGTAGGGAGATCTGCTCATATATTACTACTCACAGTATATCCTGAACCAACCTTGCATCACAAGTCTGCCGATCATAAAGATATGGCTTAGAGCAGTCTGAATACCTCTGGGGAGTTGCTGGTTACCAACTGGGTGCCAGAACTCCCAACCGTACAATGCTATAGTTACATGATGTTGCTTTTTGGAGTTGAAAATGAGCGAGAGACTGCATTTGATTTTAGCTTACCACATGCTCAAGGAGTTCGTGTTTTTTGCATGCCTATGCTGTATTATTTTCTTTTGATAAGTTGCGTTTTACATGTTTTTCTGACATCAAACCCAATTGATTTGTAAAATAGTGATTGTTATTATATTGCAAATTGTTCATTGTTACAGTAAATTGGTCATTTATAAATAATTTTACATTACTCTTTTGTCACAAATAATATAGAAAAGCAATCAGTGAAGTTGCTGGAAACATACAGCATCATTACATTCTTGAGCGGCAGGATGCAATGGTCTCTGCTTTAGACTGGCAGTCGAACTGAAATGTCTTTGTTGATGGGGCCACTGGAAAGTCAGGGAGCATTTCCTCATTCTCCTTGATTTAGACAGCTCTCATCCATCGCTCCATCTTTCTTACATCATCTGAAAGGGACAGTTTTAGTAGTTTTATTAATGTGATATTTAGCCGTATTTCACATCTGTTAGTTGGCTGTAAATCTTCTGAAGCGTTTTCACTAAATTACAAAATTTCAATTTACTATGGCCATGGCATATGAAATGTATGAAAAATTCATAAATCAACTGCGCATTTTCACTCAGTATTTGTTACATTAGACTGACCTTGATTGCAATGTTTGGTAACCATGGGATACATTTATGGATCAAACATCAGAATAACGTTATGGTGTGCCTTCTTTGATGTGGCCCTCTCTTACCTCTACCAAACTTTTATAGTGGTGAGCTTGCTTCTCTCTGTGGCGGAGATTGAAAGGCGACCTCATCACCACCATGTACTAGTCATTCAAGTCAAGATTAACTACAATATACATACATTGTCAGTGTTCTAAAACTAAGTAGCATTACAATAAAGTGACAGCAACAGTAGTACCAATAACAACGTTGATATAGCTACCAATAACTTACTAATAAATAATAACATAGAACACGCTTACACATGTTGAATCGTCAATAAAAGTGAACCATAAATGAGAGCTACACATGTAGTAAACATAAATAACAATGTAAAACCAGTTGAGACATGGTTTTATAATTATTATATTCTATTAATAAATCTGTGAAAAATATATGTTTTCATCACGCCAAGCAAAGAACTTTCATATAATTAATTATTATGATAATAATACAAGCTAACCATATTAATAAAACTAAACTATTGCTACTGCCGTGTAAGTAAAAAATAACAAGCTATTATTATAATTATTATCATTTTTCATAATAATAATTATAATAATAAATAATAATAGTAATGATCAATTCAATTGAATTTTATAGTAATACTGTATTATTATTATTATTTAAATGACAGTAGTACTAGCCTAGTAGTAGTTATGTACGTATGTATAACATTACTCAATCAATAATACATAATAATTTATTAATTAATAATTTAATGGTCATCAGATTAATTATAGTTATTATTATTAATCAATTCAATTTCAAATTTATTGTCCTCACCGTGAGAATTAAGGCATTGAACAACTTCTACTGTGCAATGACAAAAGAGATCATTGAATGAGCTAGCCTCAAATAAATGAAGTTTGTAAACTTCCGTGGCCAACACCTTTTTATGACTACGGGTTTTCGAAAATAAGTAGGGGTTTTCGAAATGGAGTAGGGGTTTTCGAGAGTACGGGTACGGTACGGTACGAGGTACGGGTTTTCTGCTTACCCCTCATTTATGGTTCACTTTCATTGACGAATCAACATGTGTAAGCGTGTTCAATGTTATTATTTATTAGTTATTGGTAGCTATATCAACGTTGTTATTGGTACTACTGTTGCTGTCACTTTATTGTAATGCTACTTAGTTTTAGAACACTGACAATGTGTGTATATTGTAGTTAATCTTGACTTGAATGACTAGTATATGGTGGTGATGAGGTCGCCTTTCAATCTCCGTCACAGAGAGAAGCAAGCTCAACACTATAAAAGTTTGGTAGAGGTAAGAGAGGGCCACATCAAAGAAGGCACACCATAACGTTATTCTGATGTTTGATCCATAAATGTATCCCATGGTTACCAAACATTGCAATCAAGGTCAGTCCAATGTAACAGATACTGAGTGAAAATGCGCAGTTGATTTATGAATTTTTCATACATTTCATATGCCATAGCCAAAGTAAATTGAAATTTTGTAATTTAGTGAAAACGCTTCAGAAGATTTACAGCAAACTAACAGATGTGAAATACGGCTAAATATCACATTCATAAAACTACTAAAACTGTCCCTTTCAGATGATGTAAGAAAGATGGAGCGATGGATAAGAGCTGTCTAAATCAAAGAGAATGAGGAAATGCTCTATGACTTCCCAGTGGCCCCATCAACAAAGACATTTCAGTTCAACTGCCAGTCTAAAGCAGAGACTATTGCATCCTGCCGATCAAGAATTTAATGATGTTGTGTGTTTCCAGCAACTTCACTGATTGCTTTTCTATATTATTTGTGACAAAAAGAGTAATGTAAAATTATTTATAAATGACCAATTTACTGTAACAATGAACAATTTGCAATATAATAACAATCACTATTTTACAAATCAATTGGGTTTGATGTCAGAAAAACATGTAAAACGCAACTTATCGAAAGAAAATAATACAGCATAGGCATGCAAAAAACACGAACTTCATGAGCATGTGGTAAGCTAAAATCAAATGCAGTCTCTCGCTCATTTTCAACTCCAAAAAGCAACATCATGTAACTATAGCATTGTACGGTTGGGAGTTCTGGCACCCAGTTGGTAACCAGCAACTCCCCAGAGGTATTCAGACTGCTCTAAGCCTTATCTTTATGATCGGCAGACTTGTGATGCAAGGTTGGTTCAGGATATACTGTGCACTTCTTTTGCAACAAGTGAGGTATTCATGGGATTGAAGGGAATACACAAACCACAAATGCATCATTTGCCGCTATCCTATCACTCTTTAGGTTGTCTGTCTTTCCATATTCTGATCATATCTACGCACAATAACAAACTAATGTTCACCATACATCATGTAAAGTGTGCCACTGTCTGTCAAAAATAAGAACCAGCTTCATTCAAGAAATTCACAACTTCGATCGAAAGTAAAGAGTTATTATTTTAAAGAGCTACATTCTGAATCAAACTCTTTCACATAGCCACCTAACAACACGCTTTCAAGTCTGAACAGCATTCCTACCTGTTTCTCCCCTCTCTCCTCATCTGTGTAGCCAGCACTATAAGCACCACTACCTTCAACAGTAGGTCTCCGTTATACCAGTTTTCTCCTCACGAACAAATCACCAATATGATGAGCTGTATCATCACTGCTGCCACCGCTGTCAGGAATGTGGCATCTGCTCACTTGTGCCATGGTGGTCAACTAACAATAGACACTTTTATTCTTGACATTTCAATAAGAAAATTACCAATTTCATTGCTTGTCATTTTATCTGTCTGACTATCTATCTTATATCTATTTTTAAATTCAGTAAATAACATCATTGGGTGGTTCTACTAGCTTTTTGGTACCTACTTTGTATTGCTTGCTTGAGCTAACTATGCTGGTGAGTGCATAAGCCACACAGTATATAGCCATAAATATTAACGGATAGTCAAAATGTAGTTTTAATCAATTAGTGGAAGTAGAATGTGGGATTTGCGTTTACTTCCTCACAGGCAAAAATCCGATACAATGTTACTATAATTATTATAGATCAGAGTGTTTGAGCAGATGATAAACAATTAATATTATTATTAGTTGATAGTGATGATCGTTGATCTATATATACATTATTATACTATTTATCAGCTTTTCGATTTTCCACATTTTTGCATTTTATGAACGTTACTTCACCCAATAATAACAATTTGAATTTAATCTGATAATTTTACATTCAGCAGCTTTTAGTGTACCATATAATAAGTTGAGAAACAAAAAAACAAAAAATGGAAATCAACAACTTGCTTTGTAAAACTGATAATAAGTAAATAATAATAATAAATACCAATTCCTACTATACTACTGGTTTGGTGTTATTATTTAATCAATTTGTTGATTCTAATTAATAATAAAGAGCTTATTATTATATGTATTATGTTATTGTCCACTTATTATTATAATTACAAATATATAAATTAATTAGTATTATAATAATATATAATAATAATTATTAAGTATTTTTAATAATAGGAATAATTTATACCAATGAAAGAATAATAAGTAAGTTGTTGTTTCATCAAAAATAATAATTAACATTGTTTATCATTATTATAATGATAAAATCAATGTCATTAATTATTGTTATCATTATTCAATTCATCATCATCATCATTCGTCATAACAATTTCAACAGCAAAAAATCTGCAACCTCCCCCACAGCACTAAGGGGTAGTTTGAAGCTGCAACAAAGGTACCTACTTACATTCAGATGGCAATGCACAGCATCAAATTATCTGTAACCATATTCTGTTGGTTACTGGTGTAGCCTAATATATTTTCAGTCTCCAATCACTCAGCTGTTTACTGCAATTTTAATTCTACAGCGCAATGACAAAAGAGATCATTGAATGAGCTAGCCTTAAATAAATGAACTTAATAAAATTCCGTTACCAACACCTTTTTATGACTACGGGTTTTCGAAAATAAGTAGGGGTTTTCGAAATGGAGTAGGGGTTTTCGAGAGTACGGGTACGGTACGGTACGAGGTACGGGTTTTCTGCTTACCCAGGAAAATGTGGGATAAAACCCTCACTCAAGAAACTAATTTTGTATGATAGGTTGCTTACCTAACAATAAGAAAATAATGAGTAATGTATATTTAAGCCATTATTGAAAAAATTAATGAAAATTGAATAGAATAAAAGAATATTTCACCAAATACCCTGTTTTTTTTTGTAAAGATATACAAACAGATAAAATTTAACCATTTAGAGTGTGATTTTTTTTTTTTGCAAAAAAATAATGAAAATTTAATGAAATGAAAGAATATTTTACCAAATACCCTGTTTTTTGTAAATTTGTACAATTAGATGAAATTTAACCATTTAGAGGATGATTTCTTTTTGCAAAAAAATTAATGAAAATTGAATGAAATGAAAAAATATTTCACCAAATACCTCTTTTTTGTGGATGTATACAAATAGATGAATATCTAACTTTATCCATTTCTTTTTCCATTTGGGATCATGTTTTGAAGGTTTTCAAGATATTTTTTTTAGTAAAAAGCTTATGCATTGATTGTCATTACAAGTTGTAGTGTTTTGTATTAATTAATATTTACTGACTCTAGCTATATTATATGAGATTTTCCCTACTTATTACACAATAAATGTATATATTCACATATTGTTTCATTTTTAATCACTGTATTTATTCAATGTAGATATATCTCCTCTCTCTCCTCTCTCTCAAGATATCATATGAGTCGGAATTACAGAAAATTGTCAAACCTTGAATGCCTTACATTCAAAATCTAGATACCCTATGAGTTATAATTATGTATACAGTTATGTAAAAAATTATCATAACTTAAATGCCGTACATTCAAAATATAGATGCCATATCAGTTCATAATAAGTAAAAAAATAATCAAACTCAAATGCCACTTAAATACCACTCAAATGCCACTCAAATGGTTCTCAAATGAAATACAATATAAACTCGGCGAATCCATCCAACGTCGTAACTCATTGCATAACCCCCAAGAACTAATCCACAAAAAAACACTTGGTAGGGAGATCTGCTCATATATTACTACTCCCCTGGAAGAGTGCAAAAGAGTCCCCTTCCCTTCACTTCTATTATAAACTGATACCTCTAACCATCTATTCATCATGTGTGCCCAGCTACATGCTATACTGAGTGAGTCATACGGAGATAAATGGCTGCTATACAGAGACACTTGGTCCTACATGGCCGCTATACAGAGACACTCAGTCATAAATGGCCACCAATGGACAAGATTGAGTGCACGAGAAAGCATGACAGCCTTTTGAAGTCATACAAGAGAAAGAGCGTCGAAGTGGGACCCAAGCTAAAGGAGGAGGAGCCTTGGGTCTGATGAACAATGTGCCATTTGTGCACAAGTCTTATTTGATTGTCTTTGTTTATATTATGTATTGGTTGTGACGATTTGTTGATAATTTGCAAGGATCTGTTGTATTGGTTTACCCTAATAAGGGAGTGTGCCTTCCTCATCTCTCCTATAAAAAGAATTGTTGGAGATCAGTGAGGCAGAAGTTATTGTGGATTACTGGGAAGTTGTTATGTATGGCTTGCAGTGGTAGTGGATTGATAAATATACTTAGATCTTGCTAAATAGAATGTGCATAATATAGTATTATTAACAAGGAACAATTGTATCGTTATCTGGACATTATTATTACAAACAAGGAGTACATGGAGGCCGTTGTGTCGGTGGTGTAAATAGAAAAACACTACGATATCAAGGCCAGTACGTCCATAATACTGACTTGACCGAACATGTAAAACCTTCTGTCTTGAAAAAAGCACCTGCGAAAGTCTGTCCTTTGTTGCAACCTTGTTTATTTGCAATCACAAGAATTGCTGCTCAATACCAATATTTGGGAGGCCCTACTTCTACGTAAGCAAGCAAAAACTTATAATACTGGCATTAAAGCTCTTTATAGCCTTTTTCGACTTCGGGGAAATATCTGAGCTTAGGCCCCCACTGAGAAGATCTATAGCAATCGCCATACTGGCTTTCGAGGACAATCCCAGAACAGATTTCTGAACAAACTTCAACGTCAACAAAATTAAGTGAACTGAATATAGATCTCAGAAGCTTTTTAGTTCATCTTCCATTTGTCTCGAAAAGTTTTTCAACTTTTTAGTGATACAAAAAAAAGTTTACAATAAAAAAAAAGCTATGTCATCAGATACTAATCAAAGATTACGTCTGATTTTTTTCCTGATTAGAGGATAGAAAGAAATACACAGCCTTCAAATGTATCTTTCAGGTGAAAATCACATTTAATAAAAAAAATATTTTCTATCAAACTTTATTTTGCCAAACTCTTATTACACCATCAGAAGAAAAAAATGAAAAATGAATTTTCATGAACTGCAGTATGGTTATCCAACTTTTTCTTCAGTCGAAAACTTCTTCTCTTTTTGCTCTATGACTAATGAGAATACACTTGTGTGGAGGCCAATTCATCAATAGGTACCATAACACAAACTTGCTTTGTTCTAACGATAAACATTTTCTCCAGTAAAACTAATTACTTGAAGCACTGGCAAAGTAAGCACTTTTTTCGCCAGTCATCTGTTGCACTGCAAATGATTATATGAGAAAGTTTGGATTATTTTTCATCACTAATGTGTATGTTTTTTGAAAACGTTGTGCACTAAAGTTATTCAGAGTTGGCGTTCACTTCTGGTACTAAAACCAATTGCAATGCTTTTGCTTGCTAATATTAAAAAGCTGTTACTATCACTTGGTTTAGTAGTGTCAGCTAGGAAAACTGTTTCACCCAACAAGTGAATAAAATACATCATCGATTATTGCTATGTTTGAGTTTTCTAAAGCCATTCAACTTACAAGAGCAGAACGAATTGCTTTTCGCATACCACAAATACCTCAAGCTAACAGCGAGACGTGGCATTGCTGCTGGCAGTTTCATAACCAAACTACTATAAGAATTTTCACTGTAAGTGTGTGGGAAGGAACTGATGGTTGTTTATATGTAGTATTATAAGCAGATCAACCGTCCATAGTTTGTGATTGCCAAATGTGTGCAGTAGTATGTGAAGTGTATCAAGTAGCTATTACAGGTCAACCTATATTTATTGTGTGACGCAGTAAAATGAATCATATATGACTTTGTTTCCAATGTAGAATTCAACCTACTGTTTTTTCAGTTTTATTGAGAGTATTCGCGACCTGTTCGTGGTAAAAAATAGAAAAATAATTGGTGTTCGTAATTCAATATGTCGCGTATGCAACGGAACATTAGTTTCAAACAACATGATTATTCAATGAAATGTTATAGTTCACCGAAGAAGTCATAAAGAAGATAACTCCCAATTTTTCAAAATAATCAAGAAAATAATAAAATTTGAGCTGCTACAAACTGGAATAGTTTGTCAAACTGCACTTCAATTTAGTAAAGCGCTTGCAATTATTTTGAATTATTTTTCAAGGATATAAAACCGGTCTATGAAAATAAAAAAAATCAACTCGCTAGTTATTATTTATTCAGTGTTCAGCTTCATTCGCGACCGACGAACAATACAAATGAATAACCGTTGATTATTTTTTTTTATTCAGTGAGCTACTTTTTGGTTGAACCACCAGTTCCGAACAAAATGATTATTTATTGATTAAATTTATTGCCAGTCTGATTATTTTTATTGCAATGTGTTCGGCGAACAGAGGTTGCGAATACTCTTATTATTAACACCGCTACCAATCTGAAAATAATAAAAAGTTGGTGGTCAAAACCACCAATCAATCAACTTTTGCGTCTGATCGTCTGCCAACAATCTATTTTTAAAAGTGGTCTCCGTTCTAGCAACTAGTCGTAGCAATTATCGAAATTTTAGCGCAATCATGCAACTTTTCCAGAGCAATATAAGAGTTTTGGCAATCCCAACTGCCAAGCCGAGGTCCTATCTGATCACTGACATGCTTTTCTGTTGACTAAATTTATTATTTTTATTTAACTAGCTGAATAACCTGGCCTTGCCTGTGAAAAGGGAATTGAAAGGGCAATGTTAGGGAGATCGAGACAGGCAAGTGTTATTTTAGTTGCGAGAAAAAACAATCTTATTCATCGTACCAGGTTGAAGATGCCCAAATTTGTCTATAGACAGAATTATTTTTATAATACTCCCAGCACACAAGCCTTCCATCACTGGTTAAAATTTTTACCAAGATTACTCTTGGAACATTCAACATTATCACCTGAAAGTTTTGTGTCAACCAATTAATAATTGGTAGATAGGTGAATGCACCAGCTTTGAACTTGTAAAACAACATGCGGCATTTGAGATAATGCATCAATTTTATAACACTAATGACACCTAATAATATCTTTTTTCGTTTTAAGTGTTGAAGTAATAACATGTTGACTCTATATCAGGACCCAAATTGGGTCCAGTCCATACTCTGTGGTCTGTGAATGGACTTTTTAAAGCTCCAGTTGATAGTCTGTGGGTGCACCGAAGACAGGCCCAGTGGATAGTTTGTGGGTGGACCGAAGACAGGTTCGGTAGGTAGTTGAAGGGTCGCAAACAGGTCCAGTTGACAGTCTGCGAGTGGACCAAAAACAGGCCCGGTTGATAGTTGGGGGAACCAAAGCACTCCTAGTTTATAGTTGAGGGACCGAAAACAGGCCCGGTTGATAGACTAAATTTTTATTATAATTTAGCCTGATGTGAAGTAATCACCACCCTTGTTAGTAGGACTACAGGCAGACTTTTACTTATCAACTGACTAATAATCACTGCTAACTTGTATTGTCAATAGACTTGCCCAACTAAACTAGTGTTTGTGCAGTGAGTACTGTGAGACAGATTGTATAACTGCCACATAGTAGAGTGTGTGCAGTGGCTCACAGCTAGACTTGAGAGATCCAGAGTTATTTAGAATATGCTTACAAGGTTATTCACTACATGCTCTGGCACAAATAAAATTAATTCAAGCTTATAGAGTGATAGTATTCAAAATTATGTCCATGATAAGACAAGATTTTGATAGGCCAACTTCATCAATTTTTATACAGCCTCTGACAATAAATATTGACCCAAAATTGATTAAACAATAATAATATGAAGTATGGAGCCTCCAAAAAAAATTGCAACTTTCAGTAATGAAAAATAAAATAATTATAGTTAATCGGAAATAATCACAATGTAACGTCATACAACAATGCAAAAAGTTGACTACATTAAACGGAAGTTACGCAGCACTCGTTATTGATGATTTTTCACCAGTCCATTTTGACGCTATATAACTGATGACACAACTTGGCAGCATGAGTCTTGAGCATCTGCCACTGGCAGCAACATTTTCTTTTGCTACGAGCTCAGCTTTTCATGTAGAGGTCTTCGGGAGTTGGCTAAGCACAAGTGAATCCACTGAAGGAGAAGTCTTTATGTAGCCTATGGCGTTTACTTCACTTCTAAAGAAAAGGGGGCTGAGCATGAGCGCTTCTTTGATGCTCAAGCTATCTCCACACAGACAGATCCACTGAAGCAACCCAAACCACTGAAACAGCTCAGCCCTCAGGGGTGTTGGCCCTATTCTGACCATATGAATTGACATCAGCCTTCCATAAGGCAATGGGTGTGCCGCCCATCCTGGTATCCAGCACCATAATCCTCATGAGCCAGTCCGAACCCAACAGTGTTGACAGTCTCTCCAGACAATGACATTGGTCTGAATGACACTTGGGACATTTCCTTCTGAGAAGGCTTCTCTCTCCCACATTGGCTTTTTTCAGGGCCATGAACCATTATTAAGAGTTCAATCCTTCTTTTCCTTGCTCGGTGTCAACATCCCATAGCAGGTTCACTTAAGTGTCAACTATTGTTTCTTATTTTAACTCACAATCATTGTTGCAGTAGTGATCACAGTCATCGAAAGATAGGTGACTGAAATCTAATACATAAACAATTAATATTATTGTTGTCATCCTTTTCATTTAATAATTAACATCAATTAACTATCAAACATGTAATACCTTAAAATCAAAAATGGTTAACAATAACAAAAATGAAAGTGTCAATTATTGAAAAAATTTTCCCACATCAAACAACACCAGCAGAGAGTAAAAAATACACCAACTAAAATGCTTTTTCATACAACAAGAAGAATGACAAATAAAAATAATTATTTTTGCAACCATTACTAATAATGTAATAGAATACTACTAATGACATCTAATTTTTTTGGTTACAATTGTCGTAAACTATAATTAATTATTCTAACTAAACATTATTAATATTATGACGACAATTGAGTCAGCAGAGGATATGTGAAAAAATGTTTTACACATACAACTGCTATAATAAATAAATAAATAACAATAAGTTATTGCATTTTCATACAACAATAAGGGTGACAAATGAAAATAATCCTGTGTACAACTATTGATAATCATATAATACTGTGCAGGACGCCATCAAAAACAACAGTTTCCCTGGCAACAAATTTTATATTCAAATGTTATATTTTATCGCTATTCACTTCCAGATACTTATAACAAGGATGATTGTATGTATTTTAATAACTGGTTATTTATCTAAGAGATTTTTCCAGAGAATTGCAACAATTTATTTTATGATCTCGCAAGCCGTGGCTTACGATCCTTTGTTTGACAGTACTGTTTAATTTTGCACCTTTGTGAAATAAATGCAAGTCACCCTGATTCTCAGAAGATTGTCACTCTACACCAACTAGGAAGGCTAGTACAAGCTGAAGCACAAGAATAACAGTAACTTGCGCTAACCAACTACCCGTGTAGGCGAAACTTGGTGAGAAGTGATCGGTCATTTGGATCATTGCTGCATACAGCCGCTAGCCGACGTATGGCACCAAGTCATTCAACCCTCACAAAGTATTCAGAATAGACCATTCGACCCTTTTGGTCCTGACTGACGAATTGAAACACTGAAAAATTCATCCAGATAAAATAGACTATATTACACCGCAACCGTTGGAAACCTGTGCAGGTGCTTTGCTACCGAATAACACAAAATCTGGTACATTAGTGGCAGCCGCGGGATAGAAGACAACCCACAAGAAGACAACTCCCACAGAGGCATACAGAGACAAGAATGTGGATGAAGGATGGCAGCTAAAAGAATAACAGTCAGTACAGACAGGGATGAAGCGCCCATGCACATCATGGGAACTTAATCAACGTTCTAGATTGGATGACGGTGGCTAACAACCGTGACATGTTCCACGGTCCCAAATTCAGCGGAAATGGGTATGTACACTATTTTATACAGCGCTTGAAAAAAGTTGCTGGGGCAAAATGAAGGCCAAAGGAGGAAGCAACAGTCCATTCCAGACAAGCACCAACATGAAAGGCGGAACCATGTGGGTGTAGACTGACCCAGCAAGCAATAATGCAGACTTTACAAGCAAGCTTTGGACTCATCAAAACAGAGGCTCAGAGTAAAATAAAATACACTCTAGAAGGCCGCCTGATGGTGGTGGATGCTGGAACTAAGAGCTGTACTAGACTACACTACGGACTCCAGCATCCAAGGGCTGATGGCAGTGACACACACCTGAAACGCTCATATCAGCCAAGACTCCATGCTAACCTCCAAGCATTCACCACTGGAGATTGGAAGTATCCAGGCTAACAGTAGGAGGATCTATAGGGCGATTACCGAGACATTAATCAATCCAGGGTTGTGGTGTCCTGAGAGGGCAAATCTGATTGGCCAGTCGTTGTGACTACTGAATTGCTGTGCTCATCCAGTCAATTCTTACTAGCAGAATGAACTTCTTTAGTGGAGAGGGGTATTTTGGTAGCTGACAGAATTCGTAGTATCCTTAAAACTTTTTCAGCAAATCCGATTGAGCCATGAAAAGTAACAAGAAATTGAACTCGTACTGGCAGCACATTGCCCAGGATAAAAAGGTTAAATTCAACTTCACATCATGGCACATCAGCACAATGCTAGACCGGCAGGGTGCGGAAAGACCTGAGAGAAGAAGTGCAATCATTTCATATGAGCTACAGAAGTACGACATTAACATTGCAGCCCACAGTGAAGTCAGATTCCGAAACACAGGTAACATCAGAGAAGAAACAGTCCAAACCATCTACTGGAGTGGCCAGACTGCAAGTGAACGCAGTGAAACTGGTGTGGCTCTAGCGGTCAATAATGAAATTGTTTCAAAATTGTTAGAGGAGCCTAAGGCAATAAGCAACAGGCTGATGTCACTCAGAGTACTTCTGTCCTATGAGCGGTGGTGTACCGTAATAGCCGTATATGCTCCCACGATGATGAACAGCCAAAATAACATCAACCATTTTTTCCACCAGCTGAACCAGACTCTGAGATCAGTCCCTGCACCTGATAAGATCATGCTCATGTGTGATTTAAATGTCAGAGTCGGACAAAATCATGCAACCTGGCTAGGTGTGATAGGCAAGTATGGTTGTGGAAAGCTAAATTCCAATGGAGAGGTGCCAGTTCTTAATTCTTGGATACATCAATGAGTATTTGTTAGCTGGTCTGTGCTTAAAGAAGCTATTGGTAATCAGAGCTGGTTTTCACTGCAGACTGAGAGGAGAAACTCTTGAATTTTTCATCATCTGAAAATGTGATCTCCCAGGCATCTGGCTTACAAGGGTAATGAGAGAGGCAAACTGTAGTAACGACCACATAATGATAAGAACTAAAGTCGAGCTCAAACTGAGGAGAAAGCACTGAAAAGGAAAAACATTGTGTCGGAGACTGGACGTCTCATGAACTAAGAGAGATAAAGTGCAACAGGAACTACAGACTGCCCCCACTGAGAAACTAGACTGTACAGCCCAAGAGGGTGTGGAGAACAAATGGAAAGTTTTTAAAGAGTATGTTCATGACACATCAAAGGAACACCTCGGCACTGTCAGCAGAAATCATGAAGACTGGTTTGATGAGAACTATGCTGAACTACAAGAACTCATTGAGAACAGAACGCAGGCAAGGGCAGTTGCACTCTCCAGAAGTTACCCATTACAGCAAATCCAGATACCGAGTGGCCAGCAGGAAGCTTACAGGCAAAAATTTCTAGAACTCAAGAACAAATGGTTGCTTGCAAAAGCTGCTAAACTACAGCTGTTAGCTGAAACCAATGATATGAAAGTATTCTATCAGAGTATGAAGACCATCTGAGGGCCACGCATGACCAGTTATTTTCCAGTGACAATGTACCACTCCTGACAGAAAAACAAAACCTGCTAGCAAGATGAACTGAGCACTTCAGCAAGCTACTGAATGAGACACCAGAGATTGACAAGGGCGTTATTGAACTGGATGGACAAATGCCCTGAAATAGATGATATCTGTGAGGCAATTGAAATGCTAAGTGAAAGGAAATCAACTGACTCTGATAGCATCCACCAGTGCTCCTAATGAGATAATAGCAGAAGCGTGGAAAACTGCTGTAGACCCTCAAGATTGGAAGGATGCTCCCTGCTTGTAACCATCTTCAGAAAAGGTGATCGAAAAGTTTGTGGAGGAGTTTCATTGCTATTTATAATTGGTAAAGTTTACCCACGCGTCCTTTTCAATAAAATTTCATGTTGTGCAGATAGCTTCTCGTCTGAGACTCAGTGTGGATTCCGCAACGGGAGGGAAACAGGGGACATGATGTTTTCACTGAAGCAAATCCAAGAAAAGCACATCGAAGAAAACATGCTTCCGTATATGCTCTTTGTCGACTTCACCAAAGCGTTCAATACTGTCTTCCGACCAACTCTCTGGAAGATCCTACAGAAACTTGGTTTTCCCTGTGACTTTACCAACCTCATCAGCACTCTCCACATTTGCATGAAAGCCTCAGTTGAGCTGAAGGGCAAACTACCGAGCCCTTTCCAGGTCGACAACAGTGTAATCAGGGCTGTGTGCTGGCTCCAATGCTTTTTGCCATTTTTCTCTCACAAACCTGAGATGGGTTGAACTCGTGCACAGAATGGAGAAAACTAGGCTACCATAAATGATGCTTTATTTACAACTCAAAGAAGGGGCCTGAGGTATTGGCACACTGAGACTGAAATTCAAATACACTCTAAAACAAAACTTCAATGACAAGAAGATCCCGGTTGGAAGCTGACAATCTCTCAGCAAAAACCAAAGTCAATGAAGAAGTGTGGTTCACCAGAGGTCATCTTTGGATACGGAGGACAGCTGATGATGATGAAAGCCACCTAGAGATACCTTTCGAGAGCATGCCTTTACTGTAGAATGGTTGGTTGAGGCAGCATATCACCACCCTCCTTAGAAAACAGAACAGAGTTGACACTACAGACGTTCCAAAGTACACTGGGCCACACCCATCTACAGAGGCAATTATTGGCCGTCCAGCCCCTCACATTGCAAGGAGCTATTCAAGCTGTAAGTGAATTTCTCTAGATTCAACATCAACCCCAGCACACACGAACACTCCGGTGGTGCATGAAGATCAACTGGAAGAAAGGACCACAGAACCTATACCGCAGGCTGCTTGCAAGGAAGTAGAAGACCCTCTCAGAAAGATTCTGGCTACCATAACCAAACTAAGCAAGGAAATTGCCGACCTAAATAGCAAACCAAAAAATTCCCTACTTAAGCAGTGTTGGGGATGCCAGCAAACTGGACACATCCAAAAAGAATGTAGAACAATCTCCTGGACGAGTAAGCAGGGAAATGGGTATGGCCTGCAGCAGTTGGGCCAGCTACTAGCTGCAACAGGGCAACCAATGCCACCAGAGACAGTAAATCGATCAAAACACATCATCAAAGGAACCCTCGGTTTCCACCACCATCAGTTCTCTTTGGACACCCTTTACCTGGAGTCCCCTACATAGCAGGTACATTCCACTAGCAGGAGAAAATATAGGGGAGTTTCGAGCAAAAGAACACGAGGTGTAAGCAGACAAGGAATAAGCAGTTGAGGAAGAGGCAGACGAGGAAAAACAAATTCCACCACAAAAACTTAAGAAAGAGAAATGTCAGGATAACTCTAGCCTGACAAATACACCAGCAACAAAAAATAAACCGGAGCGCAAACCCCTGACCATCCACTTAAACCAAATAGAAGGTCGCTACAACTCCGGTTACTATCTTCCAAGAGGAGTGGAAGGACGAGCAGTATCTTATCTAATTGACACAGGGTCAACACAAACCGGTTGTCTAAACGGGTGTTTGACCAGTTGTCTACCACGGTACAATGAAACCTGAAGCACTACGACTCACACGGCTTGATGGTAGATGGTATGAGGCTACCTCTCTATGGGTTGATCACCCTGTCTGGACGTATCTAACAAGTCAAACACAAGGAAACCTTTGTAGTCTGCCAGGTAACTGTAGACATGATTTTAGGCATGCCATTCCTTGCCAACCACAACTGCCAGATGGGATTTAAATAAAACTACTATGAAGATAGAAGAACAAGAGTTGATCTGTACAGACAGACACGGGAGGAACTTAATCACAAAGGTAGACTCATGCCAATATACACACATACCGCCCAAAACTGAGGCCACTGTTCCCAGTCACCAGACTAAAAATAACCTGTGTCAAAAAGCAATGATAGAAAGTATTGAAGGATGGCTGCTGCTTGCCCCAAGCATCAACACTCCAGACGACCAAGAAAGGCTGTTGGTATGATGCATAAACCCCTCCAAGACCGCTTACACATACCAGCAGGGGAAGTGATAGGCACTTACACCAACATTGGGCCACAAGAGGTTAAACCCTTCCCTCCAAGATACCCAAGCTCTAACCGGTGCACAAAAAATTTCCAACCCACCTACAAGCACTTTTCCAGCAAGCACACCAAAGGTGCAAGAACACCAGAGAAGAGCGACATTTGAGGGCATTGCTACTACAATACCAGAAAGTTTTTAGCCGACACGATGGTGAAATCGGACGGACCCACTTAGTGGAGCACTCTATTCATGTGGACCCTTGAACCCAACCAATCTGCTGCTCACCTCACTGATTGGGCACAGAGAAAGAAGCGGAAGCTGAGCGCCAAGTGAAGATGCTAATTGGCAAAGGATCTTATAGAGCCGGCAGATGGAGCTTGGAGCTCCCCAGTGGTCTTAATGAGGCAAAAAGATGAATCCTGGAGATTTTGCACTGACTACCGGAAGTTGAACGATGGCACCAGACAAGAACCTTATCCAATCCCAAGTATTGCACTGGCAGGAAGCAAATACTTCACTACACTAGATCTTACAAGTGGATATTGGCAGGTCTCATTAGACACGAATGCTCAGGAGAAAGCAGCATTTATCACTAGAAGCCGCTTATGGAAATGGAAGCTGTTACCTTTCGGCCTCACTAGCTCCAGCCACCTTCCAACCGTTGATGGAAAGAGTGTTAAAAGGACTTCAAATAAACAATGTTACTAAATCTGGGTGATGTAATCATCATTGCCCCAGATTTCAACACACACTTAGAAGGATTGGGGGAAGTGTCATCCCGGCTTCAACAAGCAGATCTTAAAGTAAAGCCGTCAAAATGCAAAGTGTTGAACCAGAGTGTGAAATATCTGAGCCATGGAGTAAGCGCAGAAGGAGTGGCTACAGATCCGGACAAAGTGGCAGCCGTAGAGAAGTGGGAACATCCAAAAGACGTCCATACCGTCCAATTCTTATTGGGAACAGCTGAATACTATAGACAGTACCTCCCAGACTAAGTCACCAGGACAAAACCCCTGACTGTACTCACCCGAAAATGCATCCCCTGGAGGTGGGGAGAAACAGAACAACAAGCATTCAACAAGCTCAAGGCCGTACTGAGCCGAGTGCCGTTACGGGGTTATCTGGACCCTACACTTCTATACATATTGGACACAGATGCCAGTGCTGTGGGCTTGGGAGCCGACCTTTCACAAGACCAAAAAAGAAAGAAACATGTGATAGCTTATTGTAGTAAGACTTTGTGCGAGGCTAAAATGAATTACAGAGTGACCAGAAGAGAGCTCCTGGCAGCGAGAAAAGTGGTCAAATATTTCTTCCCGTACCTGTATGGTAGAAAATTGAGGCTGCAAACAGATCACGCTTCTCTCCCCGCTGGCTGTGTCGCCGCAAAAGAACTTTCTAACCAAATCGCCAAGTGGCTGGAAACTTTGGCAAAGTTCAAGTACAAGCTAGAACACAGGGCAGAACCACAACATGGGAATGCAGATAGACTCAGCCGGAGGGACCAGTGTGTTGATTGTAAACAGTGTGGCTCTATAGAACAGCAAGATGTTGGACCAACATAGACAGAACTTGACCGAGAGCAACCAAAAGAACAGATCAACGTGACGGTGATTATCCTCACAGCCAACAACAGGGAGCTGTCCCACAAACAAAGGCAGAGACACCACCCAGTAGCAAGGATGTATGCAGAAACACAGAACTCGGGAAATATTTCCCACCAAAAACTGGTGGAGAGCAGCTCCGAGCTCCAGATACTATATGATAGGCATGAAGCACTGAGGCTCCGTCCAGACAAGGTGTTAGTCGTGGAACTAAACCAGCTCAGCGGACAAAGTTTTGTGCTGTATGCCCTCTTTCCTGGCGACATAAGACTGTGTCGGAGGTCCACAAGATGGTGCGCACTGAAATCCATCAGACTAAAAGACTAGAGCTCGACTAATGTTAGACTGGTACTGTCCAGGCATGTCCGCCATGACAGGATGCCTGGTGAGCAGATGCAAGATCTGCCAAGTGGCAAAAAAGAGTCAGAGACCTGGCTCCACAGACGGACAGAACTTGTTTGCGGGAAGGTCCCTCCAGAAACTGGCAGTGGAATTGGTGGGCCCACTTCCACTTACAAAGATGAAAAATAGATGGATCCTGGTATTTACGGGCCATTTCACAAGATGGCAGGATGCCATAGCCATACCAAATGCCACAGCACCCACTGTGGCCACTACTCTAGACGACTGAATATTCAGCTATTGGTGCCTGGCCAAACAACTGCACACGGACAAAAGGGGCCCAATTGCAATCCACCCTATTGGAAGAAATATGCACTCTGTGGGGAACACAGAAAATGCGAACTACACCAAACCACCCTCAAGGGAATGGCATAGTGAAACGGCAAAGCAGGACACTTGGTGACACATTACAGAACTCAATACTGACCAAAGGACAGGATGAATGGGATGTATTGCTCTCGCAAATCATGCGAGCCTGCACAGGTACCCCCAACTCCACTGTTGGGGAGACGCCCAACATGATGATGCTGGGAAGAGAAGTCCGGCTTCCAGACCAGCTGACAGGCTTCGCCCCCACCCTGGATTACCACAGTCTGACGGAACACACTAATGAGGTGCAGGAAAACTTGGAGTTGGCCCACGTGTATATCAGACAGTAGCAATGACAAACCGGGCAAAAAGAGGTGGAAGAGCATCCCCTGTTCAGAGAAGGAGACCTGGTAGAAAAATGAGAATAAAAGACAAACAAAAGGCAGCAACCCGAAGCTACAGCCGAGTTATGTGGGCCCCTATACCATGACATAGACCAACCCCTACCACACGTATAGGCTAGAATGAGATGGGCAAGGGTTTGTAGAAAATGGCCGACGCCTGAAGTTGTACAGTACATGTCAAGAAACCATTGGGCAAACACCAACAAGCAGAGAACAGGCTGCTCAACCAAACATGAGGGGTGCTTATAGAAAAAAGGGCACAGACCCAACCAAGAGGGAGACAACTTCAAAGAAATCCAACGGAACCTATTACACCCTCAGAAATTCCAGACCACTTAATGGAAGTACAACCAGAAGCTGAACCAGCAGAGGCCCCCACTATAGATAGAGAGACTAGAAGTGGAACCAGACTCGCCACAGCCAGTGACACCCCCAAGAGAAGGAGTCCCCAAGAGACAGAACACTAGAGAAGGGAGCCAACTAGATCAACAGAATTGGCCATCACTGTCCAACGGAACAGAATTACACCCAAGTCTAGAGAGATCTCAGTGAAATAGGAAGCAGCCAGTTAAGTTCACTGACTACCACTGCTACAGCACCAGAGAAGGGGGATATAACCCCAGGGCACCCCCTGCTGAAAGAGAAAAAAGATTGGTACAAGTACGTTAGATGAATCTCACAGAGACATAGATTTGGTTTGGGATACAACCAAATTCAAGAAAACAACATGATATCAGTTTGGGTATAGAAACAGGGAGACCAATGAATAAAGTACACTACCGCAAATGAAGAGACAACTCCCCCAAAGAAAGATATAGAAATAAACACAGCTCATAGAATTAAATCGCGATGACACCCACCCTCCAGTACGTCACGTCCAGCTGTAATCAGTTGCTCCTCAGCTTTGACTATCCGTATGTCACTCTCTTTTTATTAGGAGCCATCTTAGCTGTTGCAAGCTTTCTTTCAACTTGCTCACTTCTGCTTTGACTCCTTCCGCCAAACGATTGCTCGTTTGCACGAATAACAGCAAAAGTCAAGGAATGGAGGCTGGGACTGAATTGTCAACGGGCTGACTGTCAATAATAGACGCATCGCTGATCTCTTGAGGAGCTGTCACCGTGCTCTTCACCTCTCAACAGTGTATGTGGTGTCCTCCCTGCTGGTAGCTCTGCTAGAGGGGGGGGGGGTAGTTGTAGGAGTGATCGCTTCCCTACGAGGGGTTTCAGCTGAATTTCATCCCTTAAATTTGCTTTTGGCTGCCACAACCTTATGTTGTCCAGCGGTCTCCCATGCTTATCAGTGCATGGCTTTCGGTGATAATCAATTCTGACGGTGGAGGCAGTAAACTTCATTGTGCACTCATGGGTGGTTAGGAAGGGCATACCGATTATGGCATCTTTGCCTGGCTCACTTATAACAAAGTTAGTCTTGGTATTGAGGTCTCGGAGTTGTAGTGGCACTCTGACAGTTCCATAGAGTGTTACTCTAGAGCCGTCGGCCATCAATCCATGGTGTTCACTGTGTTGCAGGGTGTCTCTCCCACCCTGCAACAAACGACGGCATGTGTGTTGGGACAACAAGTGTGTTGTACACCCGGTGTCTATTAGTACCGATACCGGCCGTCCATCCTTCCTGACAGGATGTGACATGCTTGGTAGGAGAGCTCCAATGCAGAGCGCTCTGCGCTGGATGTTTTCACGCTGAGGGAGGGCGTGCTTTGCCTTTTTACCCCGGGCTTGTCTCTTTTGACAGATACATTGCTTGCCAGTTCGCAGCTATAAACCATCGGCTCTACTACTGGTGTTGGCTGGCTCCTGTTTGATTTGCTGGGTAGTTAGGTCTAGTAACCTGTTGTTTCCTGAGAGATGTTCCCGGCATGTGTCTTATCTCTCCACAGCTCCAACACCATGGTGTGGGCGTGGTCTCCATCAGTGATGTGGAGGTAGTTCCTTGCTTGTTTCAGAAACTTTATTTCCATCACAAGTGCCTGCAGCAATTCAGCCATCCTCTGCAAAGAATTTTTTCTAACTGCTCCTGGAACATTGTGCACATGCTGTGTCAGTGAGTTAGGAGTGCTGGAAGTGGTGAACTTTGAGTGGCTGGGTTTCTTTTGTCCTTCTTCTTCACCCACTGTTCATACGTGAGCGGGTCGCTCATCATAGGGAGTCTTTACTTGCAGGTACTCATTGCCTGCGCGTACTGCCTCAACTAGCTCTACTGACTGCATGGCCACGAGGTGTTGCTGTAAGTATGCATTTCCGATTGCTGTGCTGAATATATCCAGCATCATGCATTGCATAGGTCCGGCAAGGAGATCACCCGCCGTATGCGATTTTCACCAACCGTTTTACCTCATGCACATGTTCTTGCAGAGTTGTCTTGTGCAATCTGCGGAGGCTGGCCAGTCTAAACTTGGTATATCTGGATGTTAAATCAAACCTTGTTCTAGAGACAGAAACTATGCCTTGAAGGTGTGGAGGTTTTACACAGTTGAGTGCATTACCCCATAATGACTCTCTCATTTGTAGCATAGCCGTTTGCTCTGCCAGTCGTTGGCTTCAGCAATCTCCATGAAACGAGCTATAAAGTACTCAACACCGCCAGTTCCTTCAAACAGCGGGGCTTGAATGGCCTGTGCATTAGCAGGAAGTTGTATAGCAGCCTGGCTGCAGTATGGCTGCAGTGAGGTGGTCCATCACATTCAGTTTAGGATTAACAACAGGTACTCTGCCAGCACTACGAGCACGTTGGTTTGCCATTGCTGCAACTAGAGGATAAAGATCAACTCAATAGTTTACGATGGTTTGTCAATTGAGGGGCTGCAGCGTCCAGTTCGGTCTTTGCAATCTCTAGGTCAGCACTCAAGGGTACTGAGGGATGGCAAGTGGCTTGTACTAGCAAGTACAGCACCAGTAATAGTGTGCACAGGGCCGGGGTTCCAGACACAGGGTCGGTAACACTTTGTAGCAGGGTGGGTAACAGAATGACTGTGTTGGTATCAGAGGATGAAGGGTCGGTGTCAGAAATTACAGGGTCGGTATCAGTTTGGTACCGCCTGTAGGGCTGTTACAGGACTTGGTGCGTTGCTACAACGGAGTCAATTCATTTTCATCTGTGGAACTGTTTTACATAAAGACTACTGCTGCTGTCAGAGTGAACTCTGGCTTGTACAAAACAGTAAAGAGCTCGTGGTAGATGGATCTGCTGAAGCAAATTCTAAGGTAGCAAAGCTTACACAGGGTGAGAATCAGTCTCACCGACGCCACCAATGTAGCAGATTCTTATGTCACACTACCTTCCGCTAGTGGGTTGTGCTGGCGGATGAGCAATCTGTGCAGCAACAACTATACAGACAGCCTATTCAAGCCTGGTTATTTAATGTAACGTTCAAGCTCCCAAATTTGAGCCGCCAAAAATGGTACCATAGAAAATGGTACTTCCATCTCTAGTTCAACTATGAAATGTTATTCTTTTTAATTTTCGGAATTAGTTTTCAAGCTTGCTGTGTGCAAACAGAAGTTGTTCTATTGCATTGAATGCATTGAATAGCAAGACTTCGGTCAGCTTAATATAACCATATGGTCAACCAATTATGATATCTTGCCAAAGACAGAAATTTTTTACACGCGTTCTCTACAATGCCTATGTAAACTCCACTCATTCGTTATTTACTACTGAAATGCGTTCAATCTTGGAATATAACTAAGATATAAGGTTATCAACGTCCAACAATAGATAATGACAAGTCAACGCTGCATAAAAACTTGTTTGTTTGAATATATAAAAAAGAGCTAGTCACTCAAAATTGAGTGCTAATAGATTATCTCCAACAGAGAGCAATGATCTTGATGCATCATAACTTCAAGAGCAACAGGTCCACATACAGTCTACTGATATTAATAGGTAAGAGTTCTACTTAAATACTGGAAGTTGTTATGTAACAGGCCCCATATATATAAACACAAAAAAGCACACAGCCAGTTTATTGTATCAAGTTACACGTTTCAGGTGTGTTATCTGTTGTTACAAATCCAGATTCATTCGCACTTGTGCAGAAACTTGTAAAAATAAAAGGAAAGAGATTTCAACAAACAGCAAGAGAAACCCGCTGGAAACCTTGGATCAATCAAACTTCCATTGCTAAAAAACCAAAGAGAACTTATTCTGATTTAAGGAATTAAGAGTGGTAGTAAAAAAAGATTAGAAAACAACGTCTGCAAAGTTTGCAGAGCAACCTTATATTCAATTGATATACATAACATATAGTGTGATAAGGGAAGAAGACAACTGTCAGTGTTCACCGTGCAACAATACCAGTACAAAAATTAAAAACTATAAGTTTGAAGCAGATGATCAAACATACCTGGTGTTTGTGGCATGTGGAATTCTATTTGTGTATTTGGGTAGCCACGACCTAGCATACAGCCTCCTCTGAAACGAAAATTAAACAGACAGCACAAGTTTGCCTATAAGCCCATTTTTAGGCAAGCAGCCCTATCAAACTACACAGCTCTTATCTGTTTCGGCCTTAACACTAACCACACCATAGACAACTCCCACTGCAAAATTCACAGGAGAACAAAGTTCATGAAGTCCAGGGAGGTAAGAGACGAAACAATAAAATTGTGCAGAAAAAGACAAGACAAAACAGCCAACAAAGAAAGGAAGATATTGAGTGCCTAACCACCGATGAGTACAGTCTACTGAGATGACCAAATCAAAGACATCTCATACTATTCTGAGCACAAACTGAGAAGAATAAAACAGAAAGAGAGTAACAATGAAAAAAATGCAAAGACATTCTATGACACCATTATATGTAAAAACTCCCATATATACTAACATTTGAACTAGCACTTTTTTATTATTTTCTTTGCTGTAAAAAAGCTTAATAACAAGTTATGCATGCATTTACAGACTTCTTTTTGTGTTATCTGTAGCTGTGCATAAATTTATGCTCGATTGTAGAATCTTTCAAAAAAACTTTTTGAGTTTCCTAGCCAGTGTCGTAGCATTTTACATTTAGCATATTGGTCCAGAGGGCTCACTGACTGGACTCTGCGATAAAGAATGACAAAGCCACCTCATCGATACAAATCATCGACACTTGTTTTACGTATAACATAGTCAAACATTTATCAATCCTTCAAGAAGACCTGGTATTGTACAAACAAGTTATTTTGATTGAAATTTTACAATAAAACTGCTGTTTCTAATGGACACACTAGTAAGCTTTTTGCTAGTAGCCACTCATTGTATACCCCTGAAGCTACCAAGCGTATCAAAATAAACTCTTATGTGCTCGTTTTTTGCGTAAAACCTTGTTGAAGTTCTATCCTGCTTCAGGGGAGTAGGAAGAGCTTGGCAAAGTACAGAAGATAATATCATCTAGAGAAACTAGAGAAACTAATATCATCTAGAGAAACTATTCTCACCCAATTTTTACTTAAAGTTAGAAGAATGCTTGACGTATAGAAGCAGTTGGAAATTATGAGAACAAACTTGCACCAAATTTTGAATATTGCGGAGACAAAAAAATTGAGCATGTGTGTGCGTATATGAAAGAATATAGTGCAGGAAAGGACACCTACATACACAGAAACTGTAAAACACTGTAGTCTGGATCTTGAAGCGAAAAACTAGCTTAGCTAAGAGAAGACAATGTAAGATTACGGAGGACAAATAAGATGTTTAATTAAACACTTATAAACTCAATGACCGAACAGTTTCAAAGAAAACAAATGGGCATGGGGATTCTGTAAAATTGAATATACTACTACTTATCCCTTGAACACTATTACTATTGTCAAAAATTGAAAACTAAGCGCTCTAGCACCAGCCATAAACTGTATGAGGGAGAATGAGAGCCACCAGTGAGCGTAAATCTATCCAAAAGAGTGGTAGTATGATAGTGAGCAAAGCAAACCTTTTCACGAACAAATCCCAAGAAAGATGAACACCTATATGGCGAAAAAACTTTCTCACTAGTTACGTAATACAACTTGAACGAAAAAAAAGGCTGAAGCCATTATGCAACCACATTCATCGGACCAGCAAACATACCCCGAAAACAACATATTCAACAGCACAGAAATACACTGGTACTCATACTATAACGAACTGCTTGGTACCCTCCCAAGGTTAACCAATCAAAAAGTTAAAATTTTTAAAGCTTTTTTGAAAGAAGCTGAAACTTATTAAGTGGTAATTTGCAGCGCGATGTGCTCTCCGATGATTTTACCAAACAAGTAATTTAGAAATTAGCTGAAGGTACAAAAAAATTAGTTAAATCCAAAACTTCTACCAATATATTTTTTCTGTGTCGGCAAAGGATGATTGTTCTATATGCCCCTCCATTCCTCCCTCCCCCTCCCCCCCCCCCCCCAAACAAGCATTAATGATAGTAATGGAGTAAATCAAAATGGTGTTTGATTAGTACAGATAGCTACGAAATCAAAAAGTTGTTTAGGATAAAATAAATCGATAACCCATTATTGCTATTGTCAAACTGAGGAACTTTTTTCAAAGCAAAACAACAAAATCTATGATGAAAAAACTATGAAAAGTTTTAGTGATAATAACCATGCTAACGATAAAAATAGCCATAAGAAGAACAGCAGCAACAACAACAAATAACAGGAACAATAGCAGAAACAATAATAACAATCATGATATCGAAAAATATAATAATAATTATTATTACGATAACAATAATTCTATAATTTATTATCGTCGATAAAAACTTATCATCACTTGCTAAATAACTTTGATTGTAACGCTTCATAGTTTTGTTAGACAATGTATTTTCCTTGCATTAGTAATTGTCTTTCCTCAAGTGACATAAGTACGATCCATTACCAAATAGTCTAGTTGTGATAGTAGATAGAAAAAATCTGATACCAATTAATACGTGACACTCGCATGGATAACTAAAATAAAATTTACTCCTCGCTTTCAAGTTGCAAATGATGGCATTGATAGGCCTACCAATAAACACCAAAGTTTATTGTGCACTTTGATATGATTTGTTATTTGTGATACAGTTTGTTGTAAAAAGGCCAAACCAGAACATAGTTGTCATTCAAATTAGCTTTATTTTGACAATTTAAAAGAGCTATTAACAATGAAGGCCTAAAATTATTTTGAAAACAGATGACAAAGTTAAACCCATTCATATTGTGGTGGATTTTAGCGTACACATCATCTGCGCACAACCAGTTTTACATCCTGGCTTCACTACAATAGCCATTGGATAGCCAGGATACCTAGTAATTACTAACCAAGTGGACGGTGACTGTATTTATTCCTTTACCGACCCTGTGTACCACCTATTCCGACCTTGTGTGCGCCTATACCGACCTCACTGGGCCGGCAGGAAGTGAGTCAGCAAAGCCTGAGATCTAAAAAGTAGCCTGGGAGAACCTAAGAGCCATCTGCCGGAAGTAGCCACCCTTACCCCTTACCAAATATGCTGGATCAAGATCTGGAAAAACCGAGGACCCAGAGACCAGATGTGATTGGTTAAAGAAACTATGGCTCCGCCTATTACCACAGGGCGCATATTCCTTTTAAGCCCTTTACTGTAACCTTACTCGCTATGTATTTATATATTCACTCTCATTGGTGTATATTGTGATATTGTGGGGAATTTGGTAGTTGCTACCCCCTGTAGCAAGTTATAGCAGTTGTCTACTCTTACCTGATGATAAACAAGCTCAGGCAAGCATGAACTATTGCTAGCAGAGACCACTGCTAGAGAAGGAAAAGGCTCCGCCCACTAATTTACATGATTGGACAATGAACAATCTTAACAATATTATTGGTTAAATTCATGTATGCTTGAGTGAGCCTGTTGTTTTGTATATGTTAACATTTTATTATAAATTGTGATGTTGGAGCCAGAGAGCTCAGAAATAAATACCCCCTTATACTTGTAAACATCTCTCTCTTGACTTACAATACTTGGAGTTGCAGTAGTCTCTGGCAGACTTGTATACCTGTCAGGACATTCGGAGCAGATCTTACCCTGTTATGCCAGTGTTGACTGGGTAACTAGGACAGGGCTTGCAGGGCAGGAGTTAAGTCCTTGTACAGCCGGCAGTAGTTGTGTCCAGTAGTGGACGGTGAAATCCATTACAATATTGCATGATAATTGGATGATTGTTCTTGTGCACTGCCTATAAAAGGCAGAACTTGGGCCATAACAGTCAGTTGTAATTGGGATTTCTTACTAACTCGTTTTATTCTGGTTGAATAAAGGCATGTGGACTCAACTACTTTGAGATACACGTCTGAGCCGAGGGCTCGCAGTTTGTTGCAGAGTAGCAATACTCTATCTGATATACATTCGGTACCTCACTGACCCTGTTGTTGTAACAGGTTAATCTAACAACTGGTGGCAGCAAGCTACCAACCTCAGCTAGTGATTTTACGCCCCCAAAATCCACTACAATATATTAGATTAATCTATCGGAGAGTTTTAAGAGCATTTTTAATTTCTCCCAGGGTTGTGGTTGGGAAATCTATAGAGGTAAAATCACACACAGACGCACACACACACCCCAAGATAACTGATAATTTTCATGAATCTAGATGTACAATAGCAAACAGAACAATTGAATTACTTAATTAAAGAAATTATTTATAGCTATACATCTTTGAGAAGGATAATTGATTATGAATAATATTTTTATAAATTATTTTAACTGTCTGGTTTTTACTGCACTCCGCGTCACTATAAACTACCACCAATTTCTTTTTGATTTTTGTTACAAATATTTAGCAACTACAACCATTATAGTAAAGCAAAAGTGTCGTCATTTTGTATTAAACCACGTCAATGGAATGAGTTGCAATCCAGGTGCTTATTCACGCAATTAAGCCGACTAGCATTGTTGGCTGTTTTATATAACCATGCTTTTATTTTTACGTGTTAGAAAAGACATATAAAAGTCTTTTAACAAAATGGTATGCTGGCAAGGAATTTTGTACTTCCTTGGCAGTCATCCATGGAGCGATGAGCATAACATCAACTATCATAATTGATGGATACTTTCGCTCTTTACTATTAATAATAAGAAATGTCATGTTTTTGTTGAAAAGTATTATTTTTTTTTAGCCCTCTAACAAATAATTACCAGTGACAAAATTTTGTTTGTATCGAATCAATTTTATAGTACCATAACTAACAGTGTGACCAGCCACAGCTATGGCACTTTATGAAAAACATTTTTATAAAATGATATTGATGCCAATAAAGTATTATATATATATATATATTATCTATCAGTAGCTTTCCATGATCACGTCTTTGTAGAGTTATGCTGTAGCATCACAGCTCGTTGGTTTCAGAAGCGATAAGCCACCACTCTTTTCCATAAGCCAGCAATACAGTGTTCTCAAAAGTCATAAACCCTTACTAGTGAGTCCACATCGGCTTTGATCGAATGAGTGAAAGCGTATCAAGGAAAATTGTTTCAACCAACAATTAGTTTTTAATCCTTTTCTTGTGATTGTTTCATCTAACAAATACTGTAACGGTTTTCCCCGTGTTGTAAGAGGAATACGGTTACTGGTATTACAAGATGATGTTTGACAATGGCTGACTCTGTGTTTCAGTGGTAGCTGTGGCAACAGAGTGCTAAGGCTAAGGTGTTTCTCTGTGGTGGAGAAAACAGAATGCTTCTGGTTAGCAGACACAATGATATTTGGCAACCGGCCAAACAGATTCTACTAGGTTGACAGTTATAGCAATGACTTTATTACTACACTTCTCTTCCAACGCACAAAATTGTTGCTAAGTATAAATATAAAAGTGGTTGTGTTGTCCCTGAATACTGGTTGAGTATGTGAAGCTAGGCGTCTGGCAGTATAGTCTTTTAGCTGGGCGTTGCTACTAGGGTCCTAAGCGTCTTCTCTGATACGCCTTCCAAGAACCTCTTCCTTGTAGTCTCTAACGATGCTCAGCTGTCTCGACTGTAACTGGCTAGTATCCCACTAGCTACGACACGTGCTACTCACTGGACAGTATCTCAACAAATACTAAACAATAATTGCCATGCTGGGCTAAGAGCAAGTCTTTATAAATAAGCTACAATATCAAGGAGGCGTATATTAATGTGATTGGTTAAAAGCACATAAACAAAACAGCATGTGACACGTGCCATGATTAAAATAGTTACTGGAGGCAGGAAAAGTCTTTCCTGCTAGCTAAAGCTAAGCGGTAGTGCAGCTGCACTGTTGAAGGCGTTCAAGCGTACTCCAGTAGTAGTGGATATATAGGTGGTCTTGAGTAGCATAGGTTGATTACCATATGAGTAGTGCCGGCTGTAGATGGTGGCAACACTGTGCAATTCCATCACAACATTCCACAGATAAAATTTCGAAACAGCAGTGCTTGGCTCATGCGTAGTTTATTTGTTAAATTTAAAAAATTTATTTACTTTTAGTATTCTCTGACCGCGACTACTTGATTATTCAATATTATTTGATTTTGATTATTTTTATTTTCAACTTCTAAAATTGGGAAAAGAGACATATAGTATAAAATAAAACACATATGTATATCTGTGAACACTTATTCCGCATCATTTTTAATTAATATAAGTGGTCTGGAAAGGAAACTGTCTCATATCACCGAAATTTATTTCCAAATTATTTAATTATTTTGACCGCAGTGATGCTGTGAATTCAATACACGCATGTGCAAACCATAAGCATTACGGCATTCCATTTTTCTATAACGTTCAGTGGTTTTGCACTATTACGTAGCAACTTTCAATAGCGCCACATCATCACGACAGCAGTAGCAATATACCCAATTCCAAGAGAAGAAAATCCGTGGCGCCACAACGTAGCGCTACGGCGACTCGTCATGGAAAGCCACTAGTTGATGGAATACTACACAAGATATTAATCTCCTGTAGTTACTGATGGATAAAGTACAGTTTTAATATGCATATCTAGTTTTAATGCCTTTTGCGGTGATAGCATTTCCATTACCAATAGAAATTTGGTTTATTACCAGAGTTGCTACTGCAACCTATGAAAAAGAATTTTTTGTTGGAAAGTCTCCTGACAAACAATTTTTCATCATTGCTGCCATTATCGGTGACTTATCGTGAATTGAGTGACGTGCTGTGTAATCACAATGTAGAGCCTGGTACCCTTAGTCAACTGCAGCAATCAGGTAGCTGCTGTTGGCTATAAGCTTTTACCTTACTGCGGAGAGTATACTACAGGTAGTACTACACAAAGCCAAACTAAAAGCCTGCTGTATCACTCCTCCATTTTACTCCTCATGTCACCTTGAACAGCTCTGTTTGGCATCGCGCTATGCTCAACTTTGTTCTTACCCAGCGAGACTTCTCCCTCAATTGTTATGGCCTCTCTTTTACTACAGCCACCTTGATCCCCACCCGCCTGACTGCAGCCTGTATTTTTTCCTCTCATCCTCTTTCCTATGCTTGACTTTGTTTCGACAAAAACAATTTATCAGTATATCTTTGTTGTGTCATTGCAGAACAGCTACCTATGATATCATGGAAGTTTTTTATTTAAGGCAATTGTAAAAATACAAGTATTTCCCCTTAATGGAATTGGGAGGTGCCAACAAACACAAAACATAAAAGCCTACAGTAACCGTAATGAGCCCTACTGTGCTAGTAGACACCCTTATGCACTGCGAAAAGATGGTCGCTGTGGTTGAGCATTTTCAGCATAGCCTGATTGTATCTGTCAACTAGTATCCAGATGTAACCCTTCCACATATTAGTTGAACTCTTCACCTAAGCCAGTAGTAGCTATATATAGTGATCTAGAGAAAGTATTTGAAACTCACTTGTGACTATGCCTCTCAGCAAATTGCCACCTCCTTTATTTAAAACTGTTGTATTGTGTGATTGGCTAGTAATAATTGAACGTTTATTTCTATTGGTTGCATCAATTCCAGTGCATGTTTGATTGGACTGTTATTGAGCTAGGTTAATCGTTTCCAGTCATCAAGTCTGTCTAACAACTGGATGTCCCACAATACTTTGCATTCATCCATTAATACGATTTACTGTTTTGTGCGTTTGCCACTCTTTAGTCTATTACCTGCCTAGAACTGAATTAATGCTAATAAAATTTGTTCTTGAACTAACACTCCACCTGATAAGTCTGAGCCCTGAGATCACCATTTCACAAGATACTCAAGGTGAGTGACACATGGTCACTGTTGATACAAACATAGTGTATATTCTATGCAGAGTACCACACTCTTACCATTAGTGGTTTCGAGGAGACTAGACCGAAATGCACTACAATAGTAAATCTACGAAACGATTATGCAAATTATGCATGCTAGCGGAAAACATATGTAAAACGTACACCAATATTGAGTTTTTTTATCAAACATTCGAATAGCTACAAATAATAAAATGCAACTTGCCTTTGTTTGCATTAATGAGAGAAAATAAAGTCCAAAAACATTTACAGCCTTCGATCAAATGACGAAACAAACATTGTTATTGCAACTTATTTGATTCAATAATTAATTTTCCAATGATTTCAAACTCCCTCAGCACAGTGAAATCCACTTCATGTACGAAAGTGACCATTCAGAAATCTTCCATGATTGTGTCTCCAGGTGTTGTATTGGACTATGTGCGATAATTTTTCGGGTTATTCACTTACAGTATAAGGATTCATGCAGCAAGCATTTTAACAAACAACTGATGTTAAAGTTCAAAACATTTTTTTTGTAGGTTGAGGATAACGAGTGAATGGTGTCTATAATCCATCGATGGGCCCTCAGCTGATGATGGATTTCCTACTGAATGCAAAGGGCCATGAAACAAATGTTTGTGCTGGTCACATTGCAGGGAAACTGCAGAAATGTGTCATGCTGGATTTTTTAGTAGTTTTATTTATACTGTCAGTGTCACCAATGAAAGGCTCTACTAGTAATAGCGTGGACTCATTAGAAAATTTTAAGCCAGGGTTTCAAAAGCATGATGGTGAAACTGTTAACATTGCAATTGAGTTGACCTTTGCTAACCGATCTGTTTATCAGCCCATACGATTTACTCGAGATAATCTCGCTTTGCAGGAATTGCTGTCAAATTCTCCAAATTTAATTCGTTTGTTTGTTGGTAAAAGATCACAAATCATAGGAACTTTTCATTTGGAGAGCAAATCCGAGCTAATTGGCAGAGGCGATACTATTGCACATGCTTCTCATTCAGAAAAGCTGACTGCTTCTCCGCAAAGTATCAATCAACCAAAAAAGGAATGCTTCTACACCAGTAGAAAGATTGTAGATAACAAGTTAATTGCATTCATCGACCTGTGTGGAGGGGTTAACGGAACCGTGAAGTTCGGGAACAAAATGTACCGTCTGCAACCAATTGTTGAGGAAGAGCAAGTAAAGCATCAGCTAGTAGAGATTAATGAAGAGAAAGACTTGGTAACATTTGACATCCCGAGAGCTAGACATGTGAGACAAGTGGGTCCCTCTAAGAGCATATTTACCGATTTTAAGTACATTGAAACATATGTGATAGTTAATAATGCATTATTCAAACAAGCTGGAACGGTCGAAGAAGCAACCTCTCGGGTTGTTAATATGGTTAAAGAGGCCAATGCTCTTTTAAAATATGTGAATGTTAAAGTCATACTAGTTGGAGTCGAAGTTTGGGATGAGGGAAATAAGTTTGAATACCGCAGAGACGAGATTACTGATCTTTGGCACTATGCTTTAGCTGATGAAATTTTCCCTTTTCTCAGAAGTTATCAAAACAGCACAATTCGACCCAAAGTTCATCATGACTTCTTGTATTTTATGATAGAGGACTTCACGTATAGTAAAAATCCAAGCATCAGTAAAGCCACTACACTTTGTTCGACTAATGAAAGCATCTATGTCGGGACGTATAAGCCTTATGACGAGTTAGGTGTACGAGAAAACAGATTTGTGGCCGACATTTGCATAAGTTTTGGATTAAAATATAGAATTGTTTACTCAGAAAAGCGATGCTGGTGTACCAATTTTTATAGTTGTGCTGAAGGGTATGGTAGATGTAAGTATGCCTTCATTCCTACTAAACTTTTAATGATAACCTCCGCAAATTATTTATCACCATCTATTATCTCCAAACATCATATTTCCAACTTAAATAAAATCGGACATTTTTGGAGCTGTCCAGTTTTGGAGCTGTCCAGTTTTGGAGCTGTCCAGTTTTGGAGCTGTCCAGTTTTGGTCAATAAGCTTAGATTATCAGTAAAATAAGCTTAGAGAGTGTTTTCAATTAATGACGTGCATATAGCATGACCACGATGATTTTATATCCAAAAAACAGCAACAATGCTTGTTTGCAGCACAAAATTCTTTTGGAAAGGAGTTGGTAATTTTCAGAACTTCAAATGTTAGGATGTTTAATAGTTGTAAATTTTAAATGGTAAAAATATATAATACCAAAAGAACATAAAAGTCTGCCAACGTATACTAACTAAAAATTGATAGCTGATATTTGCTCTAATTTATTTTAGCGAAATTGGTTACTTTTTAAAATTTTACTGCACAATTTTTTTGCGAGTTAATAAATGGAAACCAGAAAACAAAACATTAAACCTTTCAGCTGTTGATGGTTTAAGAGAAATGTCAAATTGTACCAAGATGGAGATGGGATGGCTCATTAACGATGCGGGTTTCGATTGTTTTGATGATGAGCCTAGAGCAAATGAAACAATTGACAATGGTGGGACGTTGTGCGGTAACTACATTATAGAAGAAGGTGAGAACTAAACTTCAGAGCCTATTATTATTTTCATTGGAATGTTTTAAAGATAAGAAAGTAAAAGAGCAAATATCCTATACTGGCTTGTATCACTCAAAGTTTTTTCTTAGTTTCAAAGAAAATGACTTTCAAATTTTTCATCATTCAAATAAACTGTCAAGCCCCAGCTTATTTATTTAACACAGATGGATGCAGATGAATTTTTTATGGTTTTAAAATTTAAAATTTTGCCTCATGTTTTTTTCAAGGACTGAAAATAAAAAATATTGTGATCATAAATTTAAGTTTAAGTATTCAGATACAAGCTAACTTTCGGTGACTAAATTTTTTCCCGAAACTAGTCAATTCTTTGGTCACAAAATCTTTGAGTTATTCGGTGGTGGGCAGTAGTAATATATGAGCAGATCTCCCTACCAAGTGTTTTTTTGTGGATTAGACCTTGGAGTTTAGGCAATGGGTTACGACGTTGGATGAATTCGCCGAGTTTATATTGTATTTCATTTGAGGGGTACTTGAGTGGCATTTGAGTGGCATTTAAGTGGCATTTGAGTTTTGATTATTTTTTTACTTAATTTGAACTCATATGGCAGCTAGATTTTGAATGTATGGTATTTAAGTTTTGATAATTGTTTTACATAACTCGAACTCATATGATATTTGGAGAGAGAGGAGAGAAGAACAAGGAGATATAACTACATTAAACCAATATATGATTATATACATTTATTACATAATAAGTAGGAAAATATCCTTGTATAATATACCTAGAGTTAGTAAATACTAAGTAATACAAAGCACTACAACTTGTAATGATAATCAATACATAATCTTTTTTACAATGTCATCATTGATGTACTTGATGTACTGATGTTATATCTTAGGAAGGAAGACTTCTGTTCTATGTACTTTTGATTCCATAATGAACTAAAATAAAAAAGTTATGTATTAGCATAGGATGATTAAACAAAAATGAAAGTTATGTATTAGTATAGAATGGTTAAACAGAAAATTTAAAACAACTACAAACTTTTACTAAATAGTGTTTTTTTATTAATTATTACCTTATCATCAAAAATTTACTGTTAATCAGATGTTTTTGTAGCTTTTCGTGCCTTAAGTTGTTGAGTCCTTACCCTTCTAGCTTGTCTTTGAGCGGACTGTCGTTGCATGTTTCTTTTTTTTAGAGCAAGATCTGTATGAGCACACTCGATAGAAATTGGTGTGCTTACCTGTTCTAGTTGATATTGTCGTTGTTGTAATACATAATGTAATCTCTGAATGTCTGATGTAACTTCATTCCCTAAGAGTTTTAATGTTAGAAAAGATTCAGTTCGAAAATTATTTAGCTGTTTTATCAAGTCTTTCTGGATGAATTTACAATTGTTTGAGATAATTCGCACTCTCTCTTCAATTTTTTTATTGCATAGGTTTTGTAGAAGTATCAAGTCCTCTTGAGTCAAAGGTTTAGGCTGAGTTTCTGATTCTGTGTTGTTAACTATTTCAATTTTTTGTGGTTGAATCTAAAAAAATACAGATAATTAATTTTTTTCAGTTGTTTTAGTATAATAAATAATGCATGAGTAAAAACTGTAATTTATTAAGTTTTTACCTTGATGCTCTCCTAATAGCTATAGTAGATGTTGCTTCTCAGTTAGCTGTTGTAGAACTGGATGCTTTCTGTGTGAAAACGATGGCTCTTACATAGCTAAAGTTGTACTGAATAAACCCTATGAACCTCATCTCGTGTCAATCTGTATGAATCAGCATCTTTTCACGCGAAGGAAAGTCAATGATTTCGCGGGAATAAATGAATTATTTTCACGCAAATACAAACCACTGCTTTCGCGGGAATAAATAATTTATTTTCACGCGAATAGAAACCAATGCTTTCGTGGGAATAAATGATTTAATTTCCCGCGAATGAAAGTCAATGTTGTCGCGGGAATAAATAACTTATTTTCACGCGAATGGAAATCGTTGCTTTCGCGGGAGTAAATAGTTTATTTTCACGCGAATAAAAACCAATGCTTTCGCGGGAATAAATAATTTATTTTCACGCGAATGGAAACCATTGCTTTCGCGGGAGTAACTGATTTATTTTCACGCGAATAGAAACCAATGCTTTCGCGGGAATAAATGATTTAATTTCCCGCGAATGAAAGTCAATGTTGTCGCGGGAATAAATACTTTATTTTCACGCGAATACAAACCGTTGCTTTCGCGGGAATACAAGTTTTATTTTCACGCGAATGGAATGTTGCTTTCGCGGGAGTAAATAATTTAATTACTCCCGCGAAAGCAAAGGTTTTCATTCGCGTGAAAATAAAGTATTTATTCCCGCAAAAGCAACGGTTTGTATTCGCGTGAAAATAAAGTATTTATTCCCGCGACAACATTGACTTTCATTCGCGGGAAATGAAATCATTTATTCCCGCAAAAGCATTGGTTTCTATTCGCGTGAAAATAAATTATTTATTCCCGCAAAAGCAATGGTTTTCATTCGCGTGAAAATAAAGTATTTATTCCCGCGACAACATTGACTTTCATTCGCGGGAAATGAAATCATTTATTCCCGCGAAAGCATTGGTTTCTATTCGCGTGAAAATAAATTATTTATTCCCGCAAAAGCAATGGTTTTCATTCGCGTGAAAATAAAGTATTTATTCCCGCGACAACATGGACTTTCATTCGCGGGAAATAAAATCATTTATTCCCGCGAAAGCATTGGTTTCTATTCGCGTGAAAATAAATTATTTATTCCCGCGAAAGCAATGGTTTCCATTCGCGTGAAACTAAAATATTTATTCGCGCGAAAGCATTGGTTCGTATTCGCGTGAAAATAATTCATTTATTCCCGCGAAAACATTGACTTTCCTTCGCGTGAAAAGATGCTGATTCATAGAGATTGACACGAGATGGGGTTCATAGGCTTTAATCAGTACAACTTTAGCTATATAAGAGCCATCGTTTTCACACAGAAAGCATCCAGTTCTACAGCGGCTAACAGAGGAGCAACATTTACTACAGCTATTAGGAGAGCAACAAGGTAAGAAGCTCCAAAATAATTATTTGTTTTTAATTAATTGAAACATCTAGGTTTTTGAATCTTAGTTTTTAAAAACAATCTTTTAATAAAGCAATAGTTTCAGTATATTTACATCATCAAACTAAGTTCTTTTACTTTTTGCAGGTATGATGACATCACACTCCAAAGCACTTCCTAATCTCCATATTGAACAAACCACAGCTACCAACAACACTTACGCTATTTCCACTACAACCATCATTTCCACCACCAACGACATTCACATTGATGATAGAAGATCCAATCCTAACACCTTTAATGATACATCTTCTCGCTCAAACACCAATACTCCTGCTGATATAGCAATGAAACATCATGTAGTTTCAGCTGACTCTCCTTTGAGTCCCACACCGGACTACACATATCTGCATGAGAACAGTGAAGTCAAACGAACGGAGGATAACAAAAAACCGACAGTGACATTATCTCGAGCTTCAATTTCCTTTTTATTCAGCAACAGCAAGAATAATACCGTAAACAAACTTACAGAGTTTGAATTGCTCGAGATGGCTGGGATAATGACAGGAGCTATGCAGAAAGGAATGTTGGAAATCGGAAATTTTGTGAGTTTGTTGGATTTACCAATTCCTACGATATTGGAGGTTTTCGATGTTAATTACGTTGAATATTATGGTATATTGGACTATGAATATGTTTTAAAAAACAATCACCGAATTCGAGTCAAGTCACTGATTGACAAAGAACTTACGGTGGAGCTACAGGAACTTGATCCCGGCTCTTCACAAATCCTAGTGTACATGGGAAAGCTAGAAGAAAATCAACCCGATATGCGTATTGTAGGAGATAATCACCATCAAGGGCTAAAACCACGAGTTATAGCCAAAATCTTGAGAAAAAAATCATTGAAACAGTTGCAAGCATACTTTGATATCATCACTTTCGATAATATTCCTGTCAACACTCTTCTGACATTCACTAGACTTTCAGTTTGGAAAAATTTGAAGTCGAAGCAGCGAAAACGAAAACAAGATACATCGCCTCTACGTATCACTCACACTGTCACTTACAGATACATGAGGAATGATGGATCTTTGATGACTGGGAAGATTGTTGTCCCTCCTGAGAACGTTTTGAAGATCAAAAATCATGAATGTGGTATGATCCACTATAAAAGTACGATGACAACTGAAAGCGGCACATAGAAACACATTCTCACGATTCTGTGTGTTGAAGAAGCTTTGATGCTTCTATCTACTTCAAGTGAAAAAGAAGGAATAGCTTGCAGACTTTCTCTATTTGATGATGCTGAGCTGATGAAATGTTATGATGATGATGATGTTGCTGCTGATGATGATGACGATGATGACAATGATGACGATGATGACGATGATGACGATGATGACGATGATGACGATGATGACGATGATGACGATGATGACGATGATGACGATGATGACGATGATGACGATGATGACGATGATGACGATGATGACGATGATGACGATGATGACGATGATGACGATGATGACGATGATGACGATGATGACGATGATGACGATGATGACGATGATGACGATGATGACGATGATGACGATGATGACGATGATGACGATGATGACGATGATGACGATGATGACGATGATGACGATGATGACGATGATGACGATGATGACGATGATGACAATGATGACGATGATGACGATGATGACGATGATGACGATGATGACGATGATGACGATGATGACGATGATGACGATGATGACGATGATGACGATGATGACGATGATGACGATGATGACGATGATGACGATGATGACGATGATGACGATGATGACGATGATGACGATGATGACGATGATGACGATGGTGACGATGATGATGACGATGATGACGATGATAACATTGATGCTTATACTGATGAAGAAGATGATAATATGACGGATGATGACTCTGATAACAAAAAATTTGAGGAAAAAGATGAAGTTGTCGACAATGATAGTGAGAAAAGCGATGAAGATAACAATCACATTTCAAGCGAAGCTAGCAGGATTTCGATATCGGAAATTTAATTAAGGTATGTTAATCTTCACTAGTAATAAGTAACTACTAATAGCCATATTTTTCACCATAGTTTAATGTAGTTGTTATAACGACATCTATGTATGCTTTTAGATAGAATACGTGGTCAAGTGAATGACCGTCGGCTCGCCAAATCTATCAGCAACAACTCATGAACATTAAATTTTATATTATTTGTATTGTGCAATAATTTGTATATATTTAGTGTAATAAAGTATTTTATTCATATTTAACATTAGTAATTTAGTCAATTTGTAAAACTTTCGGGGTTACAACTCTAAAATGTTACAAAATTTCAATGTTCCGACACAAAAATAAATATTTCAAGTTATCGTCTCATTTTTCAAAAATGTTAAGACAACTCTCATTTATAATTTCTAAACTTCGTTTTTTTCAAAAATATGTAAAAGTTGTCGGCACATTGTGTCAAAATGGTAAGACAACTCCGTTTTTACACAAAAAATTGTGAAAAATGTTTTATAATTTGTTTGAGAAACCAAAACAGTAGAAGACTTTTTACAACCACAAGCATTATACTTTAGGTTTTACAGTTTTGTGAATTGGGTGTTGACAGTTTGTCACGATATGACATAATAATTAAGTAATTATAGTCTTTTTCATAACAATGCTATAGATTCAGTAATACAGATGTGAAATTTACTGTTTCATCACTTGGATGCAGTATGAAGTTGATGTAATATTTACTTTGTAATATTATGCAAAGTAATACAGTAAGAATGAAGCGAATGGAGTTCTCAACCACAAAACAAATAAAAATAATGCATTAGGTAAACTAATGACAGAACAATTTTACATGAAGTGTATACATATGAATAAAGTATTCATAAAAACACAGACTATTGTCTGTATATATAATATATATATAGAGAGTATTTATAAAAAAACATCCTATTAACTATATATTTTGTGGTAAGAAATTATAAAATAGGATAGTTGCATAAAGCCTATTCCAGAGCCATGATAATAATAAAAAATATAGTGAAATAAAAATTTTAAAACTCACCTAAGAGTGCAGTTAATACAAGAATTTCTTCTTGAGAAAAATCTGAATTTTTTTGCATTTTCTGTCTAATAGACGCTAATTTCAATTTAACACAATCATTAAAACCCTTTTTTTTTCAGTCCATCTTTTATATTGAAAGTTAATTTAAGTGAAGTTATATCAACCTTTTGGCTTTGTTTTAAATCTACTTGAGTTTGTGGGTTATCTGTTACAGTATTAGATTCTAAAACACTGGTTTTTGGACTGCACTGTGAACTAGCAACAGAAATTAAGTCATTATTACTTTCTTCAGTTTCTGAAAGATCAGAATCTGAAGATATAAGTGCTCTCATTTTTTTACGCTGGTTTTTAAGTAAAAACTTTCGATCTCCAGCAACCGGTTTTTTAGCTATTGCCAAACATTTACACCCTAATTCAAAATCTAAATCGATGTTTCCAGAAAAATAACCTTCTATTGGATAGAGATATACTAACATAAAATTTTTTGGAAAAGTAATGTTCATAACTAACTCAGAATATTTTTTATTAATAAATAAAACAAAATTATTATAACTAGCAATATCAACAATAAAAAACATTTTAGTTTTCAAAATACAAGTATGTTGCTGGAGTTCTTTCAAAGTTGTATGTGATTTTCCGCAAAAAAACAATAAAAAATAAACAAGTGAGCAAAAAAATGTCTTGAAAGAACTCGGCCAGGCTCATGCATCTTCCCTAATTTAAACTTCTTACCACAAAATATACACGAAATACTGTCTTTTTTTTCTTTCAGTGCTTCGCTCAGCTCATTATATATATATATATATATAGATAACTGTCTTGAGTATGGTATATGTATATAAAGATAATCCATATCACTTACACTTGAAGCACTCCTTATCATCTTTTATTTCCCCATCTATAACACTTCTGCTTCTGTACTGTTCTAGCTGCGGGTTCTCTGCTTGAACTAAAATAGAAAATACGAATGTAATTATGTTAGTTTTTGAAAAAATTTTATTAAAATTGAATGAGTATGTAGTAAATAATATTTTTATCATACTTACATTCAAATGTGTGGCGATCATAGGAGAGAAAGGATTCATCTTTCCCTATATAGCATGCGCTTGCAATAAAGCGTGTAGATGTTTTCTCTACAAAAACAATGTAGTAAATGTAGAGTCGTTATTATTTTACCTACAGAAAAATTTACATTCTTCATAATACAGAAAAATACTTACTCATAGCAATGTGCGTGGTAGGCTTGGTCTTTTTCACCTTCTCTTGTTCGCCAAAGCATTCCTCAATCCATCTCAATGTTTCATCATCCGTAGAGCTTAATAAAACAATAAATCAAGATTGTGATTAAGTAAAAACTCTATATAATACAGTTGAATAATAAAGTTTCAATAATATACTTACATGGCACTGAAATCTATTTCATCTATATTTAGTTCTAATGCATCATTTGAGGTTGTAGACCTACAAGTAATATATATATATATATTTACATTTGTATAAACTTATAAATTTAACTGCAACAAAATTGTAAAAGATAGTATAAATAACTTACTCATTTGTTGTAGGAATATTGCTAGCCATTTTTTTGTAGTTTCGCAGACTAATACTTGAAATGAAGTACAAATGAAAAGTGATACTGTTTAAAAAAATAGTTTCTCTTATATATAAAACATTGAAGTCATTTATCAAGATTAATTTGTAGACTGATTTTCTGATTATTACTATGATAAATGATATTGTTTTTTTAAAAAAGTGGAAGACAATTAGGAAGTTGGTTAAAAAAATAGGAAGATAGAGATTAGATAGATTAATAAGCTTAACCACCACATACACTCCTGTAAACTGTCTTTCCATCCAGCTAAAATTTTTGAATGTAGAGCGTTGGATAAACAAATTTTACAACCTCTAGGTTGATGCTCTTTTAAATATAACTAGCTAGGATGAAACTTACATTTCATTTGAATGACAACTCACATCCTTCAAACATATTTTTATAGCAACAATTTGATGTGTGATTAACTAGTTCAATTGCAATTCATTGATATGCTCTACTACAACACACAATACTTCGAACTATGCAGTCAACTGAAGATATTCACAAACAATCATATAGACACATCAACAGCAAAACATTGATGCGGTGTAGTTCCATCTTTATATCATCAGACAGTAAATTAATATGTGAGAGCTTCAATTATAATTTACAACATTAAGTATGAGTTCGGAATGTAATAAAATACTTTACAGGTACTGATAGCATTTAATAACTAGTTCAATTGCAGTTTATTGATATACTCTACTATAACACACACTACCACAAACAATCATATAGACACATCATCAGCAAAACAATGATGTAGTGTAGCTCCATCTTTATATCATCAGACAGTAAATTAAAATGTGAGAGCTTCAATTATGGTTTACAACATTAAATATGAGTTAGGAATGTAATAAACACTTTAAAGATATCTGATAGCATTTAAATATGTATATGTAACATACAACTCTTGATTTATTAGACAAAACAGCTTCCTAAAAATAGAAAATATACTATGTATGTTGATACATTATTTGTATTTCACACAAAAAACAATGAAATATTTTAAAAAAAAGTAACAGTCTAACTAATAAAACAAGTGGATAAGGTCATGCTTTGCTCATGTTTTTTAGACGATAGCGGAGATAACTAGGATTAAAAGTAAAACCACAAATCTGTTTTGGTGGAAGGCTATATCTGTATTAACTAATATGTAATGAAACCATAAAAAACAGGAGGTAGATGCAATCAAGTTCTCTTCCTTTTTAGGTTGAATTCGACCTATAATTCCATCATCTATGGACGTTTGTTGTTTTGTTTTAAATAGAAATAGCATGATAATAAATAGTGCTTAGGTGTAATTAATGACTTTTCTCGAGCGGCTTTATAACACTTGATGTTAAAAAGATCAAAACATATAGGATTAAGCGAGATGATGATTAATGTCTTTTCTGGAATGAGTTTATTAGTAAAATGACACATGCGTTATATTATAATTAATTACTTTTTAAAAATGAACTGGTAACATTACATCGACTGAAATAATACCTAAAACGTCTCGCATAAATTTTGATCTGACTGAAAATGGACTGAAAACCTTCAAGGTGCGTAAAAATTATCGTAACTCGCTATAGCGGATATTCTAAGAAATATTTATTTTCTCGTTGGTAACTTGACGTAAAATATTTTGTAACGGATGTCACACGATCTCAATTGATTTTTTTCAACTGAAATACTTAGTTACTCGTAAACATTTGATACTCGCTTGATTTCTTTGATAACAGCAATATCCCAATTGTGTTTATCGTAAATATTTCAAAAACGGATATTGCGTGTTTCAGTTGGTTTTTCCTACCTAATCACTTAGTTACTCGTAAACATTTGAAGATTGTTTGAATTTTTCGTTGATAAAACATGTTGCAAGTATCTTTTAACAAATGTTACCCAATTGTGTTTATTGTAAATATTTCAAAACGGATATTGTGTGTTTCAGTTGGTTTTTCCTACTGAATCACTTAGTTAATCGTAATTATTTTGAAAATTGTTTGATTTTTTCGTTGATAAAACATGTCGCAAGTATCTTTTAACAAATATTACCGTAATTTCAATCATTTTTCTTTACTAGATTACTTAGTAACTCATCAACATTCATAATTGCTTTTATTAATAGTTGTTGCAAAAGCAATGTTGTATTTAAATAATATTACTTCAATTCCAACCAATTTCCTTACTGAATTACTTAATTACTCCCCAGTATTTCATAATTTCTTTCACTAATAATTACAAAGTAATATTGTAAATATATAATGGAGTAGATACTAAATTGACACAAATTTTTTTCATATGAATTTAAAACTTGACTAATGTAGTTTTTTTACCAAACATCAGTACATCAAAAACATCATTGTAAAGGAACAAACTATGCAATAACTGTTATTACTTTGTATTTATGACAAGTTGTAGTGCTTTGTATTACTTAGGATTTACTAACTCTAGCTATATTATATGGAGAGATTTTCTTTACTTATTATGTAATAAATGTATATAATCATATAATGATTCATTTTTAATCAATGTATTTATTCAATTTAGATATATCTCCTCTCTCTATGTGGATATAAATATACCCATAAATATGTACATAATCAACCATATGTACATGTATGTATAGAAAACTAAAAGATCTCTCTCATCTCTCTCTTTCTCTCTCTCAAGATACCATATGTATGTATGTATGTATGAATGCATTGATTGTCATCACAAGTTGTAGTGCTTTGTATTACTTAGTATTTACTGACTCTAGCTATATCATATAGGAAGATTTTCCATACTTATTATGCAATAAATGTATATAATCATATAATGTTTCATTTTTAATCAATGTATTTATTCAATTTAGATATATCTCCTCTCTCTATGTGGATATAAATATACCCATAAATATGTACATAATCAACCATATGTACATGTATGTATAGAAAACTGAAAGATCTCTCTCATCTCTCTCTTTCTCTCTCTCAAGATACCATATGTATGTATGTATGTATGAATGCATTGATTGTCATCACAAGTTGTAGTGCTTTGTATTACTTAGTATTTACTGACTCTAGCTATATCATATAGGAAGATTTTCCATACTTATTATGCAATAAATGTATATAATCATATAATGTTTCATTTTTGATCAATATATTTATTCAATGTAGATATATCTCTTCTCTCCTCTCTCCTCTCTCTCTCTTCCTCTCTCCTCTCTCTCTCCCTCTCTCCTCTCTCTCTCTCTTTCTTTCTCTCAAGATACCATATGTATGTATGTATACATTGATTGTCATTACAAGTTGTAGTGCTTTGTATTACTTAGTATTTACTGACTCTAGCTATATTATATAGGAAGATTTTCCCTACTTATTATGTAATCAATGTATATAATCATATAATGTTTCATTTCTGATCAATATAGTTATTCAATGTAGATAAAACTCCTCTCTCCTTTCTCTCTCCTCTCTGTCTTCTCTCTCCTCTCTCTCAAGATGCCATATGAGTTCAAATTATGTGAAAAAAGTATCAAAACTTAAATGCCATACATTCAAAATCTAGCTGGCATATGAGTTCAAATCAAGTAAAAAAATAATTAAAACTCAAATGCCACTTAAATGCCACTCAAATGCCACTCAAATACCTCTCAAATGAAATACAGTATAAACTCGGCGAATTCACCCAACGTCGTAACTCATTGCATAACCCCCAAGACCAGATCCACAAAAAAACACTTGGTAGGGATATCTGCTCATATATTACTACTGTGGGCTTTCCTGCTTCCCCATCACAGCTTTTGGAGCAAAAATGTATGTCTGTTTTTAAAAAGAATTGAGCTGGAGTCATTTCCAATCACTGGCACAAAAGAAGAGCAGCAATGCCCTAAAATTATTCTCAGATATTTGTGTGCATAAGCAAAAAAGTTCAAGTTTGAAAAGAATCAAAATGGATTCTGGAAGGATATAACCATGATAAAGAGTTACCTCGAAAAATGCTTACAATATGGCTCCTTTTTCCACATTCCATTTGTACTGACTGCTTGGAAAAACATTAACAATGAGTTTAATTTTGATAAGGGTGTAAAAACAGACCTGCATCATCTGCCATAAGGCCAGATAGCTGAAGGTTGCTATAAAATGTTCCAAGTTGAACACCAGTCTCGTTCACAGCAGTTGTGAGAAAATTTAAGTGACTGCTGTACTGAGTCAAGGAGGATCCGTGACTGAAAGACTAAAAGTTGTATAAGATTAGTTTGAGCTCGTGAACGTTGGCAAGTCTAGACCAAACTGATCTGGTCCCACTGATAGTATCTTTCCCGATAACAGAAAGCAAAATAATAATGAAAGATTTTTCCTCTAAATTTGCTGATCTGTTACGCACATTGCAAGATGGTAAAGTTATACGTGTCAACGGTAAACTTGCCCTAATAGCTGCAAATTAATAGTACGATCATTAGGTTCATACTATCACTCATCGCAGGAACATGCCAGTGCATCTTTTCAAACTTTTCATTTTGATTTTAAACTAGTTGACAGTTTTTTAAGACTTCAACCCTTACTACAAACTGCGTAAAGTTGTTGGCTGCAATACTTTAAGCTTTTGTTGTGGTTTTTTGAGGCTATGTTTTTGTTACTAATCGGTCTTCTATCTGGATGCTTGAACAAAAGAGAACCAAACAATTAAATTTTAGAGCATGAAACCATTAGTTTTCTCAAAAGCTTCTTAGCAGCTGTGGAGGATCCTTACCAAAACGGCCCAATTCTTTTGGAATCGTTCATGGAAACAAAACTCCTTCCATAGTTCCAAGAGAGACAGTTTATAAAACAATAAAAATACTACTTATACCTAAAACTAATATTTCACAGCATTATGCGAAGTTGTATCATCTGTTAATTTTTATAAAAATAGTCAAACCTGATTGGTTAAAAATAATTCTCTCTGTAATTACTCTGGTAGAATTTTCTGCAAAAAACGACAGCAGATTTTTGGTGAGTCACCTAGCGGTTTTTTACAAAAAAAGAAAAATAAGCAATCTAAACAGGCCAGCAGTTACAATGCGCGAAATCAGCAAAAGTTTTTTAAGAAATGAGATTCTATCAACTTTTTAAAAGCTAAACCGCATTTTTGAAAAGCATCTTCTTTCCAATAAATTAAATATGTTCAAAATTTCAACAAACATGTCCTGCTACAACATTTTGGATTCCAATGCATGAAATTATAAAATATAACATCTTTTTCCAGAAAATCAAGAAACTTCTATCGGTTCTGCAACTCAGAGAATTTCATAACAATTCTTAGTTAATTTTTACCAGCTCCCATAAAACTTACATTCAAGAAAAGTTTGAAATAAAACAAAATTACTCAAGTGGTAATCGAATAGTGATAGTAGTAATATATGAGCAGATCTCCCTACCAAGTGTTTTTTTGTGGTTCTGGCCTTGGGGTTGAGGCAATGGGTTACGACGTTGGATGAATTCGCCGAGTTTATATTGTATTTTACTTGAGGGGTACTTGAGTGGCGTTTGAATGGCATTTAAGTGGCATTTGAGTTTTGATTATTTTTTTACTTGATTTGAACTCATATGGCATCTAGATTTTGAATGTATGGCATTTAAGTTTTGATACTTTTTTCACATAATTTCAACTCATATGGTATCTTGAGAGAGAGGAGAGAGAAGACAGAGAGGAGAGAGGAGAGAGAAAGGAGAGAGGAGTTTTATCTACATTGAATAACTATATTGATCAAAAATGAAACATTTTATGATTATATACATTGATTACATAATAAGTAGGGAAAATCATCCTATATAATATAGCTAGAGTCAGTAAATACTAAGTAATACAAAGCACTACAACTTGTAATGATAATCAATGTATACATACATATGGTATCTTGAGATAAAGAAAGAGAGAGAGGAGAGAGGGAGAGAGAGAGGAGAGAGGAAGAAAGAGAGGAGAGAGGAGAGAAGAGATATATCTACATTGAATAAATATATTGATCAAAAATTAATCATTATATGATTATATACATTTATTACATAATAAGTATGGAAAATCTTCCTATATAATATACCTTTACAATAATGTTTTTGATGTACTGATGTTTGGTAAAAAAACTACATTAGTTAAGTTTTAAATTCATATGAAAAAAATTTGTGTCAATTTAGTATCTACTCCCAGGACTGATACTCCCCTAAAATAACCCATAAGACTCAGCCTAAAAACAAGTTTTAGAGGGTGTTTTTGTGCAAGGTACAATAAAAATAACTGTGTTTGTATATATCTAGAGAGAGTGTTTAGAGGAGAGAGAGGAGACTTGAGCATAAATATCCCTGGTAAATTATTTATTTACAATATTATTTGTAATTATTAGTGAAAGAAATTATGAAATACTGGCGAGTAATTAAGTAATTCAGTAAGGAAATTGGTTGGAAACGTAGTAATATTATTTAAATACAGCATTGCTTTGCAACAATGATTAATAAAAACAATTATGGACGTTGGTGAGTAATTAAGTAATCTAGTAAGGAAAACTGATTGAAAATCACGGTAATATTTGGTAAAAGATACTTGCAACATGTTTTATCAGCGAAAAAATCAAACAATTTTCAAATGTTTACGAGTAACTAAGCGATTTAGTAGGAAAAACCAACTGAAACGCGCAATACCCGTTTTTGAAATATTTACGATAAACACAATTGGGATATTACTGTTATCAAAGAAATCAAGCGAGTATCAAATGTTTACAAGTAACTAAGTGTTTAAGTTGAAAAAAAGCGATTGAGATCATGTGACATCCGTTACAAAATATTTTACGTCAAGTTACCAACGAGAAAACAAATATTTCTTAGAATATCCGCTATAGCGAGTTACGATAATTTTTACGTACCTTGAAGGTTTTCAGTCCATTTTCAGTCAGATCAAAAATTATGCGAGACGTTTTAGGTATTATTTCAGTCGACGTAATGTTACCACGACATTTTTAAAAAGTAATTAATTATAATATAGCGCAAGTGTCCCGCAAGTGTCATTTTGCTAATAAACTCATTCCAGAAAAGACATTAATCATCATCTCGCTTAATCCTATATGTTTTGATCTTTTTAACATCAAGTGTGTCGCTCGAGAAAAGTCATTAGTTACACCTAAGCACTATTTATTATCATGCTATTTCTATTTAAAACAAAAACAACAAACATCCATAGATGATGGAATTATAGGTCGAATTCAACCTAAAAAGGAAGAGAACTTGATTGCATCTATCTCCTGTTTTTTATTGTTTCATTACATATTAGTTAATATAGATACAACCTTCCACCAAAACGGATTTGTGGTTTTACTTTTAATCCTAGCTATCTCCGCTATCATCTAAAAAACATGAGCAAAGCATGACTTTATCCACTTGTTTTATTAGTTAGACTGTTACTTTTTTTAAAATATATCATTGTTTTTTGTGTAAAATAATAATGTATCAACATACATAGTATATTTTCTATTTTTAGGAAGCTGTTTTGTCTAATAAATCAAGAGTTATATGTTACATATACATATTTAAATGCTATCAGATATCTTTAAAGTGTTTATTACATTCCTAACTCATACTTAATGTTGTAAACTATAATTGGAGCTCTCACATTTTAATTTACTGTCTGATGATATAAAGATGGAGCTACACTACATCATTGTTTTGCTGATGATGTGTCTATATGATTGTTTGTGGTAGTGTGTGTTATAGTAGAGTATATCAATAAACTGCAATTGAACTAGTTATTAAATGCTATCAGTACCTGTAAAGTATTTTATTACATTCCGAACTCATACTTAATGGTGTAAACTATAATTGGAGCTCTCACATATTAATTTACTGTCTGATGATATAAAGATGGAACTACATCGCATCATTGTTTTGCTGTTGATGTGTCTATATGAAAATTGTTGCTATAAAAATATGTATGAAGGATGTGAGGTGTCATTCAAATGAAATGTAAGTTTCATCCTAGCTAGTTATATTTAAAAGAGGTTGTAAAATTTGTTTATCCAACGCTCTACATTCAAAAATTTTAGCTAGATGGAAAGACAGTTTACAGGAGTGTTTGTGGTGGTTAAGCTTATTAAACTATTTAATCTCTATCTTCCTATTTTTTTTAACCAACTTCCTAATCGTCTTCCACTTTTTTAAAAAACAATATCATTTATCATAGTAATAATCAGAAAATCAGTCTACAAATTAATCTTGATAAATGACTTCAATGTTTTGTATATAAGAGAAACTATTTTTTTTAAACAGTATCAGTTTTCATTTATACTTCATTTTAAGTATTACTCTGCAAAACAACAATGGCTAGCAATATCCCTACAACAAATGAGTAAGTTATTTATACTATCTTTTACAATTTTGTTGCAGTTACATTTGTAAATTTATACAAATGTATATATATATATATTACTTGTAGGTCTACATCCTCAAATGTTGCATTAGAACTAAATATAGACGAAATAGATTTCAGTGCTATGTAAGTATATTATTGAAACTTTATTATTCAATATTCAACTGTATTATATAGAGTTTTTAAATAATTACAATCTTGATTTATTGTTTTATTAAGTTCTACCGATGATGAAACACTAAGGTGGTTGGAGGAGTGTTTTGAAGATGAAGAGAAGACGGAAAAGAGCAAAGCTAGCACGCATATTGCTATGAGTAAGTTTTTCTGTTTTATGAAAAATTTAAATATGTCTGTAGGTACAATAATAATGACTTTATATTTACTATGTTATTTTTTTGTAGAAAAAGCATCTTCACGATTCATAGGAAGTAAGCAATGTGTTGGGAAGAACGAAAACTTCCTGTACTATGAACGGAACACATTTGAATGTAAGTATGACGAAAATATTACTTACTATATACTCATTCAATTTATAAAAAAATTTTCAAATTTTTTCAAAAAAATAGCATAACTACATTCGTATTTTCTATTTTAGTTCAAGCAGAGAATCCTGAATTAAGGGAGTATAAAGAATTAAGTCTTCTAGACGGAAATATAAAAGAAGATAGAGAGTGTTTTAAGTGTAAGTGACATGCATTATCTTTATATATATATACATATACCATGCTTAAGAAAGTTATCTATATATGATGAGAATTTGTTTATTTTGTTTGTAGATATTGATAACAAAAGCCCTAGGTATTTCCTTTCAGTGCTCTCATTGCTGTTGATCGCATATGGCACAAAGATGTTGAGTGAAGCACTGAAAGGAAACAAAAACAACGTCTCTTGTATATTTTGTGGTAAGAAGTTTAAATTAGGGGGATTGCATGAGCCTGGCCGAGTTCTTTCAAGACATTTTTGTGCTCACTTGTTTATTTATTATTGTTTATGTGGAAAATCGCATACAACTTTGAGAGATCTTCAGCAACATAGTTGTATTTTAAAAACTAAAATGTTTTTTATTGTTGATATTGCTAGTTACAATAATTTTGTTTTATTTATTAATAAAAAATATTCTGAATTACTTATGGATATTACTTTTCCGAAAAAATTTGCGTTAGTGTATCTCTATCCAATAGAAGGTTATTTTTCTGAAAACATTGTTCTAGATTTTGAATTAGGGAGTAAATGGTTGGCGATAGCTAAAAAACCTGCTGCTGAAGATCGAAAACTTTTGATTAAAAACCAGTGTAAAAAAATGAGAGCACTTATATCTTCAGATTCTGATCTTTCAGAAACTGAAGAAAGTAATAATGACTTAATTTCTGTTGCTAGTTCACAGTGCAGTCCAGAAACCAGTGTTTTAGAATCTAATACTATAACAGTTAAACCTCAAACCCAAGTAGATTTAAAAGAAAGCCAAAAGATTGATGATAAGAAAATTGATTTAACTTCACTTAAATTAATTTTGAATATAAAAGATGGACTGAAAAAAAAGGGTTTTAATGATTGTGTTAAATTGAAATTAGCGTCTATTAGACGAAAAATGCAGAAAAACTCAGACTTTTCTCAAGAAGAAGTTCTTGTACTAACTGCACTCTTAGGTGAGTTTTAAAATTTTTATTTCACTATATTTTTTAATATTATCATGGCTCTGGAATAGGTCTTATGCAACTACCCTATTTTATAATTTCTTACCACAAAATATATAGTGAATAGGATGTTTTTTTTATAAATACTCTCTCTATATATATATATTATATATACAGACAATAGTCTGTGTTTTTATGAATACATTTCATGTAAAAAATGTTCTGTCATTAGTTTACCATAGACTTTATGCAACTATCCTATTTTACAATTTCTTACCACAAAATATATAGTTAATAGGCTGTTTTTTATAAATACTCTCTATATATATTATATATACAGACAATAGTCTGTGTTTTTATGAATACTTTATTCACATGTATACACTTCATGTAAAATTGTTCTGTCATTAGTTTACCCTAATGCATTATTTTTATTTGTTTTGTGGTTGAGAACTCCATATGCTTCATTCTTACTGTATTACTTTGCATAATATTACAAAATAAATATTACATCAACTACCTTCATACTGCATTCAAGTGATGAAACAGTAAATTTCACATCTGTATTACTGAATCTATAGCATTGTTATGAAAAAGACTATAATTACTTAATTATTATGTCATATCGTGACAAACTATCAACACCCAATTCACAAAACTGTAAAACCTAAAGTATAATGCTTGCGGTTGTAAAAAGTCTTCTACTGTTTTGGTTTCTCAAACAAATTATAAAACATTTTTCACAATTTTTTGTGCAAAAGCGGAGTTGTCTTATCATTTTGACACAATGTGCCGACAACTTTTACATATTTTTTCAAAAACGAAGTTTAGAAATTATAAATGGGAGTTGTCTTAACATTTTTGAAAAATGAGACGATAACTTGAAATATTTATTTTTGTGTCGGAACATTGAAATTTTTGTAACATTTTAGAGTTGTAGCCCCGAAAGTTTTACAAATTGGCTAAATAACTAATGTTAAATATGAATAAAATACTTTATTACACTAAATATATACAAATTATTGCACAATACAAATAATATGTAATTTAATGTTCATGAGTTGTTGCTGATAGATTTTGGCGAGTCGACGGTCATTCACTTGTACACGTATTCTATCTAAAAGCATACATAGATGTCGTTATAACAACTACATTATACTATGGTAAAAAATACGTCTATTAGTAGTTACTTATTACTAGTGAAGATTAACATACCTTAATTAAATTTCCGATATTAAAATCCTGCTAGCTTCGCTTGAAATGTGATTGTCATCATCTTCATTGCTTTTCTCACTATCATTGTCGACAACTTCATCTTTTTCCTCAAATTTTTTGTTCTTAGAGTCATCATCCGTCATATTATCATCTTCTTCATCGGTATAAGCATCGATGTTATCATCGTCATCATCATCATCATCATCATCATCATCATCATCATCATCATCATCATCAGCAGCATCATCAGCAGCAACATCATCATCATAACTTTTCATCAGCTCAGCATCATCAAATAGAGAAAGTCTGAAAGCTATGTCTTCTTTTTCACTTGAAGTAGATAGAAGCATCAAAGCTTCTTCAACACTCAGAATCGTGAGAATGTGTTTCTTTGTGCCGCTTTCAGTTGTCATCGTACTTTTATAGTGGATCATACCACATTCATGATTTTTGATCTTCAAAACGTTCTCAGGAGGGACAACAATCTTCCCAGTCATCAAAGATCCGTCATTCATCATGTATCTGTAAGTGACAGTGTGAGTGATACGTAAAGGCGATGTATCTTGTTTTCGTTTTCGCTGCTTCGACTTCAAATTTTTCCAAACTGAAAGTCTAGTGAATGTCAGAAAAGTGTTGACAGGAATATTATCGAAAGTGATGATATCAAAGTATGCTTGCAACTGTTTCAATGATTTTTTTCTCAAGATTTTGGCTATAACTCGTTGTTTTAGCCCTTGATGACGATGATTATCTCCTACAATACGTAGATCGGGTTGATTTTCTTCTAGCTTTCCCATGTACACTAGGATTTGTGAAGAGCCGGGATCAAGTTCCTGTAGCTCCACCGTAAGTTCTTTGTCAATCAGTGACTTGACTCGAATTCGATGATTGTTTTTTAAAACATATTCATAGTCCAATATACCATAATCTTCAACGTAATCAACATCGAAAACCTCCAATATCGTAGGAATTGGTAAATCCAACAAACTCACAAAATTTCCGATTTCCAACATTCCTTTCTGCATAGCTCCTGTCATTATTCCACCCATCTCGAGCAATTCAAACTCTCTAAGTTTGTTTACGGTATTATTCTTGCTGTTGCTGAATAAAAACGAAATTGAAGCTTGAGATAATGTCACTGTCGGTTTTTTGATATCCTCCGTTCGTTTGACTTCACTGTTCTCATGCAGATATGTGTAGTCCGGTGTGGGACTCAAAGGAGAGTCAGCTGAAACTACATGATGGTTCATTGCTATATCAGCATGAGCATTGGTGTTTGAGCGAGAAGATGTATCATTAAAGGTGTTAGGATTGGATCTTCTATCATCAATGTGAATGCCGTTGGTGGTGGAAATGATGGTTGTAGTGGAAATAGCGTTAGTGTTGTTTGTAGCTGTGATTGGTTCAATATGGAGCTTAGGAAGTGCTTTGGAGTGTGATGTCATCATACCTGCAAAAAGTAAAAGAACTTAGTTTAATGATGTAAATATACTGAAACTATTGTTTTATTAAAAGATTGTTTTTAAAAACTAAGATTCAAAAACCTAGATGTTTCAATTAATTAAAAACAAATAATTATTTTAGTGCTTCTTACCTTGTTGCTCTCCTAATAGCTGTAGTAGATGTTGCTCCTCTGTTAGTCGCTGTAGAACTGGATGCTTTCTGTGTGAAAACGATGGCTCTTATATAGCTAAAGTTGTACTGATTAAACCCTATGAACACCATCTCGTGTCAATCTCTATGAATCAACATTTGTTCACGCGAAGGAAAGTCAATTGTTTCGCGGGAATAAATGAATTATTTTCACGCGAATACAAACCAATGCTTTCGCGGGAATAACTAAATAATTTTCACGCGAATGGAAACCGTTGCTTTCGCGGGAATAAATATTTTATTTTCACGCGAATAGAAACCAATGCTTTTGCGGGAATAAATGAATTATTTTCACGCGAATACAAACCAATGCTTTCGCGGGAATAAATAAATAATTTTCACGCGAATGGAAACTGTTGCCTTCGCGGGAATAAATGATTTAATTTCCCGCGAATGGAAACCGTTGCTTTCGAGGGAATAAATATTTTATTTTCACGCGAATAGAAACCAATGCTTTCGCGGGAATAAAGGATTTTATTTCCCGCGGATGAAAGTCAATGTTGTCGCGGGAATAAATACTTTATTTTCACGCGAATGGAAACCGTTGCTTTCGCAGGAAAAAATACTTTATTTTCACGCGAATACAAACCGTTGCTTTCGCGGGAATAAATACTTTATTTTCACGCGAATAGAAACCAATGCTTTCGCGGGAATAAATATTTTATTTTCACGCGAAAGCAACGGTTTCCATTCGCGTGAAAATAAAGTATTTATTCCCGCGACAACATTGACTTTCATCCGCGGGAAATAAAATAACTTATTCCCGCGAAAGCATTGGTTTCTATTCGCGTGAAAATAAATTATTTATTCCCGCGAAAGCAACGGTTTCCATTCGCGTGAAAATAGTTTATTTATTCCCGCGAAAGCATTGGTTTCTATTCGTGTGAAAATAAATTATTTATTCCCGCGAAAGAATTGGTTTCTATTCGCGTGAAAATAAATTCTTTATTCCCGCGAAAGCATTGGTTTCTATTCGCGTGAAAATAAATTATTTATTCCCGCGAAAGCAACGGTTTCCATTCGCGTGAAAATAGCTTATTTATTCCCGCGAAAGCATTGGTTTGTGTTCGCGTGAAAATTGTTTATTTATTCCCGCGAAAGCATTGACTTTCCTTCGCGTGAACAAATGTTGATCACAGCGATGACAAGGAAACTGTTTTTTGATTGGTACACTATAAAAAGCTCAATGGATTACATATAAATGTTAAGGCCCTGCAAATATTGAAGTAACTTACTGCCCCAAACACTAGTTTTTGACACATTCACATGCACAGTCATAAGCTCTAAACAAGATCAAAATATTTTTTCAAAAAAGTTAAATTTCACCCACATATTTTAGAAAAATTGAATAAATTTAACTCGAAACCTACCTCTAACGCCCTCATATTTACTTGTGATCTTGAACTGCTAGAGACGCAGAATGAATCGCATTCAGCAAGCAATCCCCATGTACACACAAGTAATTTTGCAAAATTCGGTGTCTGTCTTATTTTAATCAATATCAGCATGTTTATACACTGATTATCATTGATTAGCTGTAATGTAAATCAGTGCGGGCAGCAAATTTGTATTGCCTGCCACTAACGCTTCGCTTCAATGCACATGCTCTGCTACGCTTCTACATTACACTACAAAGCAAGCGGCCTTAGCAATCATGCATTCCACTAATTATGAAATCAACAGTTGCTGAGTTGTCTTTGACCATATCGCAATAACACTATATCAGCCCCACTGGTTATATAGCACTCATGGGACTTGACAGGTCAGTATGGCAGAGTGAAGGAAGATTGAACTTACGGAAGCTGTCGATATATATACAGCAAATTAAGCCACTAAACTACTTACATTATAAATCAAAATGTATTATTAAATTCATCAAATATTGGTTGGTACTAATTGGATGTGTATCTTATTGCTGAAAACGCCAAACTGACCCACTTTAGTAACATGCAAAGTACTTTCATGTATTAGTCTACTTGCCACAAGCAGACAAAATTACAAAAAGACTCAGTCATTGAACGACAGTGTTGCCAAAGCATGTTAATTGAATTATTGAAATTGGTGCTGCTCTTGCACTGCAAGAATTATTCTTTGGTATCTTAATGTTCAGTGAAAGGTCCATGTGATTCGAATCCCTTCATGTGTAATCCTAATGTGGTTAATGCTGCTTCAATTAAAAAAATAACGAAGCAAAGATCTGATTTACTTTAAATGTTGTGCAGGGATAACAGCTGTACCAACTCAGCAATCGTCACTGCTTGCCCCAACATTTTAGTGTTAGGTTAGCAATATCCAAAATGAGTAACAAAGCAAAAAATTGGCAGCCACAGGGTATAGACAAAGTTCCTACAACTATTATCAACACTATTCAGTACATACTGATGTGGTACCCACCTACCTCAAAGCAGAGATGGATAAGCAAACATGTAATGACTTCTTGATCAAACGGAATTCCCATCCAATTGAGACTAGTAGGAATTAGCAATAATTTATTGCGCCAAATTTGAGCAACCAGCAAGCACTTTTCTGTATTGTCACAAGTAAACTACTACAATTACTGGGATGTACGGAGCTAACTACTGTGGATTTCTCAGCGTCATCTACTTTCTTGGATGCACTGCCATTAAGGATGTTAGACATATTAACCAAGAATGTGAAATTCACAATTTCAATGAGCAATATTGGACTAAGAAAAGAAGAAGCATCTGCGGGCATCTACAGAACAGGTTATCATATGTTAACAGATCAAAAAACAAGGAAAAGTTGGAGTTCGCAACACATTTTTCAAAAGAAAACTTTCTGCTGCTCTCACTCACTGAGAGAAAGTCTCACACACTCATCAACTGCCAGGAATGTAGAGCCAGCCATACCAAAACTTTCTACCTGAAAATGAATAACCAGCCAAAAGGACATAGCTTACCACTAACTCCAAGAGAAGTTGACATTAAAAAAGTAAACAATGTCTTGCATAAAACTCTGGATCAAATTAGTGAAAGCGATATTCGTGGCGTAATAGAGTCGGTTGTTAAGCCAATTCGTGCAGCCATTGCGAGCACGCCACACATTAACCATTTCATAAAAAAGGTCGTGGGGAAACGGAAAATTGCCAACGTTGATTTTATATCAAAGAAAGCAAAACGCAAAATCCTCGGGGATGCAAACAAAGAGTTAACAACAAACGCCGTCTCTCAGGACCACCTAGCTTTGTTTGCATCAAAACAATCAGGAGCAGAGTGGACCATACAGATACGAGACTCATATGGTGTTAAAAGAACTACCAAGAACAAGTCTCACACCGGACGGCTGCGCTCCCACTACAAGTGGTCAGAAGACACACTCCGTGACATCCCCGAGTTTGAGCGAGTGAACAATTGGACAGGAGTTGGAAGAAAAATAGAGCTAGTGAGGAGAAGTTCACAGAAACCCCCAGGCAATATGGCTCAGGTATTTCCGATTCAATATATTGTTTATTTGTGATTTATTTAGCTGGCATTGGTAATACATATTATGGCCTACGTCAGAAGCAGTAAGAGTGCAAGAAAAACATTTGCAAACATGATTAATATGTACTGTTCATCTTTTTAGGTAGTTAAAGCCTTTGCAAAATCTTTCGGCTATGATCAAACAGTAAAAAGGCAACAGAGAACCTGTTGGTTGAACTACAGAGGGCACAAGCTTAATGTCAAAAGAAGAACTTCCTACAAAGTGATAAAGCAGCACAAACAAAAGGTAATAGAGTCTGGTGCTGTGGATATCGGCAAACCAATTGTTCCCATGCAATACACAAAAACGACTATCAATAATGGAGATGTTGTACGTTAATCCAGTTGATATTTATAATACAAGAGTAGATTCAAAGCTCAGCTGTTTAAAAATACCACAAATACATGTACATTGCATTGTGTGATCACAAAAAATGTCAAAAAAAATTGCAGATCACAACAAAGCATGAGGTATCAGGAAGAAAATTTGATCTTAAGTCAATACGAGAGGAGCACCTGCAGCGGATGTTTTCGCTCAAGCTATTGAGAGCACCAGACACGGTGTCTATGACAGCAGCCGATATAGAGACTTTCTTGTCAGACCATGGTATGCTTCTATATAATAACTATCCCAATCTAAAATGATTAGCAGATCTGACAATATACAATCTTAAAAATTCATGAAAAGATGTACCTGCGATTAAAAACAATTACTGACAGCAAACATTGATTTTCTCAATTACAGGTATTCCAGTTTTGGACTCAGAACTTCCAAGGGAGAAATATGAAGCCCTCACAAGAACTAGGCACATGACATTGTGGCATGACCACTCAGACATCGCGGGTAAGAATGTTGCACTGTGTCAGCAAGTTGGCTATAGCAAACACTTGAATGTTGCAAATGTGACAAATGTATGTCTTTTGTAGGGAGCAGCCACTACCTGTTTATGGTTTGGTTTTTGTTTGACGATGTGGTCTATTACACTGATGAAGAATTCAAGAGAAAACATAATTTGGTGAGCAATTGACATTATGTCATTTTATATTGACACAAGTAACATTAATGCTGTAAAATTATATATTTTGATGTTTTATCTGTGGAGGCCTTGCTACATTTTTGCGTATGTTTTATGAAACTTGATTTGTGCAATGTTTCAGTAAAAATCATTAATAGCTACACAACAATGATTTTTGCATTAGAATAATTAGAATGGCTATTATGACTATTTGTGTCTATAGGCAATTACACTGGTCATAAATACCTCTTTGATGGTTTAATGTAATATTTTTATGACAGGAGTAGGCTAACTGATGCTTCTAAAGCTACACATAAAGTGATTGGGATGTTGTACCAAGAATGAAAAAAAAAATATATGACAAACAATTACAACCAATTAAAACCTGTTGATATTATTTTGGCTCACAAACTGTGGGATTTGTGGTAGACTCAGTTTAGCATGAAACTTGCAGCAAGCCCATTTAACAATTTTATCCAGAGGTTACGCATTAGGATATTCTATGCCAAACAGGAGATGAAATTCCGGAGCATGTAGTTATAAAAAATGGCCTGCACTCATATATAGTCCGTGTATGCAGAAAACATGTTATTGCTAAGTTTCAGGACTACACAGTAAATGTGCAGGCTACAGTTGAGGCACCTTATGTATATCTCTTAGCGCTCTCGGGTTCTGCAGTTAAAGATCAACTGTTGTACGTACCAACACGATTGGAGGATGTTGTGGAGCTAGACACCCATCTGTCTATACAGGGATTAGAGTATAAAGATCATCTCAGATTCTTCTCGGGAGACACTCCAGCAAGGCAAATGGAAGCTGGTCAACAGTGTGGAGGTCAGTGATATGCCTGCAACATCAATGATAAAACATGGAAATCATAACTGATTGTCTTAATAGCATCAAACTGCAATAAAAAATTGAGTGCAAAATTATTTTAATCAGGGAAATACCCATGCATATGTGGAATGCGGGACAGCAGCTTTGGGGACGTGTGCAAATTTAACAGTAGAGGACCATTTGAGTCTCTACAACAGCGAGTGGAGCACTTGAATATTACTGATACTTGGAAAAAGAAATCTGAAGGAGGAAAACTTGCAGTATTCGAAGCATTCAAGGTACTTTTCACATCATTCCTATTTTAATAAATATAAACATGCATCCACTGAATTCCGAATTTGAAGTAACCACAAACATGCACTTGAATGTATGTACTTTCAGACACAGGACATGCTCCATGAGCTCATACGTAGAGATGTACACATGGACTATAATGAAAAATGTGAAGAGATCAAACAACTTTTCGCTCAAACATTCAAAGGTAAGATTTGTTTCAACCTGGTTTTTCAGTCTACAATGAATCTGACACCAAATGGCTGACAATGGTGGTGCCACTGCAATACTAGCTGAATGTCTACCCGATACTCATAAAAAACATGACAGATATGTAGAATACACAAATATATACAGACATATAACATACACAGATATGTTGTATACACAGACACCCATCATACAGTACATACATACAGTACATAAATACAGTATATACATACAGTACATACATACAGTACATACATACAGTATATACATACAATACATACATACAGTACATACATACATACAGTACATACATACAGTACATACAGTACATACATACAGTGCATACATACAGTATATACATACAATACATACATACAGTACATACATACAGTACATACATACAGTACATACATACAGTACATACATACAATACATACATACAGTAACATACATACAGTACATACATACAATACATACATACAGTACATACATACAGTACATACATACACAGTACATACATACAGTACATACATACAGTACATACATACATACATACATACATACATACATACATACATACATACATACATACATACATACATACATACATACATACATACATACATACATACATACAGTACATACATACAGTACATAAATACAGTACATACATACAGTACATACATACAGTACATACATACAGTACATACATACATACAGTACATACAGCACATACATACAGTACATACATACAATACATACATACAGTACATACATACAGTACATACATGCAATACATACATACAGTAACATACATACAGTACATACATACAGTACATACATACAGTATATACATACAGTACATGCATACAGTACATACATACAGTGCATACATACAGTACATACATACAATACATACATACAGTAACATACATACAGTACATACATACAGTACATACATACAGTATATACATACAGTACATGCATACAGTACATACATACAGTGCATACATACAGTGCATACATACAATACATACATACAGTAACATACATACAGTACATACATACAATACATACATACAGTAACATACATACAGTACATACATACAGTACATACATACAGTACATACATACAATACATAAATACAGTACATACATACAGTACATACATACAGTACATACATACAGTACATACATACAGTACATACATACATACAGTACATACAGCACATACATACAGTACATACATACAATACATACATACAGTACATACATACAGTACATACATGCAATACATACATACAGTAACATACATACAATACATACATACAGTACATACATACAGTACATACATGCAATACATACATACAGTAACATACATACAGTACATACATACAGTACATACATACAGTATATACATACAGTACATGCATACAGTACATACATACAGTGCATACATACAGTACATACATACAATACATACATACAGTAACATACATACAGTACATACATACAATACATACATACAGTAACATACATACAGTACATACATACAGTACATACATACAGTACATACATACACAGTACATACATACAGTACATACATACAGTACATACATACAGTACATACATACAGTACATACATACAGTACATACATACAGTACATACATACAGTACATACATACAGTACATACATACAGTACATACATACAGTACATACATACAGTAACATACATACAGTACATACATACAGTACATACATACAGTACATACATACAGTACATACATACAGTACATACATACATACATACATACATACATACATACATACATACATACATACATACATACATACATACATACAGTACATACAGTACATACATACAGTACATACATACAGTACATACATACAGTACATACATACAGTACATAAATACAGTACATACATACAGTACATACATACAGTACATACATACAGTACATACATACATACAGTACATACAGCACATACATACAGTACATACATACAATACATACATACAGTACATACATGCAATACATACATACAGTAACATACATACAGTACATACATACAGTACATACATACAGTACATACATACAGTACATACATACAGTACATACATACAATACATACATACAGTAACATACATACAATACATACATACAGTACATACATACAGTACATACATACAGTACATACATACAGTACATACATACAGTACATAAATACAGTATATACATACAGTACATACATACAGTTCATACATACAGTACATACATACAGTACATAAATACAGTATATACATACAATACATACATACATACATACAGTACATACATACAGTACATACATACAGTACATACATACATACATACATACATACATACATACATACATACATACAGTACATACAGCACATACATACAGTACATACATACAATACATACATACAGTATATACATACAGTACATACATGCAATACATACATACAGTAACATACATACAGTACATACATACAGTACATACATACAGTACATGCATACAGTACATACATACAATACATACATAGAGTACATACATACAGTACATACATACAGTACATACATACAGTACATACATACAGTACATACATACAATACATACATACAGTACATACATACAGTACATACATACAGTACATACATACAATACATACATACAGTAACATACATACAGTACATACATACAGTACACACACAGTACATACATACATACATACAGTACATACATACAGTAAATATTAAACATAAACATCTAAATAACATGTATACAGATATGTAGTATGCAAAGCATATAGCATGTGTCACCATCGTACTTCATACAGTGCACATACTACAACACAGAGTACATGTCCATACTAAATGATCTAACCTTAACTGACGGATAGGGTTTGCTCTCAGTACACAATGGCAGCAGATATGTAGCGATCATCATTTGCCCTCGACATAGACATATCTTCTTCCTGTAAGCAGTAGCATTAGCTATATCTGTTACCCACCAATCAGTATCAACAAGCGCTGACTGGCTGATCGTGGACATCTTCGCAGTCACTCACAACTCGAACACAAATCAATTTTGGCAAAACTCTGGCTTTAGCAAAAAATCAGCAGCAGGCCTGCAAAAGTGTAACTAATCTCCTTCCAGGTGAGAAAATTTTAGAGCCAGGTAGTGCTGCCTGGCTATACAACAGTAAATGCTCTTTAATGTACCAAAAAACTTGGTTTCAGCTGATTAATAACAAGTAAATCTTCAAGCAGTTCCATGGTTCAAGTTTTATACTTTGAAGTTGTCCTCTGTTAATGCAAGGATTGAGAACACAACTTTTAAATCACTGTTGAACATGAATTATTTGAGGGAGTTGCGCTTTCATTGAGAAGATAACCAAGTATTTTCTCTTTTCAATTCAAGGAAAATGAGACAGAGAAAATCTGTCAGTGCTCCTCAGCGTATAATTCATACCTGGTCTAACTGAACTTGTAAGAAGAGTAGGGTAGACAGTTGTAGGCTGATCTACTGTTGATGCTGTCTGTAGATCTGGGTTGCAAGCTCCTGTAATATATCATTCACATACGCAAGTCATAGCAGCGACAATTGTGAATCACGGAAGTGGCAACTTGCAATCGCGTCACATTTGGCTGTAATATTGAGCATTTTTGAAAGGATAACCCATCATTCAAACATAAATTATTAGCTGCCCAATTTAAAATTTCTCTTAGGTGAAATATTTGGAAGGGAGCAAATTAGAAGATCATTGAAAACAGAGTTGGATTGCCAACATTTTAGCAGGAATGCAAACGGTGAATATCTAAATTATCCGTAAAAGAATGCTGTTAACATTTCTAGTGCCAAGTTAACCATTGGTGAAATTCTATAACATTGAACCTTGATCAATTTACATCTGGGTCAAATTCAAACTACAATAATACATAACAGCCCAGGTTAGTCACCTGCAATTAGATTAAATAGTGAATATAGGCTGGATGTAGGAAATTTTAGTTCTTGTCAGCTGGGAGACCAAATTTACTAGACATTTGTCATTTATCAGGCATTGTCTGCTTCAGGTCTCACAATATGAACGACATAAATATGATGCTAGACCAGAGTTGGAAAGATTGTTTGGCTCAGAGGAGCTTATTAAATATACCTTTACTCAGCTCATTAGACAAAGACAGCCACACGGAAGGTATGAAATATTCTGCTAGCGAGCTTGTTGGCTTCTTGAAAACTCAAAAAAATTAATGTGAAGGTAGTTACTGTAATTCAATTTTAGTTACCAGAGGGAATAGAGATTCTAGACAGGAATTAGCTCCAAGAAAGTCCATAGCACTTGCTCTGAAAGGAAAGCAGAAGATGGGTGCAAGCAAACCTTCTACTTCGGCAGTATCAGCTGTGGCTAAAAAGAGATGATCTCTGTTCTCATTGTTCGGTACAATCAGCCCATTATGATCATAGATTCTCATGTTACATAATACAGACTTGTTATGTAATATTTCTATATATAGACATGGATACACGCGGAACAATTACAGCATATTTACTACCAGCTGCTACTTGGTATTATGCTAACTAGCTTAGCTTAGAAGTAAGCCAATGTAAAATAATTTTAGTTCAACTGTTGATGAGCCTCACTATGTTAGCCAAGTAACACTAATAGACGTTTCTACTGCTTGCAACTGTATTATATCACATACATATATAAATACACACTCCATATGCTATGAATTTCAAGTACATTATAATATGATGACAACCCAATTTTGCTGAAAACCAGGAAAAAAACTTTCAGATGTAGCAGTACTTCTTGAGCTGCCACCACTGCTGGTGCCAACAACAGGGTCCGCATTCAATCAATCGCCAGAGGGGGTCAACAAATATGGCTTCATTCCTGGCAGAAATGACGGCATCATTTTTGTGGCAAAAGTAAGAGCATTGATTTTGTTACCATCAGCACACCACTACCATCGTTAGAAATGTCCCTACTACTACATGGACACACTGATAAATTAATATTTATTTTTCAGTGAAATAACTTATAACAATAATATTCATACATTGTTGTTAGAATATTAATAATAACTAATAAGTGATTATGAAGAAAATATTATTATTATTATTAGCAGTAGTAGCATCAGCAGTAATAATAATAATAATGGCAAGAAGAAAGTGAAGAGTGAGCTGACAACAGCAGAAAAAAGTCGGTTGTTGTTGTAGTCATAGTTAGTAGTAGCAGTAGTAATAAGTATTACTTACTACTACTTCTCTTCTAGTATTATTAGTAGTATTAATTACTCTGAATGAATAATAACTAAACAAAAATAATAACAATAGTATAATGATAATAATAATGACTGATGATTGATAATACATACATATAATATTATATAATAATAATATTAATAATAATAAATAATAATAAATAATAATAATACTTACTACCTACTAGCTAGCTTATAAACTGCTACTGCTTGCAGCAGCATAGCAGTTCCTACATCAAACTTACCACATCATCTATCCATTGACAGCTGTATTTGCAAGAAAAGTTCACTCTCCAGAGAAACTTTTCATTTGGTACACTGGATTACAACAGGTAGCAGTAGAGGAGTGAGTGACAAGCTACTACTACTAGTCAAACAACGCTGATTAAAGTTGTTGTTTACAACTGAGTAATTAGGTCAAATGGCTGCAGCTATTATGATCACAATGGGTGTGCAGTGACAAGCCGTCAGCATAGCATACTTTGCAATAATGAGCCACAGCAATGTATAGCTGTTATCACATCAATACATAGTGCGTGTGGCTAACACATATAGCCGTAGTGTTGGGGGCATTTCATTGTTTGAAACCTACAATGATAAGCCAATCGCTTCATTGCACACAGTATTGTAATGAATAGATCCATACTAGGCCATCGACCACGCGTTGATGCTGTGTAGTGTAGGGGTAGTGTGCGCGCACGGCATTGCATCTCACTACTTAGATTCACAGGATCGCTACCTGCCTGAGCAACACATTTTCACAGAAAGATTTTCTAACAATAAAATAGTCCTTGGATCCCTTGTGATTCATAGAGATTGACACGAGATGGTGTTCATAGGGTTTAATCAGTACAACTTTAGCTATATAAGAGTCATAGTTTTCACTTAGAAAGCATCCAGTTCTACAACAGCTATAAGAGAAGCAACATCTACTACAGCTATTAGAAGAGCATCAAGGTAAAAACTTAATAAATTACAGTTTTTACTCATATATTATTTATTATACTAAAACAACTGAACAAAATTAATCATCTGTTTTTTTTTTGTTTTTTTCAGATTCAATGACAAAAAATGGAAATAGTTAACAACACAGAATCAGAAACTCAGCCTAAATCTTTGACTCAAGAGGACTTGATACTTCTACAAAACATATGCAATAAGAAAATTGAAGAGAGAGTGCGAATTATCTCAAACAATTGTAAATTCATACAGAAAGACTTGATAGAGCAGCTAAATAGTTTTCGAACTGAATCTTTTCTAACATTAAAGCTCTTAGGGAATGATGTTACGTCAGATATTCAGAGATTACATTATGTATTACAACAACGACAATATCAACTACAACAGGTAAACACACCAATTTCTATCGAGTGTGCTCGTAAAGAACTTGCTCTAAAAAGAAGAAACATGCAGCGACAGTCTGCTCAAAGACAAGCTAGAAGGGTAAGGACTCAACAACGTAAGACACGAAAAGCTACAAAAACATCCGATTAACAGTCAATTTTTGATGATAAGGTAATAATTAATAAAAAAGTACTATTTAGTAAGAGCTTGTAGTTGTTTTAAATTTCTGTTTAACCATTCTATACTAATACATAACTTTTTATTTTAGTTCATTATGGAATCAAAAGTACATAGAACAGAAGTCTTCCTTCCTAAGTTTGTATTATTTAATATTTACTGACTCTAGCTATATTGTATGAGATTTTCCCTACTTATTACACAATAAATGTATATATTCACATATTGTTTCATTTTTAATCACTGTATTTATTCAATGTAGATATATCTCCTCTCTCCTCTCTCCTCTTTTTATCTCTCCTCTCTCTCAACATACTCTCTCCTCTACCAAATACTCCTCTCTCCTCTCTTGCAGTTATTTCCCAAATACTGTAGATTTTAACCATCTAGAGGTCTAATTTGGTAATTTTCCAACATATTTTATAGCATTTAATATACTTATTATGTAATAAATGTATATTATTCAATGATGTAAATGTAAATATATCCATAAATATGTACATAATTATCCATATATACATAAATGTATAAAAAACTAAAAAAAATCTCTCCTCTCTCTCCTCTCTCTTCTCTCCTCTCTCATCTCTCCTCTCCCCTCTCTCCAGAAGATTTTCCCTACTTATTATGTAATCAGGTATATAATCATATAATTTTCATTTTTGATCAGTATATTTGTTCAATGTAGATATATCTCCTCTCTCTATGTAGATATAAATATAGCCATAAATATGTACATAACTAACCATATATACATGAATGTATAGAAAACTAAAAAATCTCTCTCCTCTCTCTCTCTCTCTCCTCTCTCATCTCCCATCTCTCCTCTCTCCTCTCTCCTCTCCCCTCTCTCTCAAGATACCATATGAGTTCGAGTTATGTAAAAAGTTATCAAAACTTGAATGCCATACATTCAAAATCTATATGCCATATAAGTTCAAATTAAGTAAAAAACTAATCAAAACTCAAATGCCACTTAAATGCCATTCAAATGCCACTCAAGTACCCCTCAAGTAAAATACAATATAAACTCGGCGAATTCATCCAACGCCGTAACCCATTGTCTCAACTCCAAGATCTAATCCACAAAAAAAACACTTGGTAGGGAGATCTGCTCATATATTACTACTAGTGATGAATTTTTTACAATTTTTATTTATTATTCACTTAATCTTGAGTATAAAATTTCTAAAATGTAAAATGTTCTTTTTTTCACATTGTTGAGGAGTTTCACTACAAACACTACAAACAGAGTCTTTGTTCTGGATGTAATGATTTTGATCAAAAAGTTTTTCTTACCTACAGGGAGAAACATTGTTATTATCTTTCACCTTAGTTTGCTGTCATTTATAATATTTCTTTCAAGGTGAAGATTGTGACTGTGGGCCGAAGGAGCTGTGTTGGACTAAATGCTGTAACAGTACCACGTGTAAATTTTCCATCGCCGCTAGCTGCGCTACAGGTACAGTTTTTATTTTAGCTTCATTTATGGAGAAATATACAGCAAGTTAGATTTATCGGTTAATGTAAGGTCAATAGTATATATTTACTTGCAATGCATGAATTAACTCTACCCACACAAAGTTACTAAACTTATGGTCTTTCATTCAGAATTTAACAGATTAGGTTTTTTGTGTAGTTATATTCAATTGCAAAGCAGTATTTCACAGATTTTGCAAACTATATGATGTAAAATCGAATGCTCATGAACTTGAGAAAAAGAATATGGTGAGCCTTGAGAAAATAGTGGAGAATATTAAAAAATTATTACCAAGTTTAACTCTACTTTGTTCAGAAAGATAATTCTTTAGAATGGTTGGTTTGAAGTTGCTAAGAGTATTTACGACCTCTGTTCAACGAACACATTGCGATAAAAGTAATCAGATTGGCAATAAGTTTGATCAATAAGTGATAATTTTGTTCAGAACTCGTGGGTTAACAAAAATCAGCTTACCGATTAAAACAAATAGTCAACAATTATGTATTTTAGTTCTTTGTAGGTCGCAAATAAAACTGAACAGTAAATAAATAATAACGAGCGAGTTGATTTTGGTTTTGTTTTCATAGACCGGTTTTATATCCTTGAAAAATGATTCAAAATATTGCAAGTTTTCAAAATTTACTTAATTGAAGGGCAGCTTTACAAATTCTCTCAGCTTATAGCGGATGAAATATTTTTCCATCATTTGAGAAAACTTGAGTTATCTTCTTTATGATTTGTTTGATAAACTTTAGAATTTCAAGGAATATTCATTTTGTTCTAAACTGATGTTTCGTTGCATACGTGACGTATTAAATTACGAGCACCTATTACTTTTGTATTTTGTTTGACGAACAGGTCGCGAATACTCGTATTGTGTTGAGTGAGCCTATTGATTATAAAAATGTGTACATTTAAAAAATTGTGCAGCTAAACGTTTGGAATGGGGGATGTCCGACATAAAAAACTACTGCAACCATCAATTTCTCTATTGTCTTTTCTGTACTCGCCACAAACTTTGAGATAAACTGTCCTCTCCAAGACACCAAGCAGCCTGTTTTGTACACCAGTGCATGATAACTAGCTGGAAAACAGTCATTTTTACTGCATTAGTATTATGGCGTCTCTAATTCCTGGGTTCAACTAAACTTTTTCTGACTTTTCCAATGGCATTAAACTAATGCGCTGTAATTGAATAATTTTCCTGAAACGCAGTGTTACAGTGCTACAACTATTTATACTACTAGCTCGAATATACAATGAAACTGATATTTTGGAATCAGGTAGTTGTGTTATACCAAAGTGTTAGGGATGTAAAGGTTTCTTCTGCTTACTGTGAATTGCCTATACCGACACCTGCTAGAGAGAGGTATATCACGCGATTGCAACTGACCACTCAAACAGTTATCTCTGTCAATTACTCGAAAAGACACACGTCAGCACTGTGCTAGTAGCTCCGAGTCGGGTCCTCTACCGAAACTAGCAGAAATAACTTCTGGATCTTGTTCACATGTGTATAAAGCTGCGTACACACTAGAACGATTTTGTACAAATAATTGTTCATGTTGGAGTTGTGCCCCTTTTCGGCCGATGGTTGCATGCACATTAGAAAAGAATTTTGGCCGAAACAACATTTGCTCTTTGGTGACAGAGATAAACAACTTTTGTTTTTCAGCATAGCTATTGTATTACTAATCATATTGCTGTCTGCTATTTCACAATTATTCACCATGTCTATGGTTGTCATTAGTAAATGCACTAGCTATTGCAGTGTAAATGTTAATTACTTGTAATGTCTGTTGTTTGAACAGAGCAACTTTTTTTTTTTTAGCTTTACAAAACATTTGATTCAATAAATTAAAGTTATTTGTACATTATTTATACCTATGCTTCTCAATGACTGATCAAGCATGTTGAAATAGGAATGGTAATACATAAAGATTTTTCTTGGTGACTTTTTAATATATAAGAATGATAATAATTATTATTATTTGGTCATTGCTGGTAGATGTCATGTTTTTTTTATCATTTCATCATCATTATTTATGAGCCCAAGCTACTTCTTCACTGATGTTGTGATGTAGTTTACTTGTTAATCTGCTAAAAATTGTCGGTGATTCTGAGCAATGCTCAAATGGCAGTAATGACGGCCAATATGATAAAAACTGGCTGTTATCGCATTCACACTAGGCCGTTTTGGAATTGCGCTAATTTCAGCGACCAAATCGTTGTCGTGTGTACGCAGCTTTAGAGTACACCGCTGTTCAACAAGCAACAAAGAACGACCAGTAAGCTGGCAACCTGCCAAACTTATATTGAGCAGTTGAAATTCTAGCATGTATTGAGATCAATATACAAAAGCTTGTACGGGGTGTTCCTCCCTGAACAAGCGCACAGTTGATTTCTCATGCAGGAATGCGGAAGGTCCAAAGCAGGTCTGCCCAGTGGGCACCAAATCTTTCTATTTATACCAAGTAGGCCCGGTTACAACAAGTAATAAAAAGCGTCTACTCTGATTGGCTAAAAACAAATGGCACAACAAAAGGAAACATGACATATAACCATCACTATGTTCGCATGGTGCGACTTTGTTCGGGGTTTAATTCATAAACCGTCCATTCGGGTCATTTTGAATTGTGACTCGTATGAGTTGGTTCGGGTTTGCTCATGTTGGCTCGGTACAGTTCCTCAAACCAAATTCACTTGGGTTGAGCATTCATTAGGATCATGGGAGTTGTCGTAGTGATGAACTTGAATTCGTTTGGGCTGCTCTTATGAAAAAAAATGTAATAAACACTGGCAATTTGGCTGTAAATCATTTTTTGCGTATTTTCTAACTGCAGTTCTTACATTCATACAATAATAATAATCCTCTGCAAGTTTAACAACAGCTTAGCTATAAACTACTCACCATTTGTTTGGGAAACTGAATCATAGCTCTGTTTGATAAATGAGCAAAGTAAATTATCATTATTATTTTTGAGCTTGCCAAAAAAAATGGTTTTTTATTATTTGGAAATGGTTTATTCATTTATTATTAATAATAATTCATCATTTCTTATAGCTATCATTATATTTATTAATAATCGCCTATAATTATTAGAAATTGTTGCTTTCATTATTATTCATCTACTTACTAATATATTACTAGTTTATGCTGCGGACATTACACAATTGTGACTCGTATTACTACTTAGTAATTCGAGCGCGGTTCTTTACTATCTGACTACGATAAAATAATTAATTCGCTCGCTACTCACTGTAAAGGAAGAACAACTCCCGCAAAAATTATTCCAGTTTGAATAATCATAGCAACAGAACGGAGTTCCAACCCGAACAAATGCCAACCAAATCGAACATCCGATCTGATTGAATTTGCACCATGGTAACATAGTGAATGTAGGCTAGCACACAGGAACTAATTGCTATAGTGTTGCAAGGCGCATGATGTCACGGAAAATTACCAATAGTCTATACGAAGAAAGGTTGCTTGACTCATCTTATAAGGCTTGGCTCTTCTACTAGGCGTGAGCCTAGAGCTATTGACAAGCAGGCTCATGCTTGTCTTCTAGGTACATCGCAGGATCCATCATAGGCGAACGACATGCCAGTGTTCAGCTAGTCCATTTAAATATTTTTTAAGGACTGAAGGAATCAACGTCCATGCGTAGAAATCCATTACTGGAGTTTACTTACCATCTCCAACCTTTCGATCATATTTGCAAATTGAGACTAGCTAAATATTCTTAATCACACAACACCAGGTTTACCAGACTTAGCCAAAGGGTAACCAAACAAAGTCCAGTAGCTCAATACTCATTGGCTAGGCAATGAAATTCCAGAGGAACACATGAATTAGGGAGGTCACGATACTGATGCAATAACTAAGAAGTTTTTTTTATCCACCCGTTAGTCACTGGTGTACAAAACAATCTGCCACATGGCTTTTGATGAATGACTTGACTTAAAATCTGTTGTGGTTGTACAAAAGACATTGGATTGCTTGATGTGTGTATCAGTGTTTCTTATGTAAGACCACAGAAAAGCCAAACATTGAAGTAAATGGGCACTGGTACACTAGGTATATTGGCCACCTGGATCAATCCGTACAATAAATTTAATAAATAGTAATTTTGCAATTTATTTAATGCGAATGAGTCGGTCGAAATATTGTTAATGAATTGCAAAATACCATCCCCACGAGCAACAAAATATTAATTTGCGGTGCATACTCATAGGTCGCGAACACTACCGATCCATAAAGTAAAAATTGATATATACTCAAGTGGGTGACATTTGTTACAAAGCAGTTTATTTTCGGCATCATTTATTAATATTTTATTGTTTTACATTAATAATTGTTATATTTGTGGTCTATTATTATTAATTATTATGATTTATATGTACAACCTTGATATAATTACCATCATAATAATGAAAAACAGTGTTATTTTTTCAAAACAATGTAGACAAATGTTTTAGTTAATCAAGAATGAATCGTTTTGAAATAAACGTTGTCAACCGGACAAAGCTGTTTATTATCTGACTCGCTACCACTATCTGCTACTTACCAATACATCGTGCTAATAGTACCAATCAGGAATCAACGGCACAATAACCAGTTGCTGGCGAATTTCTTACATATGTGAAAATTATTATACTCGCTACAATGCACATTGGAATTTTATTCCCATTTGTCTGGTGCGGATCGATGGATATTATTCCTTATTATTATATAATAAAAATTAAACGCCTGGATCGATGCGTTCGCCGCCAACTAATGTGGATCCCAAATTTGACTAATAGTAGATGTTCATCGATCCAGGTCGCAAATATACCTACTAACTTGACTAAAGTTGATGACATACTAGTAATTTTAAGAATGATGTTTAGACATGATATTAAGCTAGTAACTAAAAATCTGTATACACTCAATGTGATTTTTATGAATTAGAGCGTAAAATTAATGCCTATATTCAATTCTATAGTGATAATGTCCTAAAGAAATTTGATTAACACACTTCTACTATTTAAAAATAAAACGAATTATTTTTCATTTGGCTTCTATATACAAAACTTTAAATTCAAATTCTTTGAAAATTCAGAAAAATTGCTTTAAAGTTTGCACAGAAACTTTAAGTATTTCATTTTTTTCCAAACTTGTTTGCTTCTGGCTTTTCAACTGGAAAACTAAAGAGTTTAAAATCTTTTGGCGACACACAAAAAAAAAACAGTGCATGCCTTGAAAAAATTTTATCACAACTTTTTCATGCTTGAAAAGGAACATAAAATGTCTGCCAGTGTAAGGGTTAACAAAAAAGCTGTCTGCGACTAACCTTTACATCAAGAGAGAATTAAATAATAGGATAAAAGAAAATGCAAAATTGAAAATATTTCTTTGAAAATTGAATCGCGCTGCCAGGTTTCTCAAAAAACCTTAGTTGATATTATACATACCTACTAACAGGTTCATTTGACTAATTTTCTATGCATATTTAATTAATCCATTTGGTGAAGTCTTACACATTGGTACGCCTTACTGAGCAGGCGATTGCTGTGACCTGGAAACCTGTACAATGAAACCCGAGTCGACTCTATGCCGACCGAAAGACAATGACGAATGTGATTTGGAAGATCGCTGTGATGGAATCTCTGAATTTTGTCCTAAGAACCGAGTCAGGCCTGATGGTTATCCGTGCTACAACATGGGGGAGGCATTTTGCTATGACGGAAAATGTAACAGCCATGAATCTCAATGCGATGTTGTTTGGGGCGGAAGTGCGGATGCCACTAAAGACAAAGATGCTTGTTATGAGAAAAACAGTGTTGGAGGTACGTAGGTCTACATCCTTTCTAATAAAAGATAACACAGTCCAAAAATTAAAATTTTTTGTCAAAAAAAAAATTGACAGATTTGATCAAGCGCTTTTGCTTAAAGAGTAGAATTTTCTCAGCAGTGTGCTTGTTTTACACAAATTCACTGTAGTAGTCAAAGGTATGGACGATGTGATAGGTTTTAGTATCAAATATATTCACTAACAGATTATCTTTGAAAGTTTTGTAGTGATACCTGCCTCTCCAAGTGCTGGCACCGAGTTTGACAGTAATAATGTAGTGTATAAATGAGTTATCAACGTAGCAGCCACCTTGTAGCCTTGGGATAGTCTATAAAGGCCTTGCAATAATCTCTGCCGGCCCTGCGAATAATTTTGCAGTCCTGCAGCATCTTCACCTGCCATATTCTTAGCAAACCATTCACGGACAATGACAAAATAACCGCCATAGGCTATATTGTGGGAGAATTTGCTGGCGAGTCGAGCTCACTTGGTACTAAGTGAGATAGCTGTAGCTGACAATAATTGCAAGTAAAGGTTACACAAATATTACAAGTTGTGTCCCCCAAACAGTATCAAGAGTAGACAATTCTGGACAATTTAAGCAAGTGATATTAAGGGGTCAAAGATCGAACAGGAGCCCGCCCCTATTCTGGTTAAGGACCAATAAGACAGTGAATAAGCGCTATGCTTAAGTGACTTACTATATGCTTCATTATTATCATGTAATCTGATTGGTTCCGTATTATATTGTATATACTATATTTTTGTATAAATATGAGAGACTGAGCCAGAGAGCTCAGTTTTATTCCTTGCAATAAAGCTCAAACTTCAAGATTCGTCTTGTTGGTGCCTTATATAGGGAGTTGCAGAATCACAGATAGACAAGCAGATTAGCAGTTGCGGCCAAGTAGCAGCAAAAAGCACTACAATATTAGTACCATAGTTACCCCAGAGGGATTTATTCCGAACTTTATTACTGTTAAATGCCGCCAATCACGGAACAGAAGCTAGCTAAGACTAAGAACTACATTCATTGCCTCTTATCTTTGCCACTAGACAACATATGTATTTCATTTTCGGTGTTTCTGCACGCTTTTTTATGTATGCATTACTGTAATGGTTCATATCGCTTCGTGTACGTATTATTATTAGTTGTGTTTTTATGATGCCTTCGGCTTCTAGTGAGCCAGATTATATAAAGATGAGCTCCTTGTATGCTTTCTGCTTATATCTACTCCTTCGAACACTGTGTACATCACTGGGCAGCTTTTTTTTACATAGTAAGTTTGAGAAAATTAAGATACTCTTACAATTGAACTCTGTTTGGTTAGTCTGAGCCAGGGCTGGACTCGCCTTGTTTTGAAATTGCGAGCGTACCCTGGAAGTCGTACCGACCCTTCGCTACCACTTGAAAAGATCTGTCAATAGGTTGTGCCACAAGCAGTGCACTGTGGACAGTTCTTAGTTACTGGACATCCTTGGAGCAATACCAGCAGCTTTGACTACATTGGCGGCACCGGTGAGATTAACGTACCATCTCACCCTGTACTCTTTCTTGTTACAAATTTCCGTGTAACCTGACGGCCCTGTTCTTTGCTACTCTTGTCAGGAATCATCAGTTATCAATTAGTACAGGACTATTCCACCTGTGAGATAGAGAGCCCCTCGTATTTACTGTAGAGGCCATTTACCAGATATACTGATCCTGCATGTGCTTTGCAGGCCCAGTTCTACCCACAGCCTAGCCCTGTACTTCATTATCCAGCCCCATGCTGGTTGGCACAATCCTTTAGTTCATAAATACGGACCCATTTTCCATTATCCAGGCTTCTACAGCTACTAGATCTAATCCAAACACTGGCCTCTCACCACGATATAGTTCGTTTCTCAACCAGTTAGAATAACGTTGAGGTATTCTTCTACTGAGTAGACAATGGCTAGTCGAAGGGCTCTTAGTGACGATAGAATGCCCAGTGGTATCACACGGATTACTGTAATGGGCGGTTGGACCAAGGCATTTCTAGCTGTTGTGCAACCACCCCTTTACAATGTTCACAGACAGTTGGAGGCTCCAAAATATGAGGGTGCACATGATTTCAAGCATTGTATCTCAAGATTCGTTAAGGTGACAGAAACCTGTGAGTAATCAGAAAATATTGCCCCATGGCACCTACATGAAGTGCTGTATGACCTACAATAATTTTTTGCCACGATATTAACTTATTTTTTTTGCCGCCTAGGGAGGCTCTGCATTGACTTACCAATCTGTACAAACGCTGCAACATGACCCTTCAAGAGCATGCGCATCAGGTAAAGGGTTTGATATTGTAGCATATACAAATGTGCTTTTGGACCAATCCAACAATCGCTCTTAGATTAATATTGGATATATATATATGTCCACAAAATCTTCTCTTTGCTACGCACTCCTTTGACGTATCATTGCTGTAACAGCAGATAACGAGTATCTGCAAACAAAACAGCTATTGATGACAACATAGGACGATGAAACAGAGGACAAAGAGCGGTGAAGAGGAACTGCCACTGGAAGTCCCCATTTAACAGTCCTTTACAGCACAGTGCACCTTATCTCCTGGATGGAGACTACCTTAAAGCAGTTATGTTGGCAGTACAAGCTCTGCCAATCAAAGTCAATCCCCATATAAAGCAGAAGAACTGTGCAACCTCACGATTAATGGAAACCACGCATACACCCGATCATTAAGGCTGTGGAAAAATTTTGGATATGCTTATAGGAAAACAGCCAGCCACCAATGACTTAGAAGTAGCTAGAAACAAGACTCAGTAGTAGTAATATATGAGCAGATCTCCCTACCAAGTGTTTTTTTGTGGATTAGACCTTGGAGGTTATGCAATGGGTTACGACGTTGGATGAATTCGCCGAGTTTATATTGTATTTTACTTGAGGGGTACTTGAGTGGCATTTGAGTGGCATTTAAGTGGCATTTGAGTTTTTGATTATTTTTTTACTTATTTTGAACTTATATGGCATATAGATTTTGCATGTATGGCATTTGATTTTTTTGATAGTTTTAACATTGTATATAAATGAAAACGTGATAAGATTGTATGGTTATTGGAAGTTAAGATGTCGACGGAGGATGATGTTGAGATGAGACCGATGAATGAAGTTGATACTATTGATGGTGCTGAACGTGATATGATAGATGTTTTACCGAGTATGAAGCGTAAAGCGTTGATAATTATGATAATTTTGGTATTTGTCGTAGGGCTTTCCACTTTTGGAGGTGTTACTGAGTTTAGTATGTATGAAGAAGCTATGGAAAAAATACAAAAAGCGAGAAACTCTCCTGTTGGAATCATAAATGAAACTACTGTTGATTGATGAACATCTTTTTATGATGAATGGGAAACCTGAAGATTATGACCCGACGATGCGATCTCCTTTTACAGCAATGATTGCAGGACCAACTGGATCGGGAAAGACGCAAGCGATTTTTCGAATGATTGAAGCTAGTCAGACTATAGCACACCCTCCACCAACAGAGATTCACTACTGTTATGGAGCCTACCAAAAAGCCTTTGATGATGTATCAGGAGTGATTTTTCATGAAGGCATGATAGATATAACAGTGAGTTTTCCCAGAGATGGTAAAAATCGATGGCTGATAATTGATGATCTCATGGATGAAGTTTCTGGTAAAGCTGATGCTAATGCTTTGTATACAAAACATAGTCATCATTTGAACATAAGTGTGTTTTTTATTGTTCAGAATCTGTTTTTAAAAGGAAATCGTACAATTTCCTTGAATAGTCATTATTTTTTTCTTTTTAAAAACCCTAGAGATGCTTCTTCTATTTCCTATTTGGCTCGACAATGTTTTCCATCAAAAATAAAATATGTACAAGAGGCTTTTGAAGATGCGACAAAGAAACCATACTCTTATTTACGAATAGATACGACTCAACAAACGAATGATCAATATAGACTATTGGGAAATTTTACATCAGTTCTCCCTATGATATTATATGTACCCAAGTAAAAGGATATAAATACAATTACTATTCACTTCACCTCAATCGTATTTTGTTATTCAACGACGCAACACGAAAGCATTATAATGACTAAAGCTTTGGAGAAAAAATTAACAAAAAATGCAGCTGTGTTGTTATCGCTCAACAATACAACCTTTGCTATTCAAAAGTCTGTTATAGCCAAAGCCAAAAAGGAGTTTATTATGACTCTAATGGAATGTGCTAAAGCTATTATAAATGGAACGATACCATTGACATCATCTCAGTATAATGAGTTGCAGCGAAACGTGAAGGATATTAGCGCTTTAGTAAGAAAATCAACGTTAGATGATAAGAAAGCTGTATTGCAAAAAGGAGGATTTTTAGGTGCTCTACTAGGACCTATCATCAGCAATATAGTTCCTGGGTTACTTAAAAGTGTGCTAGGCGGAGGGAGAAGATAAAGATGAAACTCTCAACACGAATGATGCGAAATAGAATGGCGATTTTAGCTCTGGATGATCTGAGTAAGAAAGGAAAAATCGCTATAGTCGAAAAGGCTAACTCAGATTTGTTTCAATCATTGATAGAAAGTGTTAAAAATATTATATTAGGTAATGTTCCTCTTGATTCTGAGCAGTTTATTGAGTTGCAGCGTTACAAGAAGGAGCTACATAAACTTAGTGGTAGAGGGAGAGTTGATGATAAGCGTAAAATTTTGATTCAGAGTGGTAGAGGGAATCTTTTGGATGCTATTATAACACCTATTGTATCTGTTTTATCATCAATAAAAAGATGAATCGTCAGCCTTTAACATTCTCCAGACGTAATTTTATACTCACTGAAGATGAATACTATAGATTAACGGAAAGAAAGGATGATAAAACAGTGGTAAAGGAAGAGAAAACCAGACCTCCATTGTATTATAATCCTATGGAAGCTATAACAGTGAGAAATATGAAGCGAAAGCGAAATGATCTACTGGAAACGGCTTATGATTCTGACTTATCCTCATACGAAAAGTTAGATGAAAATGTTGAAAACCTACGTAGGTATTTGTCTGATGTCAAAAAGATTAAAAATAACCAAAACCAGACACAAAAGGATAGTTGGAATCTCATTAAGAAAAAAAAGACAGAGTCTACTTTTCCTTTGGCCAATAGCACAGTTATCGATAATAAACCTAATGTCTTTTCACCAAATGTTGATAGAGACAATGAGTTAGAATCAGTGAAAGTGGTTGATGATGATGATGATATTGGGATGGAATTAATAAAAGGAAGGTTGTTTGATACTGAAGACACAACCTTACTAGGAAGTACATTTCTTACTGATGGAGATGATGAGCACGATAGTGAAAGCGGAAATTTAAAAGATTTTGAAAAAAAAGCAGCTGATTTAACAACAAAAAAGAGTGATCAAACGATCGCTGTCAGAATGTTGAATAATCTGAGTAAAATTGGTAGATACGACTCGGAGAAGAACAGACTGAAAATTGGAGAACATTGGTTGAATCCTAGGACTTCCAAAACTTTACTACGAGACGTTCTAACCGAAGGAGGTAAAATACAATCGGGAAATACCAATTACAGTAGATTTAAAAGCCTGCTAACTGATGAAGGAATCACAAGTGTCAGAAAATCCCCGCATCGAACACGTAAGACTCAGAAGAAAAAGTTGGTCGTTCCCGGTACTAATTCATGGACATCGACACGCTAAAAGAGTTGTATTACAATCCTGCATTACATACATCTCTACGAGGAGCTAGAGCTTTACTGAAAGCTCGTAGAAAACGAGAGGGAGAAAAAAGAATCCGTGAATGGTTGAGTGGTGAGGATGCCTACACGTTACATAAAAAAGTTGTAACCAAGTTTAAGCGTCGTCCTACAATTGTAGCTGGAATAGGGGAGCAGCTACAGGTAGATTTGATGGATGTTCGATCTCGAAGAGATGAAAATAATAATACAGCATTTTTACTGACTGCTATTGATTCTTTATCTAGAAAAGGTTGGGCTGTGCCGCTCATCAACAAATCAGGACCGGTAGTAGCAAGAGGATTGAGAAGAATACTAGAAGGGGAAAACTATAAAGCTTTACAATCTGATAAAGGTAAAGAGTTTGACAACGTCAATGTCAAGACTCTGCTGGCGGAAAAAAAGATCAAGCGCTTTACAACCGAAAATGAAACGATAAAGGCATCGATGGTGGAGCGTTTTAACAGAACTTTAAAAGAGAAGATATATAGATATTTGACATATAAAGATGATGATAGATACATTGATGTTTTACCAGAAATGGTTAATGCATACAACAACACAATTCATGGTGCTATAGGTATGAGACCAAATGATGTGAATTTTCAAAATCAAGAACTTGTATGGAATCGTGTGTATGAAGGAGGTGAACATAGTTTAACTCAAGAAGCAAAACTAAAGGTTGGGGATTATGTGAGAATAAGTAAGGCAAGAGGAGCGTTTGAAAGAGGATACACCCCGAATTGGACGATTGAGATTTTTATAATCACCGATGTACTTATTGATGAAAAACCTGTTGTATATAGGGTGAAAGATTTAGCTGAGGAGATGATCGATGGTACCTTTTACGAAAAAGAGTTGCAAAAAGTAAAAAAACCCACGATTTTCAGAATTGAAAAGATACTGGGAAGAAGAATGAGAAGAGGTAAAAGACAGATTCTGGTTAAGTGGTTAGGTTATGGAGAAAAGTTCAATGACTGGGTAGATGAATAGTTTATAAGGAAACAACGCTTGATATAATCATCATACGTTGGGAAAATGTCGATGCTGATAACTTTACCCTCAAACTCTAGTGGTGAAGAGTTTCCTGATAATAACAATTCCGAATTTACAGTGAGACTGTATAAATATTTGGTTCTCGATGGCGGTAAATGGGAGTTAGCTCTGCTAGATATGACTTATTCTAATAATTGGAAAAATGTTACCGAAGGGAAAATATATCTAGAAAAGACTAATGTCTCTGGTAAAAGCGAAAAGTCCTTCATCCTAATCGGTAATGGAAGATATGATAGTATAGAGGAGTTGGAGGAGATTATACGAAAGAGAATGAATGAAATGGATTTAGACAAGAAATTCACCATCTCCTACAACAAGATCACCAACAGTGCTTTACTAACTAACAGTGATCCTGATACTACCATAAGCTTTTCCAAAGATATAGCATATATTTTTGGATTTGAATCAAAAACTACATACCCTCGTGGTAGATACAATAATATCACACCTCCTGATATAAATTCCGGTTTAACATCCCTGTATGTTTATTCCAACATTGTTGATAATAGAATGGTAGGAGATACGAATGTACCTTTATTGAGAGTAGTTCCAGTTCAAGGAAAGAAGAATAGTGTTGTGTATCAAGAATTTAAAAATCCCCACTATGTTGACGCTTCATCACTAAATAGTGATATGATTAAAGTACTTATAACGAGTGACGACGGTCAACGAATACCATTTGATGGTGGAAAGGTTGTGTTGACGGTTCACTATAGAGAGAAAAAATTAAAATGAGTTTGGTACGATACACCCCTGAGGATTCAAAAGATTTTTTTGATGAGTACTACAAGATGCAAGCTGGAAATGGAATTGGAGTGTATAGTGGACGACGAGTGATGCCTAATATGAGAGGAAATGGACTTGGTAGTATTTTTTCAAGTTTACTTAAATCTGCAGCACCAATGCTGAAAAGAGGAGCAATTAATTTGGGGAAAAGAGCATTGACTGTAGGTGGAAATGTAGCGCGTGATGTCATCGATGGTCAAAGTTTTGCAGCGTCAGCAAAGAAGAGGGGGTTGGCAGAGTTGAATGATCTGGGGGGAGATGTGCTCAATGCAGTCCGTCCAGATAGAATGAAAAGGAGAAAAACAAGAGGTGGAAAGAAGAGGAGAGGTGTTGGTAATCGTGGTATATTTTAATAACGGTAGAATCCGGTATAAAGACAGCTGAGCTTGATATCTATATTCATTAAGCGGTAACGCTTCAAGCATTCATCACTCGCAAAAGATGGCTAGCCTAAATGGAACAACAGGTAATAAGTTGGAAGGTTCTTCCTACAACATAAATCCAACGTTGGATGTATTTGCTACGGAACCAACAAACATATCGGTAGAAAGATCGGAATATGTTGTCATCAGACCTGATAGGTTAGATCCTTATGGTAGTATTGAGTTAACCTTGTCAGGGAGCACTGAACATTACACAGATCTTTACAACTCATTTCTGCAAGTTGAAGCCACGGTTGTTCAAGATGATGGAACCAATATTACAGGTAATGATGATGATGCAGTTGTGTGGATGGGGGATTCAATGCATGCATTATTCAGCGAGTTGAAAATGTCGATAGAAGGAACCACCGTTGAATACGCTAACAACTACGGTTTACGCTCCTACTTTTCACAACTACTCGAAAACAGTGCAGAAAGAAAGAAATATCAAGGTAAGATGGAAGGATGGTTGTATGATGATTCAACTAGCAAAGACGCTACTGATCACAAAACCGCTGATAAGAAAAAGAGGAGAGCTCTAATCATAGCTGGAAAGACAATAGAATTAACTGGAAAACCTCATCTCGCATTATTTCAGCAGAAAAAACTAATAATACCAGGTCCTACTATGCAGCTGGAGTTTGAGCGTGCCTCTGCCAAACTAGCTTTGTTTGCTGCGAATGAGACGCCTGCAGGAGGGGCGAAGATTAGAATTGATAAATTTGAACTTCATCTTTGTAAAGTTAAGGTGAATCCTACAATACAAAACTCCCAACTCAGCTTGGCATTGGAAGGTCACAACTACATTTATCCTGTTGATCGAAAACGGATAAAACTATATGGAATTCGTTCTGGTGTTGCGCAGATCGACATCACTTTGGAAGAAAACAAACAAAAACCTAAACAAATTTATTTAGGTTTAGTTAATCACAACGCAATGAACGGACGTTTCGCCTTGAATCCATATAGAATGCAGCATGCTAGTGTTGATAGTATTGTATTGAGAGTTGGTGATTGTCCAATTGGAAGGAGATTTGAACCAAATTATGCTAGAGGAATTTTTGGAAGAGAATATCATCAGTTTCTACACGCTACCGGAACTTTGCTTGAAGGCGATAGTCTCGGTATTACGAAAGAACAATACCTTGATGGTACTACACTTTATGGATTTGATTTGACTGGTGATTTTCTTAAAGAAGGTTTTCACTCTATGAAAAATGTCACAACAAGTGTGGAAATTCGTTTTAGCGCTAACACGACGGATGGATTATCCCTGGTAGCATACTTTGTAAAAGACGGTGTGTTGGAGATGGATAGCATTCTTCAATTAACTATCGGAGGTGACGCAGTGCTTTAAACAGAAAGTTACAGATGAATACCATACAAATTCGTTCGATCTTATCTTCAGACGTTTTATGTCAAAGCGTAGGGATTCACGTTGGAGCTAGAGAACAGTTTTGGAAGCAAATTTGCAATTTTCCAACAGGATGTTTCGTATTCAACACCCATTATTCTCATCAACCCGGAGAGCATTGGTTGGCTGTGTACGCTAATGATTCAGAGGTGGATTTTTTTGACTCGTTTGGACGTTCTGTTTCCTTTTATCCGGATGTAAATGAAATACTAAGTATTCATGGAGGATATGAAACAATACGAAGTAATGAAACACAACTACAAAATTTTTTTTCAACTGTATGTGGCGACTATTGTGTATACTTTTGTTTACTGAGAAGTAGAGGATGGAGTATGGATGAAATTGTTAGAAGTTTACGAGACATAGGAGATAGTGAGATGAGAGATCACTCAATACGGAGATTTATCATACAGACCTATCCTAACTTCGAGTTCATAGAAGATAATACAGTAGAAGGAATAGATGGTGTACATATACAAGGAACTAATTTACTAAGTAAATTGTTAAAATAAATTATTATAATTGATTTTTATTTGATATAACAAATATAATGAATAAAATACAACTTATCTCATTATTTGTGCTAAACACTACAGAACCTATAAAAACTATTATTTTGTAATGTTTCAAGCAAGAAGTAAATAAGATCTTCTCATTTTCTTCCTCAGGAGCGCTCTTTAGTTATATCTAAAAGACATAGTAACTAATGACTCTATCATACATAGTTATATGAATTAATTTTACAAAAATACTTCAGATCTTTCTTTAAATAGATATGAAACTTACCATCATAGAAGACGAGTCACATCCTTTGTGTTATCGATTAAGACTCTGATATGCTGTTCTGGACAATTCTCTTTTTCATTTTCATCAAAGTAGGAGAGACAGGTGTGCTGCAGCGAAGTATCAAACAGTTCTGAGACTTGAATGAAAGCTTGAAGAGCTGAGAGTAGAATGATGTCGTAGGAAATCATGTTGTTCGTATTTTGTTTCAGTCCTCTGAATACGATTACACCACTTTTTTCCGCCACCACAGATGAAGCTATTTGAGCAGGGATGCTAAGATCTCCAATCAATAGCTCTCCTTTCACCATACATCTGTAATTAGCCACTATAACATCAGCAGTCTTGTTCCAACGAGTATCACATTTTCTTAGCATTCCAGGATTCTCATAAGCTATAACACTTCCTGTCGGAAAATCGTGTAGGTGAGCAACACTGAAATAAGCCTGTATTTGTCTCACACTCTTGCCATACAATGAGTTGAATGGATCGTTGATCTTTCGATTACATCCATGAGATTCAGCAGTACGAAAAATCGCATCTCCTGTCTTTCCTTCTCCCATATAAATTAAAACAATTGGACGTGTTTGCTTAGCTTTATTAACAAGCAGTCCTATTTCGGTTGAAATATCACTCTTCACCCGAGTTATCTTCTTATCCTTTCGGTAGTTGTAAATCACGGTGCACTTTGATTCATCACGAAATTCAACAGACAACACCTCCATAACTGTTGGTACAGGTAGTTCGCGGATTTCCATGGATTCTTCAAGTTTTTCTAGACTATCTGGAGAGAGAGAGTTTATTAACCCAGCGCTCTTGTAGGTGAGAGTGGTTAGTTCATTACTTCCAGCATCTTGAAAGGGTATTCTGGTGTGACGAAAAAGCCTTTCATCTCCAACATCTGTCAAAACTAGTTTTTTGCACTTCGAGCCAGTTTCATTATCATCTTTTGTCAAATCAATAAAAGATCGTTTCCTCATCGATGTTCTTTTTGAAGACGGCTTGTTAGTAGGAGATGTGAATAAAGTAAAATCTTGTTGAGATTCTGGTTCATCAACCACCAATTGACTTTCTACCATATCAAAAATAGGAGAAGGTGATGGGGAAAGGGTTTGCTGAGATCCTGCTTCTTCATTCATCGGTTGACTTCCTTCGTCTTGAGTATTCATTCTAAAAAAACAAAACATTTTGTTTAATTTTTCGTAATTAATTTTAAAAGATCATAAAGGTCATAAACCTTCAGCTAGTAGCGTTAGCTAACAAAAAATAAATATTTTTACTCTTACCTTTATAAAGAAGATGAGCTCCTAGTTGTTGCAATGAAAGATTTAGTAGATGTTGCTCCTCCGCTAGTCGTTGTAGAACTGGATGCTTTCTGTGTGAAAACAGTGGCTCTTAAATAGGTAAAGTTGCACTGATTAAATCCTATGAATCAACATTTTTTCACGCGAATACAACCCAATGCTTTCGCGGGAATAAATATTTTATTTTCACGCGAATACAAACCAATGCTTTCGCGGGAATAAACATTTAATTTTCACGCGAATGGAAACTGTTGCTTTCGCGGGAATGAATACTTTATTTTCACGCGAATACAAACCGTTGCTTTCGCGGGAATAAATATTTTATTTTCACGCGAATACAAACCAATGCTTTCGCGGGAATAAACATTTAATTTTCACACGAATGGAAACTGTTGCTTTCGCGGGAATGAATACTTTATTTTCACGCGAATACAAACCGTTGCTTTCGCGGGAATAAATATTTTATTTTCACGCGAATACAAACCAATGTTTTCGCGGGAATAAATAATTTATTTTCACGCGAATGGAAACCGTTGCTTTCGCGGGAATAAACATTTTATTTTCACGCGAATAGAAACCAATGTTTTCGCGGGAATAAATAATTTATTTTCATGCGAATGGAAACCGTTGCTTTCGCGGGAATAAACATTTTATTTTCACGCGAATAGAAACCAATGTTTTCGCGGGAATAAATAATTTATTTTCACGCGAATGGAAACCGTTGCTTTCGCGGGAATAAACATTTTATTTTCACACGAATAGAAACCAATGCTTTCGCGGGAATAAATAATTTATTTTCACGCGAATGGAAACCGTTGCTTTCGCGGGAATAAACATTTTATTTTCACGCGAGTATAAACCAATGTTTTCGCGGGAATAAATAATTTATTTTCACGCGAATACAAACCAATGTTTTCGCGGGAATAAATAATTTATTTTCACGCGAATACAAACCAATGCTTTCGCGGGAATAAATATTTTATTTTCACGCGAATACAAACCAATGTTTTCGCGGGAATAAATAATTTATTTTCACACGAATACAAACCGTTGCTTTCGCGGGAATAAAAATTTTATTTTCACGCGAATACAAAGCAATGCTTTCGCGGGAATAAATATTTTATTTTCACGCGAATACAAACCAATGTTTTCGCGGGAATAAATAATTTATTTTCACGCGAATGGAAACCATTGCTTTCGCGGGAATAAAAATTTTATTTTCACGCGAATACAAACCAATGCTTTCGCGGGAATATATACTTTATTTTCACGCGAATGGAAACCGTTGCTTTCGCGGGAATGAAATCTTTTATTTTCACGCGAATAAAACAGGGATATTTCACGCGAATAACACTATTCTGATAGAGTTTTCGCGTGAGTGTTTTTAATGGCTATAAGCTAAATGAGTAGGAGTGGCTTATACTATATAAGAACAGCTCTCTCTGCATAGAAATCATTCTCTCCAGCAATAAAACATCGACTACTACAGCTGATTTCATCAACTACTACAACTGATTCATCAACTGTTACAACTGATTTCATCAACTACTACAGCTGATTTCTTGGTGATAAGGTAAGAATTAATAGAAAAATTACTTAATAAAAGTTAAAATGTAATTATTTTACAACACTGTTTAATCATCATATACTAATACTTAACATTTTATTTTAGTTCATTATGAGTTCAAAAAGATACACAATCAAAGACTACCTTCCAAAGATATATCATAGCTATATTAAAGAAAATGTTGAAGTACAGGAAAAGATTGGATATCGCTTGACATTACAAGCTATATTATTATGTATGACACAGCATTTGCTAACTGTAGCTTCTTTACATGGAGAACTTTCACCGATACAATATCGACCATACACAACACATAAATACGTTGACAATTCAGTAGAAATATTTAAGCTTATGACTAAAAACAATTTTCAAACAGTTGTAAAAATGTCAAAAACTGTCAGTATTAATGATTACTTAAAGAAAATTCAAAGAAAAGTGTGGAATAAAGAGCTCACTCAAAAATTGATTTCAATACAATGGACTACTGAATTATTATATCATTTTCAATCAGATATATGTAGATACATACAAACGGATGAAAATCTCTCATCATCCATTTTTTCATTCGAAATGATATTGGAACTATTTCAAGCTTACAATATTTAATATGTTCTCTTTATGTATCCCTACTTATTATACAATAAATGTATATATTCACATATTGTTTCATTTTTAATCAATGTATTTATTCAATGTAGATGTATCTCCTCTCTCCTCTCTCTCCTCTTTTCCTCTCTCCTTTCTCTCAAGATGCCATATGAGTTCGAGTTATGTAAAAAAATTATCAAAACTTAAATGCCATACATTCAAAATCTAGTTGCCATATGAGTTCAAATCAAGTAAAAAAATAATCAAAACTCAAATGCCACTTAAATGCCATTCAAATGCCACTCAAGTACCCCTCAAGTAAAATACAATATAAACTCGGCGAATTCATCCAACGCCGTAACCCATTGTCTCAACTCCAAGATCAAATCCACAAAAAAACACTTGGTAGGGAGATCTGCTCATATATTACTACTCTCAGTTAGTCCTGATTGAGGACACACAGGGACCCTGCAAAGACACTTTTTCTAAGTGAAGATTTCATTCCAATTACGTAACACATAATAATTTTAGCTGTAATAATTTATATATGTAAATATACATATCTGTGTCCATAGTTACCTCACTCCACATACGCTCTGATATACATTGTTACTATTAAAGGCATTCGCCATTTATGTCTTTAATGGAGAAAATAATGGTTGATTTTAGCGTCATACTTACACTATGACCAAGCCTAGATCCATATGTTATAATGGAGGCACCTTCGGGTGGTGGTTTTAGCCAGACATGCTTCTCAAATTGCTTCAACAGACCTTCCCAACAATAATAGAGGATATCAAATTCTTACTGTTCATGCAGCCACCCTACCTTACCCCACATCATTACATTAGCAGTAACCTCTGTCAGCCCTGCAGCAATCTCTACCGGCCCTACAACGTGCCTCACTAGACTGCGATACTATGCCGGGCCAAAACCAGAATGGTTGCAGTTGCCAGAGCTTCTAACATACTCCAAGTTACCTGAAAACAATGTTTCCAGGACCTCACTACTGTTACATGTAGATGTCACCAACCAAGGACCAGAAGCTACCCAAGAATGAAAACTATATTTATAGCCTCTTATCTTTACCACCAGGCTTCGTTTGTAATTAATCTTGTGCACTTTTGTATTGTGGTTGTTTTTTACTAAGCACCACTAGTGATCAATGCTTCAAGAACTATTAATCCGTAAGGTTTTGTATTTTGATAATATGCTATTATTAATCTGAAACTTGTATTATTAGTGTGGCCGGAAGCCTGTAACACCAAGTTTGCATACTTTGTTCTACCAGACCTGTCTGCTATACAGATCTCCTACAACAGAGAGCCATTACTACCATTTGGTAGCACCTGGTGTTTGTATCCACTCTTACTTTCTACAATAAAGGACATTACTAGTCCACCGGTAGCATTTGATAGTTGTAATTAGTAGCCTTGCACTAACAGCTAACGCTACCAAATTATTTGCACCCTGCAACACCGTATTGTCTCCACTCATAATACGGGCTACTCTCAACAGCGTGGGTAAAAATAGTTCGAGATCACACTGGAAAAGTTTACAGTATGTTTGAACCGAGGGCTCATTACAATTAGAAAGTAGCGTTCACTATTTTGGAACAGATTGAAGTGCCATACCGGCACACGGTCACCTTTGGTGAGAAATTGACAGTTGTTGACAGGCCTTGAGACGCTGACTGTCTTGCTGTGCCTGGCAGACTGGGGTTTTCCCAGTGAAAGCTGTCTAGTAAGTAGGAAACCCCTAAAATTAGCTACAATATGTTGCATTAGTTGTGTATTATTGTTCTTGTAAAAATCACTTTTTTACATATATTTGGTTGTTAAATTATGCTATCATAATCATTCTAAGAGCCAATCTATTTAGAGACTGGCTCTCTGTATACTCAGTGCTCGTATTGTGGTAGAGTTGCACCCAAAGATGTGTCAAAATATTCTCTAAGCTTGATAATAGAAAATATGTCGTCTCTGAAGTACAGATACTACTCTCAGACACAGTCCCACTGTCACTAAACCACTGGTTGTGGCTTACTTGCAGTGAACATATATAGTACTGGTCGTCCGGCTTGGTACAGAATGACAGGGTCAGTCATGACCCTCGCAGATACGAGTATGACTCTTACAGATTCAGGTATGACCCCACGAGGTTTGGGCTAGACCCCAGCAGATATAGGATCCTAAAAATAAAATAATTACTGCAAAAGACTGATTTGAGGATATACCCGCCTTCCAACAATTCAGATTCATGGGCAAAAAATTATAGAAAGCCCAATAGCATACCAGGAGATGGAATTTTGGCATGTAAACATCACCCATTCTTCAATTCTGCCTGATGCCACTAGGTGCATACTCCATCTAACCTCATGTGTTATGTTACCATTTGTTGGTATGCTCCGCCTTGTAGTGTAACTTTGCATACTTATTTCCTGTAAAATTGGTTGTTAGGCCAATATCCTCTTGTAGTTTTGCCTATGAAAAGCTAACTCGTGCTTTATTTTTGGCATTGTATATTACTACATTTTTTGAAATGCATGCAGTATTATCTTTTGTCTATACTCACTATGCCATTGCCCCAACAGTAGCCTCTAGTAGAGGACCACCCGGATGCTGTGTAGTATTAAAACACATGTCGTGTTACCCAGTTACCCCAATTACTACTCTTTTTGAACCACAGCTCTCATTAATCAATAAAATTTGAAAAGAGTGGCACTGACCAAAAAGGTAATGTACCCTCTGGAGAGAGGGTGATTGTCTTCCAAGAAAGTAGATTTTAATTAATAAAGATGTCTTTACATTTGAACTCCGTTTAGTTAGTCTAAGCAGTGGGTTCACCCTGTTGTAAAGTTGTGAGAAAGTTTTCCTTTGCACACTTCAGGTTTCACTCACCCAGTGTTACCTCTTGGAGAGAGAGGTGTAATTAGGTTGTACCACAAGCTGTGGCTCAGGAAAGTTCTTTATTTAATAGACAATCATGGAAATCGTACAAGTAGAGTCCACTACAATAAAGCGCTATTAAAGAAACATTTCAGAGAAATAACAGTTTCTGGTTCTGATCTCTTTAAAATTTTCTTCCGTTTTTTGTAACGCTTTTGTTGTGTAATTTATTCACACTTCATTTTTAAATATAAATAACTGGTTTGTTTAAACAGTGCTAAAAATTACTTTTGAGACAAACGTCTATGAATTCAGAATATGCCAAAAAGTTTTGCTGATTGTAAACTTTAGATTGGATTTGTTACATCATCTTATTGTAGTGAATTTTGGGGGCTAAAAATCACTAGCTGAGGTTGGTAGCTTGCTGCCACCAGTTGTTAGTTTTACCCGTTACAACAACAGGGTCGGTGAGATACCGAATGAATTCAAGACAGAGTATTGCTACTCTACAACCAGTAGTGAGCCCTCGGCTCAGACGCATATCTCAATATGATTGAGTTCATATGCCTTTATTCATACAGAATAAACGAGTTAGTAAAAGGTCCTAATTACAACTGATAATCATGGCCCAAAAGTTCTGCCTTTTATAGGCAGTGTACAGAAACAATCATCCAATTACAATGCAATACTACAATCAATATTTACCAATTAGAGTGATCATATAAATACATGACAAATGAGATGGTAAGAAAGGGATTAAAAGGAATAGGCGCCCTGTGATAGTAGGCGGAGTCATAGGCTCATACACCAATCATAGCTAGTCTCTGGGTCCTTGGTCTTTCTAGCTATTAGTCCATCATCTTCTGTAAGGGGTAAGGGTGGATACTTCCGGTAGATGGCTCTTAGGTCCTCCCAGGCTATTTCTAACATCTCAGGCTCCACTGACTCACTTCCTGCCAGCCCAGTGAGGTCGGTATGGATGTACACAGGGTCGATATGGGTGTACACAGGGTCGGTATAGGTGTACACAGGGTCGGTATAGGCATAAATATCGCTACCGTCCACTTGGTTAGTAGTTGCTAGTCATTCTGGCCATCTAATGGCTCTACTGAGGATGCCAGAATGTGATGCTGTGTGTGCACAGAGAAATCAACCACATTATTCTAACAAAGATGAATGTTATACAGTTTGCCTATTGTTGCTTTACGATGTATGTTAAAAATCTTGGGAATAAGTAGACAATTTATGATGTTAGTGAACTTTTTGTATGTTTTCACATTTTCAACAACTATTTTAAATTCTTAAGGCTGACATCTTGATATACACATAGATGTAAAAATGAGGAAAAACCTCCGTATGGATACATTTCTGCGTTACTCTTAGTCCACCTTTATACATGCCTAAACCGCGACAAGAGATAATAAGCAGTTTCTGTAAAGCCTATTCATTCGATTAGGCTAATGTATGGCGGGGGTTTAAATTCAGTATTGATTCTCAAACCTGACATGTTTTCAGATTTATTTATTTCAAACGAAAGTATCTCTCCCAATTTTTGATGACAATGAAATTGGAAAAAATTTATTTATGCGTAGTAATAGGTACACCACCTCAGTATATATATCTAAAAAAGTTCTTTTCAGAGTGGTCTGTTGAGGTTAATTTGCATAGAACCTTGCTTGCTTGTTAATGTCGAGGTACATCAGCGTTAAATTACCAAATTTATTATGTGCCATTATACAATATATACTATATATACTTAACAGCTAACAATTTCAATCCATTATTGTCTGCAAGTACATAATTTTCCTGCCTTTGATTTCTAAACACATCTGAGTAGGTAACATAAAGCGTTTTTTTTTATGAAACTACCGCACAACAACTATCTCAATTTCATGTATAATGACAAGAATTCACAATTGTAAAATTTTGCCCTTTTAAGAGCTGCTATTATACTAAAAACATGATTACGATAATTTAAAACAGCCTCATTCACTTGGTTTGTTACTTTCTTTATCCACTCTTGACAGCAAACGGGCTTTGGCTTAAAATTAGGTTATTGTTTTTCGTTTTGAACCACTTATTAAAATGATAAAACAATTATGCTGTAAAACAAAAGGTAAAGAATAATAATAATAACTGTTCATTGCGTATACTCGCAGTTCATAATAATGCTTGTTATTATTATTGGTTTTTTAGTTATTCCAATAAATTAAAAGTGTTTCAATTAGTAAATTATTATCTTTATCTGATAATACAAATTTTTACCAACTACAGTGGTTGCCGATGGCTTTTCTAATGTAAACGCCTCATTTAGAACCCTGCTGAGTTTGTGGTGGAATGCAGATTCACTATACCGGTGGACAGGGTGTGATTATTCTTAATTCACTTCCAGCTATCAAGCTCGGCGTCCTTTAACACTGATCTAAGATGACTCTAATCTGCCCTTTTCTCCGCCTCTAATGGTTTATATTGTTACATTGCAACAAAACAAGCTTTATAGCTTAAAGATTTTGTATTTCTTATCATAGTCTATATATTTGTTAAATGAGCGCAAGGTTTTTTTTTCAGATATATTGGGAAACTGTGGATGGATTACTATTGGAGAAGAGGGTAACTTTACAAGGGAGTATTTACCATGTAGGAGAGCAATGGATAATCTCTGTGGTCTACTGCATTGCAAAGTCAATTTCACTTATAGATGGTTTCAAAGTCGTCAAAATCAACCAGCATTGGATTACGACTATCTTGAGAAATCACATGCAGGAAGAACCAATGGAACTTGCTTAGCCATTGCATTTGATTTCGGTAAGATTAATATATCACAAAAGTACTCTTAGATGTAAAGGTTTCACTTAAAACAACAGCAGTTATGACATTCAGTCAAGCTAATTGCTGGCGCTTAATTTGCTAACCATAAAAAAGATAACAGTCACTGGTGTAGACTAAAGGCACCAAACATTAGTCGTAACAAATCAAACAAAAATCAAAAGCCAAATGAAGTTGTATTTTTACAAACTCAAGCTGAAGCCACACAACATGTGAATAGGAAAATAGGAGCAAATTTCTGTCACGGTGTCCAAGGACAAAAATGGTCTCCTGGCTCCCAGTACCTTTTTGGGTACCAGGTACTCTGAGAACCTGAAAGGTATTTTTTCTGCAACAATTTTTTGTGTTAAATTTTGTTGTCATTTTATGATTAACTAAATATATTTTGTGCAGGATTTGTTTATATTGAAGTTTATATGATGATTTAGATTGTGGGGTTGCATAGTATGAAAATGAAGTGTTGTATTACTAGAATGCTATTGATAGGTGAGATGTGCACAAAGAGTAAAATGTGGAGATGAGAGTGATGAATGAAATCGATACTTTTTCTGGTACTATGAGTGAAATTGTAGATTTTTCGCAGAGTTTGAAACCATAAGTGCTCATAGTTATGATGATATTGGTATTTGTCATACAATTTTCTGATAGAGGAGGCATAACCACATTTAGTATTTATGAAAACACTGTAAAAGAAATACAAAAGCAAACAATGCCTCCCGTTCAAATCATAAATGAAACTATTGGCGTATGACGAACATCTTATTCATCATGGGTGATAATGCTGAAGGGTTTGACGCGAGGTTGCGCTCCCCCTTTACAGCGATGATCACGGGTCCGACAGGTTCAGGGAAGATGGAAGCAATTTTTCAAATGATTGAAGCTAGTCAAATTATAGCTTGTCTTCTAACAGTAAAATTAAATAACTGATATGGATCCTATCAAAAAGCCTTCGACAATGTGTTTGGAGTGATATTTCGCAAAGAAATGATAGGTATGACAGGTATAATGACCAGTTTTCTTAGAGACGAACAAAACAGATGGTTGATATTTGAAGATTTGATGGATGAACCTCCTGCTTAAGCCAATGCCAAAGCTTTGTACAGGAAAGTAGTCATTATTTGAACATAGATGTCTTTTTTATTGTTCATACTCCATTTTTTAAAAGGAAATAGTTCAATTTCCATAAAAAGTCATAATTTTTTTTAAAACTTGCAAAAATGATCTTATTGTGACTCTGATGGAATGCATCAAGGCTATAATACATGGACCGATACCATTATTGCCTGCTCAGTATAGCCAGTTGCAGCAGAGCACAAAGGATGTTGCCGCTCTTGTTAGTAAATCAACAATAGATGATAAGAAAATTGTGCTGCAAAGCGAAAGATTTCCAGCTTCCTATCATCAGAACAGTAGTTCCCTTGTACTGAAAACTATTTCAGGAGGAGGAAAAGGATGAGTATACCTACAAGAATGGTGAGGAATAAGAGGGCTACTTCAGCTCTGAATCATTTGAGTGAGGGAGAAAAAAATGCCATAGTCAAAAAGGACAACCAGAATCTGTTTCAATTGTTGCTAGAAACTGTCAAAAACGTTATATTAGGCAATGTTTTCTAGAATTAAAACATGTTATTTAATTGCAGCGCTACAAGAAGGAGCTGCACAAACTAATTGGCAAAGGAACAGTTCGTGATTAAGGTAGAATTTTGACTCGTACTGGTAGAGGCAATCTTTTGGACGCTATCATAACACCTGGTTTACCTGTTCCATCATCAAAAAACCAATACTGCCAGAGTGTTCAACTTTTGACATTTTGTAGACATTATTTTTCTAGTGACTGAAACTGAGTGAGAGAGAGAGTGATGAAAAAAATTTAGCAATGATAAAGTGAGAGAGGAAAAGATAAACACCCCTCCTCCTTATTAGAACCCTATGGAAGAATTAACATTAAGACATATAAAAAGAAATGAGATTCTTTCTTTGAAACGGCGCTCGAATCTGATTTTTCCGACTATAAAACGTTAAACCAAAACGTTCAAACATCCGTACCTACTTCAACTATGTCAGAAAAAATAAAAGCAATCACCAACTGACAAATAACTGGTCTCCAGTCGAAAACCAAAGCCACAACTTATATCACCATTTGCTAATAGTATGATTATCGATGACAGGTCCGACCTCATTTCACCAATTGAACCTACTCCTTCCACATTTGTGCTAGATGCTACTGAGAAACCGTTGATATGGAAAAAGGTTTTCGATATCAAAGACTTGTCTATGGGAGATATCAAGAATGTTGATGGTGTAAAGCTGATGACGAGAGTATGAAAGAATTCTTAGAACAGTTTGAGAAAAAAATATTTAGTATGCCAAGGAGGAAAGGCGATTGAGTGATTGATGTCAGAAAATTGGAACAATTGAGAGAAATTGGCAAATTGCCGATTCAGATGAGGACACGCTCAAAATCTGAGAAAGATGGGCAAGTCCTAAGATATCTAAAACTTTGTTGCAAGAAATTTTAACTGATACAGGCCCGATATAGTAAAAACAAAATGAACTAGATGAAATTGTATTCACGAGTGAAGACAAGAGTATTTTAGAGAGTACATAAAATAAAAAATGACACTGAATGGATTGGAACACTTGTACTGGTTGCGGTGATTTTCACACAACACCAACTACACCATCAACCACTCACTGGCAAAAGACAATATTAACACAGTCAATATTCTTAAACATTGTAGTTAGTAGTAAAATTGTACTTGCAAAGACTTTTTACGTGACAAAAACTTCCACCACTGGGAATCGTACCTGGACTCTTGAAACAACAGGTGCCACACTTAGCCATCGAGCTATAGAGACATGTTGTTAATGCACAATGTAATTTAGTGAGTGACAATTGTCCTGCGATAGCTTTATTTTTGCAAAAAAACAGCTTTTTTGTGCTAGGGCCAGACAATCACACATTTTACAACTGCCAATACAACCTGCGTGCCCGCTACTACATATACTCATGCTGATTTGGCACCTCCCTTCCGACAATATTTATTTTTATGCGAAAAAGAATTCCCTACCTGGGTATTGAACCTGAACCCTGTCAACAGCAGGTCACAACGTTAACCATTTAGCCATCTAGCAATGTTGAATGTGGTTCATAAACAGCTAAAGATAAAAAAATTAGTAGTATGGCCTACATACAAAAAACTATTTTGGTTTCGGACATCGCTAAATATTTATCGAATATTTTCAATTTTTTTCAGATTTGTTCAATTTGTCACCTGAATACTGTTTGCGCTGAAGTTTTGGAGGAGAAAAATTTTTCCGTTGTTAAAACGGAAAACAACGAACATTTTTGTCACACATTGAAAACCGTGTGGGCTTTGACTCTTTCACCAAAGATTAGAAAATTGACCGATGTTCATCTGAAAGACGGTTACAATGCGATCGCAACCATGCAAAATTTATGCAAATCGGAGTAACCGTCCCCGAGTTATGGTCATTTTTCCATTTGGAAGACCTCTTCTGAAAATGGAATAGCTGTGCCGCCGGTATTGCGAGACACTTGAAGTCACTGATTTTAGAAAGTTGAAGCATTGGGCTATGTGGCGTAATATTTTACTTGTCGCTGACTAGTTCCATTCTAGTCTCGGAAAGCATTGAAAAATGCTGTTTCTCTTTGGATTTTCAAATTTAAAAATGTAAAAAATTGAAACAGTTTTGTGCGATCGCTTTGAAGTTCAAAATAGTACATCGATACACCATGGCACATGTTTGTGCAAAATTTCAGTTACTTCGGCCAGTTGGTTCTCGAACGGGAAGTTGTTTTATGCTAAAAACTGTGATTTTCACAAAAATCCAAGATGGCCGCTTCCAAACGCTTTTTTATCGACGTGTCATGATGTCGAATCAGAAAGTTAGCGAAATGCACCATCTTTCAAAATTTGGTATTTTTTCGTCAATCGGGTCTACGTTTTTTCAGCCAGTTTGATGCTTTCAAAAACGATTTTTTACCTGTTTTCGTACCTGGATTGCGCAGTTCTGGAATATTCTGTCACTTCGAAAACCAACTTACTTTTTGTCCCGATGCCTATCAATCGCGTCACAAAAAAAATTGTAGCTCTATCTATTACGGTTTTTGAGAAAAAGTGGCTACTCTTCGCTAAGGTTTGCGCGAAAGAATAATAATAAAAACAGGCAGAACAATAGTATTTTAGATTCTCTAAAATACTAACTACAGCAAATATAAAAGTCTGCAATCATATCAAGGGATCAAAACTGTCAGGAAGTCACGATAACAAACATCTAAAGAAAAATCTTAGGGCATTCAAGGAACCAGACAATTGACTTTGACGTGTCAAAAGAGTTGTATTACAATCCTGCGACGCACACGTCTCTGGGAGGAGCTATAGCTTGGCTGTAATCTCATGGAAAATGAGACGGAGAATGACAAATCCACAAATGGCTGAGCATAACAGATGCCTAAACACTGCATAAAAAGGAAATGACCTAGTTTAAACATTACCCCACAATTGTAACTTGAATAGATCAGCAGCTTCAGGTAGAATTGATGGACGTGTGTTCTCAAAAAGGAGAAAACTATGACAGAGCATTTTTACTAACAGCAGTCGATTCTCTATCCAGCAAAATTGTGGCTGTTCCACTTATCTCCAAAACAGGTCATATTGTAGCCAGAGGTTTGAGAAAAAGCTGGATGGAGGAAACTACGAAGCTTTACAATCGGATAATGATAAAGAGTTTGACCAGCATCCTGTCAAGAACCTGCTGGTTGGGACAAAGATCAAGCGTTTAACAACTGAAAACGAGACAATAAAGGCTTCGACGATAGAACATTTCAACAGTACTTTAAAAGACAAGATTTGCCGATATCTGACGCACAAAGATGACGACAGATACAGTTTTACCCCAGATGGTTATCGTGTCCCATGACAACATTCACACTGCTATAGGCATGAGACCAAATTACATAAATTTTCAAAAGAAAGAACTCATATGGAATTGAGTGTACAAAGGTGGCAAGCACAGTTAAGGAACCAAAATTTAAAGTGCAAGATTATGCGATAATTAACAAGGCGAGAGGGTCTTTTGGGAGAGGATACACTCCAAATTAGACTACCAAGGTTATCATAATCACAGACATGCTTCCACGCAAAAACCCTTAGGTAAACAAGGTGAAAGATCTGTCTAAAGAAAATTGACGGTACATTTTACGAAAAGACTTGCAAAAGGTGAAAACTGACACTTTACACAATCGAAAATATTTTCGGAAAAAGAGCGTGTAGAGGTAAAAGACTAATACTGGTCAAGTAGTTGGGCTATGGACAAAAATTCAACAAGTGGGTGAATGAATAGCTCATAACGAACGTTTACTGTCTCCATCATACGTTGACAAATCGTTGATGTCGATAACATTGCCGTCGAATTATAATGGTGAAAAGTTTTCTGACAACACAAACTGCAATTTTACAGTGAGACTATAGAATTATCTGGACATCATTGAAGCTAAATTGAAGGTAGCTCCGTTACATATAGTGTATTCTAATAATTGGAAAAAGCATCACTGAGAATGAAATATATCTGGAAAAGATGAATGTCTCTAGCAGAAGCGAAAAATCATTTATCCTAATTGGCAGTAAGAGAAGCGATAGTGTGAAAGAGATGGAAGAGATTATACAAAAGAGAAAGCGTGAGATGGGTTTGGAGAAAAAGTTTGACATCTCCTACAATCAAGTAACCAACATAGATTTACTTATTAACATCGATCCCGATACGACACTGAGTTTTTCCAAAGACTTATCTACATCTTCGGGTTCGAATCGATGGGAAAAATTACATATCCCAGTTGTAGATACAATAATGTCACATCACCGGACATAAATTTTAGTCTAACTTCTTTTTACCTCTATTCCAAGACTGTCGGCAATAGGATGATAGGCAATACAAATGTGCCTTTGCTAAGAGTAGTACCGGTGCAAAGGAAAAAGAACAATGTCGTGTATTAAGAGTTTAAAAACCCGCACTATGTCAACGCAGAATCGCTGAATAGCTATGTCATACAACTGCATACAACGAGCTACGGTGATGAGCGAATACCATTTGATGGTAGATAGGTCATGATGAGAGCTCACTTTAGAGAGAAAAGGACACAAAGAGTTTGGTATGAAGCAACCCCGAAGACTCGCAAGCTGGGAATGGAATCGGAGTGTATAGCAGACGCCGAGTGATACCTGGTATGGGGGACACCTGATTCGGTAGAATTTTCTCAGCTATCTTCAAATCGGCAACCCCTCTGCTGAAGAGAGGAGCAATGAGCCTGAGTAAGAGAGCGCTGTCTGTAGGTAGCGATGTAGCGCATGATGTCATCGACTGACACAGTTTTGCATCTTCTACAAAGAAGACAGGATTGTAGGCACCTGACAATGTAGGAGGGGATGTACTTGGCGCAGTGCTCCTGGCTCACTTCAAAAGGTAAAAAAATTGGCTCCAAGGAAGAAGGGAAGTCCAGGCAAATGGAGACATTCCATATTTTAGCAAACGGAGGATGTATAAAGATGACAGCGGGTGAAATTTGACTTCAATAAGCGATATCGCTTCGAGCAATCATCAGTCACAGCAAGATGGCTAGTTTTCATGGAATAAAGGGTAGCAAGTTGGAAGGTTCTCCCACAACAATAAACCTGCGCTGGATGCGTTTGTGACCAAGCCCCAAAGACTTTGTTAGAAAGATCCAAATATGTCATCATCAGACCCGACAGGTTGAATTCTGATGTCGGGATCGAGTTGACTTTGGTAGTGAGTATTGAGCATGACACGGATCTTTAAAAATCGTTTCTACAAATCAAAGCCGGTGTTGTCCAAGACAACGGAAGTGAAGTTGAAGGCACTGATGACATTGCACATATGTGGATGAGAGACTCACTCCATTCAATGGTCAAGTAGATGAAAATTTCTATGGAAAGTGATGCTATCAAACACGTCAACAATTATGGATTTCGCTCCTAATTTCCGTAACTGCTCGAAAATAGCACCACTGCAAAGAGATACCAGGAACAGTATGAGAGTTGGACCTATGACGATTCGATGGGTAAAGACATCGCTAGAAACAGAGCTGTGGGAGAAAAAGGATGAGAGGGTTAATCTGGGGTGGAAAAATGTTGGAGTTTTGTGGAAAACCCCACCTCCCGCTTTTCCAACAGAGAAAACTTATAGTCCCTTGGCCGACTATGTAACCGGAGTTTGGAGAGGCTTCCAGCAAACTGTCTTTGTTCCCTGGTCCTTGTTTAGAATTGACAAGTATGAAGTGCATCTTTGCAAGGTCAAGGTATATGCCATGATACAAAACTCTTAACTCAGTTTGGCATTACAAGTGCACAACTACATTTCTCCGACTGAGAGAAGCTATTGAATTTGTACGAAATTCACAGCGGGAGTGGCACAGATTGATATAACATTGGAAGAAAAACAGAAAACCAAGCAGATTTATTTACTGTTGGTTAACCACAATCCTCTGAGCGGATGGTTCACCAAGAACCTGGTTAGGATGCAACATGCCAATGCCAAGAACATCGTATTGATAGTCGGCGATTGACGGGTTGGAAGAAGATACGAGTTAAACTATACCAAAAAATTTTTTGAATGGGAGTATCATCAATTTCTACACACTAGCAGACTTTTCCCAATGGTGAAAGTATAAGTATTATGAGAGAACAATATCTATGCTGCACTTCGATTTATTGATTCGACTTGACAGGCGATTTTCTCAGAAAAAGTTTTCATTCGATGAAAACTGCCACAACGAGTGTGAATTAGTTTAACACCAACACAACCAAAGGTTTGTCCCTGATCGTCTACTTTGTAAAAAACGATGTGTTGGAGATGGATAACATTCTTCAGTTAGCTGTTGAGGGTGACGTAGCGTTACAAAGAGAGAAACACAATGCAGATTCAATCATTTTTATCTTCAAGTGAGATCTGTCGCCCTAAAGGATGTTTTTATTGATATGCTTCGTATTCATTACTAGTCATTCCCACCAACCCGGAGAACATTGGTCGGCCATGTACGCTGGTGATTCCAGCGTAGATTTTTCCGACTAATTCGGACAGCTTGTAATGTTTCACACAGACGTAAACAAGTAGCTGAGGAGACAGAGAGGAAAATTTTCCATGCAGAGTAATGAGATGCTAGTGCATAACCTTTTGTCAACCGTTTGCAGCACTTACTGCGTTTACTTTTGTTTACTGAGAAGCACAAGATGGAGTATGGATGAAATTGTGTAAAAATTGATAGACATAAGAGGCAACGAGATGAGCAATCAATCGATCTGAAAATTTATCCCGCAGTCCTATCCTAGCTATGAAGTTGCACAAACAATGATCTAGATGGATTAGATGGAGTATATGTGCAAGGAATCAATCTGCTAAGTAAATTGCTAAAGTAAATTTTTGATAACGGAATGTTATTTGATGTAAAAATTAAAAATTTTATAAAATTATAAAACCTGATAGAGTTGTTCCGGGCCAGCATAGAGGTAAATCTCTGAGTTGAGGGGTTTTCCACCTAAACTTGGTTCTGCCTTCCAGCAGATGGTCTGTGACGAAAATACTTTTGGCTGAGACCTGTCCCTACCATCATACTGTTCCCAAGGGCCCTTCGTTTTGGGGCAGCACTCTATTTACTCTAGTGGGGCTACTTTTGGTTAAAACTAGCAGATCAGTTACAGATCTATGGTTAAGAACCCAAGCGGTTATTTGTGATGGAGTTAGCTCACCATCCTTTGTAGAAGTTTCCGTTTCTTTCTTAGCCTTCTGGGTACCTTTTGCACTAGGTAGAGTGGGAGCTGCTGGATGTGACATGAACAGTTCCTTGATAGGCATAGCTAGTAGCTCCGGTATATTCCGCTAGCTTGTCCTCTAGCAATACGCTATTATCTTCCTCATCATTCAGGTGTAGGATGTCCATCTTGTTGGTCAGTACAGAGTCCAGAGATGTTACTCTGTTGCTTTTACTAGATGGAGTTGGTTGGCTGTGCTGCATGTCTGCGTGCAGTCATGACCCACCGAACTTCCTGTGAGCACAGCAAGTTTGTGCTAACTGGGAGAATTAAGGATATCATATAAAGGTTCCTGTGGGCAGTCAGACCCAGTAAACCGTTGAGGCTGAAAGTGAGCTGGTAGGGCATCTTCTGCTGATTCTTTTAAAATTAAACGCAACGGTGCAGCTACCAGTTGTCTGTCCAATGCAGTAATTTTACTGTTTTTCCCGAGGTTTCCCACTATTGCCTCATAGTGTCTTTCACTTCCGCTTTCTCCCACATAGCTTAAGCTGTCCTTTGATATGCATGCAAGCTGCTCTGGCTGGCATTTGATATTTCTCTGGAATGCAGGGAACCCCTTCCTCTGCCAGGGGCGTAGCCAACAGGAGTGCAGGAGTCATCTGCGCATTTCTTGCTCTGTAGTCCACAGCTTTCATCCGATCGGAATGAAATTTCCTGTGATGGTGCTTCTCACCTCTTACCAGGTCTTTGTGTCTTCCCTGCAGGTAGCTCTGCCAGGGGGTAGTTGTAGGGCAATTGCTCCCCTACAATGGAGGTTTCAGCTGGATTTCATCCCTGAAATTTACTTTTGGCTGCAACAACTTTATGTTGTCCAGCAGTCTCCCATGCTTATAAGTGCATGGCTGTTGGTGTCCGCCAATTATGACGGTGGAAGCACTAAAGTTCATAGCGCATTTGTGGGTGGTCAGAAATCGCATACCGATTATGGCATATTCAGTTATATCACTTATAATGAAGTAGTGGTCACAGCTTATGTTCAGAAAAGTCCAGTACAGTATGTCATTCTACAATGATGGACATGGTTTAGTTGTTGATTAGAACACTAACCTTTAGTCATAAAATGGAAGTTTTAGTGGAAGTTTTGCACCTGACGCTGTTATGTCAAATTCATTTTCCTGTTATACCATTGCGTGTAACTACAATGCAGCTATATTTATAAAGTTGGAGGTGATGGCGTATGCAAACGTACATTTTGATAATACAAGCAATTCAAGCATGACAAAAAAATATTTGACATGATAAGCAGATGCGGTAATAATTAGTAGTAGGCTACGGAAATTTAAATGGTCCAGTCAAAGTGGAGCACTCACGGTTAGCTAAGGAGGATACTCCTGGTCATCTGCTCCATATCCTGCATCAGCTGGGAGAGCCACTAACAAGATGCCCAAGCTTTTGGTCGCATCCAAATGACACACTTCGTAGGCAGTGACAACTTGTAATAAGAATAAAAACTAGCTGGCAGTAGCAAGTGTCAGTCACTGTGGTGAGCACTTGCTACTGTCTATCATAGGCAGCACTGTGTGAAATCCATTACAATACTTCATTACAAAAGCATCACAGAATTCACAACGAACTTCAAGTGTTTTTGAAACGGAAGAAAAATTTTGTGAAAGTGCAATAATGTTTGACTCAAACTAAGATCAAAGTTTCATTTATAGGTGTACATAAAAAATATGCAGAAATACAAACATAGAGCTTACCTTTAGGAAAGCTTTAATTGTATTTTATTTGTGTGATATGACATCATTTAGAATGAAAAGAAATTTTTTTAACTCAAACATTTTAAGTTTCTGTTGCTAAACTATATACTTTGCGAACTTGTAGAGATATAATTTTTTTCGCTACTTTGCCAAAAAAATTACTGGCTCACTGGCAGAACAAACTCGCTGTTTTCAATTTGGAATTTTTTTCCTGAGAAACAGAAAGATTTATTGAAGTCTTCAAGACAGAGTGAAAACAAAAAAGCGAGAATATTTCAAGTTTATTAAAACTCTGATTTAATCGTTTATTGGTACCATGACAAGCACCTTTTCAGAATTGACCCACCAGAATGGCAAACCCTTTAAACGTTAACATAAATTTTCTGTATCTCTTAAAAAAACATTTATCTGTGTAGAAAGCAGAGAAAACGACCCTGGACAAGTACCCAATGGAGCAAAATGTGGTGAGAAGATGATGTGTCTCAACAAACGCTGTACCATTTTACAAAACGACGATGCTAGACCACCCCCCACAACAACCACAACAACAACAACTATGAAACCAAGCACTACAGTTAAGACTGTGGCACCAACCAAGCCAGAAAATAAACCAGCAAATGATGAAAACAATTTCGATGATCGCGCGTCTAATTTAGGCGCTTCATCTGCATTCACAGTTTTGTGCTCTGTTGAGTTATTGGTTGAAGCATTCATTCTGAGTATTTCATTATACAATTTCTGAATGGTTGCGCATCATCCGAAACTATAGCAAACTTCAAGTTAAAAAGCTTCGAACCATACATTATTAATCTGAACGCTGTTATCTGATGATGGACTCTTTCGAGGAACTAAACAGCTCTTAGCATAATTGAAAAAAATTGTGGTTATTCATTGATAATAATATTTCAAAAAAGTATCAAGACCAGTATCAAGTTTTTGAGATTTTTCCAAACAGAAAACAGCTTGTCAGAAACCTTTGTGTTTATAAGAATCTGATTTGCTTACATCATGATATTAATGTACTAAATAATAAACCAAATAAAAAGTATAAAAAACAGATTTTTGAGTTCAAAAACCTCAATTTTTATTAAAAGTTTGTACGTTTGTCAGACAACTGCATTTCGCAACTTGAAATACTTGAAGACATAGAGACAACAATTAGAACCATAACTCTTGAATGCTTTGCTCAGCAAGCGGCTATGTATTTGATGTTTAATTGACGCTCAAGTCTGTACGTTTGTCAGACAACTGCATTTCGCAACTTGAAATACTTGAAGACATAGAGACAACAATTATAACCCTAACTCTTGGATGCTTTGCTCAGCAAGCTGCTATGTATTTGATGTTTAATTGACGCTTGATTGTCACGAATGATTAACAAAGTGGTTTGGTTAACGATTAAACAAAGTTTGTTATTGTTACAATAAAATAATTATTTAGGTAGTTGTTGTTAACCCAGTAATTTAAAAAAAAATATCTTGCTAACAAATAGAGACCTGTTGCGGGGTTTTTTGCATTGTTCATATTGTAGTTCTTTCACACCGGTTCCGCGACATATGTAGGGTTAGTATTGCTACATGAGAGCAAGTTTCGTAGCTTTCAGGCTTTAATAATACATATCCATGAGTTATTGTACTACTCTGCCTTCTAGCTCTCCCCCAATTTTGTAGATTTGCACTTCGGGAACGAAATAACTACAAAAAATACTGAATGTTTAGTTATGTCAACCCTCCTTTGTTTGAGGCTTTCAGCATATAAAAAATCTCAACAAAACAAAACATTGCCGTGTAAACCATTGAGCATGGTATAGAGAAGTTACTTTATTGCACACATTGTGACTGTTTCCAGTATAACTATTGCAGTCAGCTCATCTCACTCCGATGCATTCGTGCAACTGTGTGGGTCACGCTTTTGATGAAATTTCAGCTTCATGCTCAGTTAAACAACATTTTCTCTTGACTGGCCAATTATTGTCAACTAAGCAATTTTTGCGAATTCCAAAGAGGTTTAAATGCACTGGGTGTATTTTACATTGAATGTGTTGACCTTTACCGTTTTGAAATTGTACTGCATTTTATTGTATAAGAGTCTGGACTCAGTTGCCACAGATTATTATTGTGGCGGACTTCTGTCTGCAATACCTGTGGAAGCATGTACTTACCTTAAGTGCACAAACCCTGAATGCGCTAAAGGGAGCGAAGTGCCATTCCAGTTCTGAAAAAAGGTACTGAGCCAGTGGAACAGCTTGCTGCGTTGGCTGCACAACTTGCAAGGCCAATATTGACCCGTCATGCACTGATATTTTTTTGGTATTAACTTGGAATGTGCATACCAGGTTGAAACAAGATGGTCGCCTCTGTGAAGGAATTTCGGAATAGCAAGAGATCTTTCACTAACTTTGATGCCAGAATTACTCTCCTTTGGACAGACGTAATCATCAATCCAGGGCTAATTATGGCCCTAGGACTGCCAGAAGCCTTCTATTGGACAGTAGAGAGATGACTTTTTTGCGAACCATTTGGCACCGTATTAATCATTTACTGCATTCGTTTTGGGCAACGATTTACATCCATGTTTTGATTGGACTAATTACTTCCTGTAAATTTACTGCTTTATGTTATATACAAAATGACTTCCTGCCAGCCTACCTGTATAAAGGCTGGCTTTCACAACTTACATAGCATTCATTCATGAACGGCCATTCACTCTAGAAGATTGCCTCCTCTGAAGTTTCACACTTTATGATGCTGTTAAATTCTATTCTGCAATTTATTTTCTGCCTTGTAACAGAATCCTGATAGAGCAAAGACAAATTACAATGTTTTAATCATTTTAAAATTGATGAAGACAACTCTTAGGACACCACAGTTGTTTTCTAGACCCTCGTCAGTATCAGTGGAGTGCCGCAAAATCCCACAAGTAGTCTTGGCCCTTTGACTTAAGAAATCCTAACAATGTTGAAACAACTCTGAAGTCAACTTGATTAGACGTAGCTGCTTAATAAAAGTAAAAACCATTGGTAATTGTTCGATTAAACTTGAAATTTGAAAATATAAATGGTAAGTAATGATGCAACTTTTTAACAGGAAGTCTTCAGGTTTCCTTGAGACTTCCCAAAGATTTTCAAAATAATAGATGTCATTCCAACACCAATAGTTACCTAAAAATGGAAATTCAATCGTTTTCAAACTTTAAATTATATGAATGGTAGGTAATGCCATGGGATATAACAAAGAATCCCCAATTATTCAATTAAGTTTGGCTAATGAACACAGTATTGATAGATGTTATCCTAACACCTAACCTAACGTCGGTGCTTTGATCACATCTAAGTCCTGAAATCCTGAGAAATCTGATTGTTACATGAACGTAAAATTTCGCTCATTTCTGTCAAGTTTTAAAATATATGTGGTAAGTACTAATATAAATCCTTAAGAAGTTTCTAAGACTTTTTCAAAATTTCTCAGAAAACTTCAGGACTGATAGATGTCATTCCAACACCCTTTTTGGCAATCTCAAAGTTTTGAAAAGTCTACATGACTTCCTGAAATAGTATACTTTTCTAAAAGCTCTCTGAAGATTTGTTTTACACTTTTTATGGTGTAGGAATTACAGTTGTTGGAATAACATCAATGAGCCCTGAGGTACTGACAGATCTGTAAAATTTCTATGTTATCTTTAAACTGATCCCATGTTAGTTCAATTAAAGTCAATAACTAAATAATAACAAAAAATGTTACTCGATATTTAAACTAACATAAAAGTTTGTTTCTTTAGAAATTTAAAAAGGTGGCGCTTTGATGACATTTATCAGTCCTGAAGTCCAGGAAATATTATTTAAGAAACTTCAATTTCGTAATTTCTTTTTAGAGATTTCCTAAATATTGTTACGCAGCTCTCACGCAAGCTTGATTAGAATAAATTGTTTAATAGTAACCAGAAATATATTAAATAATCTCTGAATAAACAGAAAACTAATTTTTTCAAAGTTTGAAATGAAAGTTGGTTAGAAATAATGCCAACTGTGAAAAGGAAATCCCTAGAAATTCTAAAAGACTTCCAAAAAGCATTCAACACTAGCAGATATTGTTTCATCATTGATTGCTTTTGCTATCATCAAACTATTACTTTAGATGAATAAAAATACCTAATAGATTTGATAAAGTTGAGTTAAGGTGATTTATCAAAAGTTTTAAGAACGATGGGTGCCATCTCATTTTTGCTGCTGGAGTGGTATCTCTCAGTCCTACAGCCATGATAAATCCTTAAAATTTCACAACTGTCTAACAAGTCTGATAAACTTAATCAAATTTGTTTAAAAATGGGTTTTAGAGCTTAATCTGATCTTGAGAAGTAACTATATAATAGATTTTACATAGAGTGGCCATGGCCATTCTCACTGCACTGGTAGCCTGCAAGCAGTAATTACTTGCCGTAAACATTGGATTGATCTAGTGTAATTTTGACTGCACCTTAGGTGAGTCAGTGGAATGATAATGCGAACGTGTCTAGTTGAAAGCTATACTAACTGCAGGAGGCGAGCTGTAAATGACGACGCTGAGCCAGGAGAACTTTCTCTCTACTACTAGTGGTGGCACTAACTATTCGAACATCGGCAGATGACTAATTATTATTGTTCCAGCTTTTTTGTGTAATTAGCTACTTTTGCAACACCTGAATAAGCTGGCATATTACAATCTGCTTTGTGTCAAGTAAGGGCTGATTTTTTGTAGTCAATCATTGGTATGTGTTTTCAAGCATCGTATTTACGTCATTATGACCATGCTGATGCTAGTCCAGAGAGGCAGAGCTGTTCTGGAGTTTGCACAATAGATTTACTCGTGTGAATACCTGTTTTGTATTACAATAAAGTGCTTGATATTTGAACTACTCATCTTTAGTCTGGCAGGTTGCCTACTAACTTGTCTGCTTCTTCTGTACACGGCACAACACGGTGCATCACCGTACACATATAGTCAGTAGACAAGACATCACTACTGCCTGCAGTACCGCTCCCTAGTAGGGGTTAATTCTGTCTGACCAGTTACAACTCTGCATAGCTGTTACAATGTGTTGAGGTATTGCTAGAATAGAGAGATAAGCTCGATAGGTTTTTGCTATCACAACCGGGTATTTCCTCTATATTAGTTGTTCACTAAGGGTACGGTGAAATCTATACAACTATAGTCTAAAAAAGAAATATTATGGATATGATCAAGATATACCAAAAAATTTTCGGACTGATAGATGTCAACTCGAGACCGAAAATTTTTGCTATCACCAAATCGATAAATTTAATTGAGTTTGAATGAAAGCTAATACGATAGAAAGATAAGAGATAATAAATAAATCTGCAAGATTTCTCCGAAGTTCAGCATCAATAAATGTCATCCTGACTCCATACTATTAAATAATACTTAAAAGAACTAAAAGCTGGGCTTGTTTTAAAATTTGAAAACTAGTATCGTGACAGTTGCATGAAGTGTAAAAAATTTCTTCAACATTTATTTAGGATTTCCTAAAAAACTTCAAAACTGTTCGATGTCACTCACACAACAATAGTTCTTGGTACTTTGGCATCTGGGTAGCAGATAAAACAGAAACTTGAAAGTCTTTTATCAATTCTAGTACAAAATTAAGTAATTGAATTTTCGATAACACTAGGATTCCAATTATTGGTATATTAGTTTGAAATTGTAATATTGTAATGAATTTGTGTCAGACTTTTACCAACACCACCACCACAGATCTGCTTTTATTTTACTACTACCACAGATCTCCCACTAAAATCAGAATGCTCATTGACTTCTATGATAAGCTTTTAAAAACAGTGTAAGAGTAAAACCCGAGTCAGATTCTAAATTTTGTTATCAGTATGTCACCCAGCCAAACCCAAAAGAAAGATGTCGTTTTAGCAATAATTATATTTGTCTATACACTAGAGTTAACAGTAATACCAAAAGCAGTAGCAATCAGACTCCTACGCTGTTTCAAACATGCTCTGAGGCTGGGCATGTACATAAAGCTAGGGTGCACACGTGGCTACTTTTAACTCACCATTCAAATTTAAACTACATTTACAGAAAACAAAAACAACAAAAAAAAACAGAATTCTAATGCGAAATTCAAATCCTGATCAAACAGTTGGTTGAAATTAGACTGGCTCAATATTAATTAGGAAGTAAAACTGCTGTCAATTTAGCTATGATGCATCCACCAAGTTCTCATCTGTATGGTTTGTAATACACCAGCTTCCACGTACTAGTGCACAAGTTTTCCATTAATAGGGTAAAAAAATTAGATTGAAGTTAAGTGAAGTGTAAAGGTTTTTGTATCCATAATACAGTGGACTTTGGTATCTTTGCTACAAAATAACAGTATCCTCTAGAACTGTACCACTTTCCAGAGGAAATGCAGCCAGTAGGCTGACTGGCCATGTCATCCTTTGTTGCTGGATTAATTACCAAACAGAGAACCCACAACTTAACAAGACTACACAGTGTTAGCTTGTTAGCGGTTGTTAATCACATCACCAGGTTATATGGAGGCAATAGTCTAGAGTGGAGTCAAATACATGAATAAATGCATTCACTATAAATTCAGCTAGCCTTCAAACAGACTGAACTGGTTAGAATAATTTTTAAAACTGTCCATAAAAATATGCCGGAGAAGCAACTAGAGCAAAGCATACAAATAGTCAACAAACGATGACAAAATTACAGGTTGAATGAGGCTTTATACATTCCACCTGTCAAAAGGCTAAAAGGTGGAGTGACTCCATTGTCGATCAGCATCTCCCTAGTAGTCATGGGGCTGCATCTAGCCCTGGGGTTCTATCTAGCCCTGGGGTTCTATCTAGCCCTGGGGTCCTACCTAGCCTTGGGGCTATATGTAGTCTTGGGCTGGTGGTAACTTTTTCTTTGGTAAGGATACTTCTGGTATCTGGGGTGGTTAACCTTCCCAAACTACCAGCTGGTTTTTCTGCTGAAGATGGCAACTTGTACCGGCCTAGGAGAGCACCCACCAGCAAATCAGGGGTCATTATGGACCTTTTCCGGGTCAATACCAGCCCTGCAGGTTGTCATGCTGGCCATGAAGTTTTCATACCAGCCGATCACTTTATTTTAGGTCTGGGTTAGCAATTCAGCTCCTTCGGCCTTTGCGATGATGTATCGAAATAAAACATTGGTACTACGATTTAGTCTCACGGTAGTCAGCCAAATTGCCACCTCTATACAGAAGTGGCAACTTGCATAGATGAAAAGTATCTTGATTGGCTGTGCGTAATAAACCTGAGTGATGCAGAGGGACAAACAAAGTTGCTCAAAAGAAAAGTCAACTGATGATTCCAGCGTATGTCAAGATTTCCACTTGCCTTCACAAAAACAACTCGTTTTGCATGATAAAGCATCTTTAGTCTCTTTCATTACTCAGTGCTTGCTACAAGACAATAACAGTTACCATCTCTTTGATTGCATCTAATTCTGTGCCAGATCTCAGATCAAGTCTCTGCAGGCCAATATCCCTGCCTCCACACACCAGCGTGTTGGCTCTACTCTATTTCTTCTATGGACCACCAGAAGGTCAGTAGAAACTACCAAACAAGACCACATGAACTCTACTGGCAAACAAGCCACTCCAAAGGCCTTTCAACAGATCAACAGCAAATGCATTTAGTGAAAATAACAATTATTCCTAATGTCTATACATTAGTGTTAAACACTTTGGACAATATCAAGTTGAGCGATGTAATTGATACTAATTCTGCTCAAGAACTAATCAACACTCTCAAATGCTGCTAATTTATAAAAGTGGTTGTGATGCAATTTTTTGTTGCTAGAAAACTTTGAGATAAAGAAGGCATTGGTGTTTGACCCAAATCAAGCCTTAGTGCAAGATCACCCAGACCAATGAACAGACACCGCAGCTATCGAAACTATTATGCTTGATTAGCCATGAAGATTGAGCTTGCAACAATAACTCGAATGAAAAAAAATGGAGCAAAATACTAAATGCAAATATGCAAACGACAGCTGAAAATAAATCGATACAAATGGAATTAACTGGGTCACCTTCTGGTAAGATTCGGCCAGCTTGCTATTGTCTAATTAGCAATGCTCTCTTATTTATCATTGACTGCAGCATAGGCCTTTTCAAATATCTAATCAGCTATTTGAGATGTTCTAACTTCGCCTTTAAGAAAACTTGAATGCCTGAAAGCTTACTGTATGTTTGGAAGATAAACTAAAACTTGCAACAAACTACATCCTTTGACCATCCGGACTGATTTACTATTGTCAATGGTATTAAAACGCAGTTTAAAAGCTTTGGGTAGTGTTGCTTTTCTTATTCCTTGAGGGTGGTGTATAAGTGTTTGTAATAATAAGTTCGGTGTGCAATGGGTGGAAAAAGTGTTCAGAGAGGGCATAACTCCAAAAATGATCTTATCTGCCGAGTAGTCACCTGCTTTGATTTGGTAAAGGCTTTGTGAGTGGAAGCAATTTCTTATTGGAAAAAGTTGGGTAGATGAGTGGTGGATACATGAGAGAGTAAAGTTTTATGAGAAGGTATTAGACGTATGGTAGGGTAGCTGTGGTTATTATGATAGCATGACATTATTGGTGACAGTCGAAGCAAAACTAAGCCGCAGCAAAATTTCCACTGTTTGCTTAAACTTGTACTTGTACTATACTTTGTTTTATACCGCTTTTTAGCACTTTGACTCATACATATACAACAGCAGATAATGGTGCTCTAGATACTTAGACTTGCTCCAAGACTATCATACATCGGTGAAATTAACACATAGATAAATCAGCCAGAAGTTTATTTGTGTTGCAATTATTGCTATCTACTCGCTGCTTCTTTCTGCGCTGCTTTCCAGTCCATAGAATTTTGACAAAACTACTGGCTCAGTTGTAGCCTATAAAGGGCAAAGATTTTTGCTTGGCGAGTGGTCAAGTGGTCAAGTGGTAGCAAAGGACCACCGGTACAGTTTAAAACAGTAACTAGGGTTTCTTGTTGAAGGGTGTCAATCGATTAAAAGTTTATAATCGGAAGCAAGTATGTGAACAAACGAGCAGGTTTGAAAGGTTTTCTAAAACTTTTAATTTAAAGTAAAACAGAAAAAAAGAACCATGACTAAGTGTTGAGATTAATTCGAATGAAGTAGTTTAAAGTTAAAATAAAAACATCAACGCATGCTCATTTCTTTGATCCAGTTGGTGGTGCAGGTGGTTTACTGGGACGACTTGGAGCTGACAAGTTTTCACCAGACGATGCTGCAGAGCTTGCTGCCCTGCTTTGTCCAAAAGATGACTTGATGATACGACAATACACCTGGCAAAGACCGTATCCACTATACAAATTGCTATTGTATTTCTTGTTTAAACCAATGTTGGTGGTCTTGTAAACAGGAGTGAATCCATGGGGGTGACCACTTTGTTGTTGGTTACCAGTATTAGAGCTGTAGTAGTACAGGTGGTTGTTTGTAAGTTCGTAGGTCACCCAACTGCAATTGAAGTACATTTATATGCCAGCTCAAAAGAAATTAATGCAAGCTTAAGCATTTTATAGATAAATATATCTACTGTATTTGGCAAGTACCATGCCATTTAATGTTCAAGCCTGTAGCTGATGGAGGGTAGGGAAACAACTGGATTTAAAAGAATTAAAGAGGTGGAATATTTACCTGTACCCGGAAGAAGCATGCATGTTTGGATGGTACCACCAGTTGTTGTTGTAAATTCCAGAAGGAACGTGCGCCATATTAATTAATGAGTCACCACCATTTACACTGATGTGTGCAGTGCTGGGGTCTGTAACACAAATGAAGCAGTTTAGACTATGGAGTTTCTATTTCCTTTTAGTAGCTCCATCATTTACAGTTTGCATGTATCGAGAGTTTTTAAGCAGAAACAGAAGCAGCACATAACATGACATAATCGATATGTCACTACCATGAACTTTGACCAGAAAGCCTCTTCTCATTAGGTCTATATACACTGTAGTAGTGCATCAGCCAGCTTCAGTACTAAAGGTACACAGAAAAAAATCCAACAAGCCAGACATTACCCCAGTAGGTGGTTGGGTTGTGTGAGATGGTATATCTGTAAGTGTTGGGTTGTGGTGTACCATCAGTTACAAAACTGCACTCAAACCCTTTAGCACTTCTGGGTACTCTAACCAACAAACTACAAAATAAATGATGAAAGTGTGAATTGATTTTAAAATTTCATAAATGCATGAACAGAGATCATGAAGCTACACATACTTGTAAGCCTTTCTGCACTCTGAAGAAGGTCCATGATTGGTAAATTTTTAGTCCAACTGGAGGTACGGCCCTTTTTCTGAGCAACCTGCACCATTGTGTACCATCATTATTAAGCCAAATTAGCCATTATTGAAATTTTGATAGATGCAATAGTTTAGTGGTATTTTGTATTGGTCGTCGGTAGTGAATGACAACAACTTACACAATCAAGTTCATCTGGGTCAGGAGTTGCAGGAGAGTAAGATTGGCTCCTACTAGTTGATTCCTCTACTGTTTTGGTGATGAGAGGTTTGATAGCAGTGCTATCAGCAGCACCAGCCTCACATGCACAGCTCTTTTGGAAAGGCTGCCAATCTTTGCTACATACATTAATAACATTTATAGTATATTTTATGCAGTAAGATTAAATAATATTTGCAAGCTACCAGTGTTTCCACTTCAGTGAGTGGTTATTTTTTATATTTTCCGACTCCCGAGCAACAGAAAACTGATAGCAATGATATACTTTTAAAAATGTATCTATACAACTGTAAGTACTCACATGTCATACTGTGTACTATTAGATTGTACTTCATGTGTTAGTTTGCAACTATCAATTGTTTGTGTTTGTTGGCAAACCATTTTGGGATGTGACCTTGTTGGTGTATTTGGCATCCTGAGTGGAGGAGGAGATGTTATCAGCTTGGCTACTTTTGGAATTCTAAAATGTTAAATGTGTTATAAAGTTTGGTATGCATGTGTGATACATGGTTGGTATAGAAAAATCTATGACGTGTGCCAGTTCACAAATACATCCAACTAAAACAGCTATATCAAAATGGAACTAAGGATAACATTATGTTTCACAACAACAAGAATGTATGTGCTTTATTTCGTGTTCGTATTATAAATTTCATAGTAGTCAAGGATTTGCTTTAGCTGTAAAGCCGTTGTTTTATTACATGATAAATAAAATAAATGTAAACAATCCAGTCTAACATTGATTTGACCTCAATCTCTTACATCTAGATATAATCTGAACCTAATCTAGATCTAGTATAGCTAACTATGGTAGTTGACTCATTGCTAATGTTAAATAATTACAAAGTACAAAAGTATGATGGCTTAGAACGTTTAATTTTTTTTGCATTTTTAAACGTCTGCAAGCTTTCCAAGCTAACTGAATGCTTTTGAAGAAGTCCCAATATATGCAAAGCTTTTAAACGCATTGTGAGACCATTTGTATGCTAGGAAAATTAAGAGTTGATTTGTTGGCCTGCTTTATTGATGGGAAGTTTCATTGAAACTTTTTTTACAAAACACAATGGTTGAATTTTCATGAAAAGAATAGAAATACTTTTTTCATGATTTATTTCATATTATTGTAAATAACCTATAAAACCTGTTTATGTTTTATAAAATATAATTTTTTGGGTATATATTCAATAAATATTTCTATACCTACATAATCTTTTTTTCATCTGTTGATCTTTGTCTGCGTTAGATAATTTGCAAAAGACTATGAAGAAAATGGGGGCAATAATTTTTGGTTCGAAAGCCTTGTGCTTTGCAAACCTTTTCGATTTTTTCAAAATGGTTCAGATTATTTTAAATCACTTCAGATTATTGCAAAATAATTTGTACAATTTGTAGATAGTCCATTTATTTTTAAAGTGTTCATACGATGTATACTTTTCTAGACCATCTGAATAATATCTAATATTTGCTAAACAGCCATACAGTTTGTAAAATTCAACAGACAATACAGTTGTTGGACAGACTATACAGTCTTATTGCATAACTACTAAGGCCAACTGATAAGCATTGCAAAAACAATACCACTCTAAGATACAGTTCGCAAACTGTTTATTACATTTAACCAATTATTTTCAATGTAAAAGACACTTTGCAAAGTGTCTAGACTATTTCAAAACCGATCATAAGCTTTTGAAAACATCTAATGTTATGATCCATCACACAAAACTGTATTAGTGTTACCATAATGTTCATGTCTCGTTTGTAAGTATATGTCGAGTTCATTCAAAAGCTTTCAAAAATCATTAAACACCACTAAAGTCTTCATGTGCTGGAACGTGTCACCAAGTACTAATAGAGATGTTTATTCCTGAATACCAGGCCATCTGTTGGACTTGCACCAATACATGGTGATAATGTGAACCAACACATAAATGTAATAGCCAGAATATTTGTTGTTTTTGTAGCTATAGTAAAAACCTGTAACAGATAAAAGGTTACACACTTAGTTCATAGTTTGCTATGCGACAATATATGGCCAGTAGCTGTAGACGCACTGGGCAGTTTAATTTCGAACTGACAGTACAGCTTGTTGACCATAGTATACACCTGGTTATCACGACAATTGCAAATATGTTCCGTTGGCAATAACTTACGGTGCAGCAAGTGCATTTCGAACAACCTTCCTTCGTTCCCGCACCGACATAGACTGATCAAGTTTTCTTGGTGAAGGAATTGTGTCACCTGAATAAAGCTGGCGTGAGGGAATTGCATTTGTGTAGTCAATTCGCAGGTTACAAATATGAAAGAAGTTGTATAAACCAGTAAACTGCGTTGAATGAAAATTTCATGATAATTTTAGATGGCGGTAGAATATATTTGGTTTTCAAAAACTGAATTCTGATTTTTGCAATGGTTGATGGATCACGTGGTTGACACATTTGTCTATAGCCTGTACTGTTCATAGTTAGTGGAACATTTAGTGGTGAAATGGCGAAAACACAAGCAATTGTCAAGTCTTTACTCATCAAAGTTTGCGACTTTCTGCTGTACAAAATGGGTCCATTTCCGAGCTAGTTGGCGATATGATGGCCATGGAAACAAGTGAGTGGTAGCCTCACAGTTAACTGCGGCACAACGCCTGGGGATGGCTAACTCCATATCTTGGTAAAGACCTAAAGAAGATAAAAAATTCAATTATCATAATTTGTCATAATTAGCTCTAACATTATTGTTCTCATAATAACTATATGAATTTGTATTCACAAGTGAGGACAACAGTATTTTAAAAAATAATCAAAAAACAATCTCGCATGTGGTTTGAACCCAAGTACGTAATTAATTAATGTTGATATTATTGATTAATGTAAAGAAATAATCAATTATTATTATCATCATTGTCTGTTTATAATAGTTAAGTATTATCATTCATCAAAAGACGTATCATATTATTATTATCATCATCATCGTCGTCGTTGTCGTCGTCGTCGTCGTCGTCGCGCCGTCGTCGTCGTTGTCGTTGTCATCATCATCATTGTAATAATTAAGAATTGTTGCTATTGGTTACTTATTATTCACAAAAAACCATTATTATTATCATTATTAATAATTGTTATTGCATAACAAGTACTAGTATTTTTTTACATTATGATGAGAGATTAAAAATTATAATTATGTTCGAACAAAACTTTCAATATTAATAATAGATTGGTTAAATTAGTTTTGTTTATCTATAGAAAAATAATAATTATTATTGTCATTAAACTATAATCGTGGTTTATTGTATAATAAACAAATAAATAATAATTGTATTGAATTTTTTGTATTTATTTAACCAACCTATCATCTATGATGATGATAGAAAAATATCACTACTACTACTGCTACTACTGTTCAGCAGTTGTTCAACTGTCGTTATGCAATATAATAATAAAAATAATTATAATTCAATAATTATTATTAGTAATAATAATTAATTATTAATAATTTTTTTGTGAATAATAACTAATAACCAACACTACCACATTCAAATAGTAAAGGATAATAGTATAAGAACTAGTATGTACTATTTGTAATAATAAATAATTTTGTTAATAAGAAGATGATGGTAATTTGATGTAGGCCGGGAGAGAAACCTGTTTTGAAAACGCATAAATAAATAGTAACACAAATTTTTAGAATAACTTCTGTTAGCTTACTGAAAAGTGGGCAAAAAACGCTATCAATCAGGATAATCAATTAATTAATAAGCAATGGAAATGAAATTGGCTAAGCAAACAACAATGATGATGAATGAAGGCAATCAGTTTTACTTTATCGAGGAACGCCGGAAACATTAAGCGTAGCTCATTGATCGTCAATGAAACGGGCTAGTGCTAATTTATCACACATGGTCTCTGCGCCCAGACTATACAACATAGCCAATCCGCCGCATTGTTTTAACATCAGTAAGCACTGTGAGGCTGCAGTAATCCCTGCTATATGAGAAATGTACCCAGAAATATTCCTTAAAAAGTTATCAGCAGCCACAATGCATTTTTCACTTTATGCTTGTAAAATCTTTGGAGGTAACTTTAGACAGTTTATGAGATAATGAGCCTTGAAAATGGGCAAATTTGGCGGTACAGCACTGCGCGATCACGGATTCCATCTATATGCTGATGTCATTATTTATGGCCGAGGATAACGGCGGTTTCATAAAATCGTGTTTTTTTTAATAAAAAAGTGATATGAATAAATTTCTTTCAACGATATGTTGGAGCGCACTAAATAAATGAGGTAAGATAATTCACAATTTCATCTAAAAAACCAGCTGTGGCATTCATGCTTTAACCCGGTGTTATCTTTACATTATCAGTTCTATGAACATGCGAGCACGTATATACATCTATTCAGATTTGTAGAAAATAGAACAAAGTGAGAGTTGATTGAATGCATCGCATAAAGGCAAAAAATATAATGAATGTAAAATAGCTTGCATCTGCTTATATGCCCTAGGCCAAACCCCTTTCAGTGGGTGGGCCTTTACGTAGAATTAAAAGGGAGGGCAGTTCCAATAAACTAACATGAGCAGACAATTCTAAATTACAATGTTTGATAAGTTGGTACAGCTTTGCTGTCCATATCAAAGCGCCTTCATATTTAGTAAAAATTAGGCTGGCAAAAAAATATAAATTTTGTTCTGTTGCTGCCAAATGGTCTGCAGATGCTTTCATGTTAAATCTTTTTGCGTCAATCATCAATATTGCGGAAAGCTCATTTTTTAATCACGGTTAGTATTAAAATCAATGTCTTGTTGAAAATTAACCAAAATGCTGTTAGTTAGTTAGTTATCATTGGTTGTGGATGTTGTTTTATAAAACTAGAGAAAACAAAACAATGTTCATTAAATAGTTCTGATGTGCTTTTTGAACTTATAAGAGCAGTATGAATTCCGTTACGCATACCGCAAATACCTCGAGCTAACAGTGAGATGTGACGTTGCTGCTGGCAGTTTCATTACCAAACTATCATAAGAATTTTTTCTGTAAGTGTGTGGTAAGCAATTGAAGGTTTTTTTTTGAACAGTAGTATTAGCAGATCAACTATCCAGAGTTTGTAAGGAATTGAGTATATTTATTAAACAGTAGTTCAAGTTGGTGAACTGCCAGGCAGATTTTATTGTCAAGTGCACCCACCAGTAAATGTGCCGTATTATCGCAACTTCTTATGTAACACTTGTAGTACAATAGGAGCACATCTCCATACTGGTGTTCAAGGGCTAGATGGTATTCCTGGTTACAAGTGCCTTTTTAGTTGCACTAGCTATCCATGACAGCCTGTAGTAGCTGATGCAAAAATATATTTGAAAATTTTTTTAAATTTCTAAAAGCACTAGAGTGTAGCATGATGTCTTATCACCAGAATGGTACCAAAACTTTTAATGTAGCATTATTTTAAACCACGTAAAATTAATTTTAAAAAGACGTTACAGCACCAATTTTTTTATAATTCCATGCAAACACTGAAGTAATCACGCAGGCAGATCAGTCGAGCATGACGCTATATAAATAAGCGCAGGGGCCCAGTTTAACTGTTGTGTAGTAATAATTATAATAAATTAAAAAATCTGTCATAACAATATTATTTATCATTATACTTCTTTATGTTACAGAGACCACAAGAAAAAGAAGAGAACGGTCACAGATGAAGATATTTTTGCTATAGTACTGAATATATATTTTTTTCTACTGGAATTGTTATTATTATAATAATACTAATAATAATGATAATAATAATATAATAATAATAATTATTATAATTAGTATTGTTGTAGTTTTGATAATTGAGAAGAGTGTGTCAAAATGATATTTGTGAATCATATTTGCCACTATTAATTTATGTTATTGGATACATCGATCAAGAACCAAACTGTTCGCTATTTTTATCAATCGTTGTTATTATGCGTTGAAAACATACTATATATTATAGTAAGTAATAATTATTTGATGTTTTATTATAGTCTCAAGCATTAAACATTTACCAAATGCAAAACACTGGGCGCACACACCGCCCGTATTGTTTTATGGTGTTCTGTATCTAATGAACATTAAACTTTTGCTCTGTGAGCCTTAGGTCCTGACTTATTTGAAAAAAATGTTAACTTACTTAGAGGCAAAACCACAAATATACCTGTTGGCATTCTATCAACCGGAGAGATTGTTGTTCCTCACGCAACATATGCTGCCCACTTGCACTGGTTACCTGTAGATTACATTTTTATGTATACCAGAGAGAGTTGGGGGAAATCACTAGTGATTCCATTAATTTGTAACTCAAATCGACTGCAAATCACTATTTTTGATGATTTAGTGATTTGAGGCAAAAATTTGATCTGTTTTCAACTTTTCAGGGGCAAGACTTGAATTAATTAGAATAAATTTGAGGAACTCTGAAAATTATTTGAATTCCGTAGACTACAATCACAGAAGTATTTAATTTTTGCTCTCATAACATAGAACGCACAATGACCATTTGCGATGTCATGGAGAAACATTGACCATGCTCTCGGTGATCTTAAAATTCATTACAATTGTTGCATCAATGTACTCACAAACCTAGATATGTATTGTTTATATTATATAATTTTGTGTGAAGCCCTATATGTAGCTTCCCTCGCTCCGTTGAAACCTTTTATGGTACAGGAAGCTGCTATTTTCTACCATTTTGTTTTACTTATATTATTTGTTAATAATTATGAACACATCACGCCTCACGCGACACATCGAACCGGCAGTTATTTGCTCGAGGCCTTCCTTTTTGTTTGCCTTTTACTGGTATTAATTAACTTGTCTATTTCGTGATTTGTCATTATTATTATTATAGTAATATTTATTATTTACAGTTATTATTAATAATAAATACTATTACCATAATATTGTGCAGGATTTCACTGTAGGGTTGTGTATTTGGTAACTCGGCCTACCTGCACAGCTTTCCCCGAGCTGTAGATAGCTAGCAGCGATACAACCCGCCCACAGATCGACAGGCTCCCTTAGCAATAGTGGTCGACCATTGCAGGTTGCTGCCGAACTGTCGGTTGCGTTAGCTGTTACTGAGCACAAGCCAGTGGCCCAAACTTTGAAGGCCAAATCAGCCTTGGCTAGATTTGTCCAGCAGAGGTTCGGTGTACTGCTTAGTGATTACTACTCATAGTAATGGTGCTTTGATTCTACGTCATGTACTAGTGCAAGTGAAATTTATTGTTTGTAAGAAAAAGGAACTTCTGAGAGTGTGCAAGCTTAACTCTGGTTTATTGACTGCATGACCCTGGCATTTATACAAATGGTTATGTAACAGGTATATGGACAAAACAAAGACAAGACGATAAAATGGACTGTAAACCATGCCTGCTGTGTAGGACTGGACAAATAGAAAATTAGTGGGCTTGGCTTATTGATATGGATGATTGCTTAGCACATGTCTCTAGTATAATATTGAATGTTAAAGTGAAAGATAAAAGTATAAATAATGTACATAGAGTGATTAGTAGTAGAATGCAAACATAAAGTGTTGTATAGGATTGTCATGGGCGCCGTCCGCCACACACTCCGCCCCATTGGCAATGGTGGCCAATAAAATAAGGTCGGTGGCGTCGGTGTGTGTCCTTTATTTGCATTCTTTCCTCATCTTTCCCTTGATGGTTTCGGCTCGCTGCAACAATTTAAAGGCGCCACGTGTTACTTGGTGAAGCTCTCTCTTGTACCCTTCTAGTCGCTTTATTCGGTCTCTCCTTCTCTTTCTTTTCTCTGTCTCGACCGATCTCTCTTTCTCCATCCGCCAATAATTGCTTTCTTTTCTTATCGTGGGGGTGATCTCTCTTTGCCGGTCGGTGGTGGCTAACTTTGGTGGAGTTGTCCGTCTTTGTTTACAAGGGGTGGGTGACTCGACCCTTTGTTCCTTTATTGGTGAGTCGGTCCTTCTCTCCATGTCGGGCGTTGGGGTGCCGAATGGTGGGGGTGTTGTCCACTCCATGGTTTTACAAAATTTGCCGTATCTGGCGGCGTTGACCTCATACAATGGTTTGCTTCTTCCTCCATGTTTGGCTGCCCCATCTTGTGTGCGGATGCGCTCGAGGATAGTGTTCTTACAAGAACTCTTCTTGATGCATAGGCAGAAAAAGTATGTATAGTGCTGCCGAGCATGGTAAGCTACTCTCTTTTTCTCCTGATCGTTCCTGCACACTTTGCATCTCCATAGCTCTCCTTCATCTTTCTCCACTGCTTTTTTGATGTTGGTCATCGTCGTACCACTAAGCCAGATTTCCCTTGATTTAGCTGTTGATGGCTTGGTCGGTCCGTCTGCAATATTAATTTGGTTAATATTAGTGGTGGGTTTGCTGAGCCTGTCCTCTTTGTGAGGGATCTGTACCGACAGCCTTTTTAGAGGTTGGTCGAGTGCTTGTGTTAATGACCGCACCGATACTCTAGGCAGCTCACCCGTAGTTGCCGAGCTGATGTCGATCTTTTCTGTCGTCCTCGCCATTTCTTTTACTAATTTTTCTAGTTGTGCTGTGATTGCGCTGTTGGCTATTGGTTGCTTCACCTCTCGTTGCTGATTGGGCATTGAACGGTGGCGGGCTCGCCCTCGCTCTTTAATGCTACTGGCTCCAGAACCCACGTGTTCTCTTACTAACGTCTCCGGGTTCTTGGTGACGTGGTGTTGCGGGTTCTGTGGGGTTTTCATCAGGGTTTCTTCTGGGGGTTATCCTCTCTTGTGTTTTTCCTCGTAGTGGCGCCTCGTGACGTGGTGTAGCGAGACTTGTGGGTGGACTGCTGGTGGTTTTCTTAGGAGTTGCCTCCCCTTGTGTTCCACCGCTTTTTCGTCCCTCTACTCCTATATGATAATCATTCTGTTGATTTTGATCGTACATTGTTCATTTCTTTTTTCTTTTTACTTCTACCCAAGCGTTTTCCTCGCAGTTTTTTGCGGTTTGGTTGGTAGGGCTGGGCTCTCTCTTGATTTCATGTCTCTCCTCACATTCTGTCGGACTAGGTGGTGTTCTCAGGCTAGGACGGTCCTTTGTTCTGTAACAGTGGTAATCCTCCAATTTCTTAGGTTTGTTCCTCTCACGTTGCGGTCTGTTTAAGGGGGAGGTTGGTTCTCTCCCGATAGTTAGGGGTGGCCATTCATCTTCGTCTAGGTCAGATGGTCCTGTGGTCCTGGCTGACCTTCTTGTGACCTCGGGGGTGGGGGTTCACCTCTCTCCTGTTCTACCGGTCGTGTCTCCTCATTTTCAACTCTTTCGTCTTCTTCGGGGGGTCATTACCTCCAGGCTCTTCTTCTCTTTTGGTTGCTGCAGCTGGGGACCCTCTCCCACTGGTGTGTATGGGGGTTGGCCCACGCTCATCAGGGGTCGGCTGTCTCTTTACTCAGTTTAGCGGCAGCGGTAGGGGGCAACGGGTTTGTCTTGCCCTGTTGGTGGGCGTTTCGCCTTAGGTGGGTGACCTCTTCTGGCCCCTTTCATGTTGGGCATTAGCTCCTGCTCTCGACAGGGGGTGCTCCTCTTATAGTTTCCTCACAGGTGCGATATGGCCGTAACCGCTGGCCATTTTGGATCGACCACTGCCCGTTCCGCTCCAACTTGTAGATGTGGTTTGGGAACACCTCTGTGATCTGATAGGGTCCCACGAACCGTGGCTGCAGCTTGGGGTTGCTTCCCTTGACCCGTCGCTTATTCTCTAGCACCACCAGCTCTCCTTTCTGGAATGCGGGGGGTTCCTCGCTCTCCTGACTCTTCATTTTCTGTTGTCGCTCTCGGAGGTAGCTGTGTGCTTTCTGTAGGTTTTCTTGCACCTCAGCCGTGTACTCCGCTACGTTCTGGGGGTCCAGTGACGGGGGGGGGTCCCTGTCAACTGGTCCGGAAAGCGGACTTCTTGGCCCATCATCATCATGTTGGCTGTCTCTCCAGTGGCAGAGTGGGGGGTGCCTCTGCATGCCTGCATAATCTGGGGAAGTAGACTATCCCATTCATCCTGCCATTTCGTCAGAATCAGGATGCGGAGGGCATCTCCCAGCGTGCGATTCTGGCTCTCTAAGACTCCGTTTTGTTGCGGGTGGTATGGGGTGGTTCGAGTTTTCTTCACTCCCCAGAGACTACACAATTCCTCTAAGAGCACGGAATCAAACTGCGCGCCCTGGTCGGAGTGCAGCTGCTCTGGAAGTCCCCAGTATGCAAATAATGTTTCATCTAATGCTGTGGCAACAGTAGGGGCTGTTGCATCCGGAAGTGCGGTGGCATCCTGCCAACGGGTGAAAGGGTCAGTTAAGACCAAAGCCCAACGGTTCTTCCTCTTCGTCAGTGGCAAGGGACCGACGAGGTCGACCGCCAACTTCTGAAAGAGAAGTCCAGCGTACATCCATTGTTTTCCGGGGTTATCTGTCTTTCTGCCATTCTTCACCACCTGGCACACCTGACAATCTTTGATGAGCCTCCTCACCAACGGAGAGATACCCGGCCAGTACCAATCCAAAAGGATTCGTTGTCTGGCTCGGTGTATCCCTGCGAGTGCCATCCGGTGGGTTTCCCAGACGACCTGTGTCCTTCTACTGGGGGGGGGGGGGGCAGGTCACACACCGCTTAGGCTTGGTCGGATGAGCAAGCGTTATGAGGAGTATGCCATCCGGCCGAATGCTCATGGCTCCCAGTCTCTCATACAGGGTTCTCAGCTCCAGCTTTCCTTCAGCCAACTCTCTCTCTGTCACAGTTCCTGGTCTCTTTATCTCGGCATAGATCTGAGCTACGGGTTCCTCTCCCTCCTGTTGCTCCTTGGCCAGGTCTCTGGTGGTCTGCATTGGGTTGGTCACCGCAATGTGGACCCTTTCCTCCTTCGGCGGGGCCAGCTGGGTCTCCTGGGTGAGCTCTGCATGTGAAGGTCCTCCATCTCTCTGCTCGATGGAGCTACATTGGCGACAGTCGGTGCGCACTCCTTGACGACTGAGCCCATCTGCATTTCTGTGGTGTACTCCTGCTCGGTGTTACAGTGTATACCAAAACTCAGCTAGCGTTTCCAACCAACGGGCAATCTGGTTTGACGGCTCCTTCCTTCGGCATAGCCAGCACAGGGAGGCGTGGTTGGTTCTGAGTTTGAACACCTGTCCATACAGGTATGGGCGGAAATGTTTGACTGCCCTGATCACAGCCAGCAACTCCTTCCGAGTGACGCAGTAGTTCCTCTCCGCTGGGGCGAGGATTTTGCTGAAGTACGCTATCACACGTTCTTTTCCTTCCTGTACCTGCGACAGCACTGCACCGACCCCTACTGCACTAGCGTCAGTATCAAGGGTGTAGGGCAGGCTTGGGTCGGGGTATCCTAGCACTGTGGCTTGAGTCAGTCTAGACTTGAGCTGGTCGAATGCTGCCTGTTCCTCCTCTCCCCATCTCCAGGTCATCTCCTTCCCTGTGAGCACTGTCAGTGGTTTGGCGATGGTGGCATAGTCGGGGAGGTACTGGCGGTAATACCCTGCCGTCCCGAGGAATGCTTGCAGCTCTTTCACCTCTCTGGGTGCTTCCCACTTCCTCACTGCCTCGACTTTGCTTGGGTTGGTGGCTACTCCTTGGGCACTCACAACGTGTCCCAGATATTTTACTTCCTTCTGAAGCAACTCACACTTGGAGGGTTTCACTTTCAGATTTGCTTGATGTAGGCGTCCCAATACTTCTCCGAGCCTCTTTATGTGTGTCTCGAAGTCCGGGGCGATGATGATCACATCATTGAGACAAAGCAGCAATGTCTTCCAGTGTAGACCCTTTAACACTTTCTCCATCAATCTCTGAAAGGTGGCTGGGCCGACGTCAGTCCGAAGGGCAGCACCTTCCACTTCCACAGTCCACTGCGCGTAGTGAAGGCTGATTTGTCCCAAGCATCTGCGTCCAGGGGCACTTGTCAGTACCCGCTGGTGAGATCCAACGTCGTGAAGTACTTGCTGCCGGCCAGAGCATCCAGAGACTGGTCTATGCGAGGAATGGGATAGGCGTCCTGTTTAGTGATCTCGTTGAGCCTTCTGTAATCTACACAAAACCGCCAAGAGTCATTCTTTTTTTTGACCAAGACAACTGGGGAGCTCCATGCTCCATCTGCGGGTTCTATAAGATCTTTCTCTAGAAGGTCCTCAATCTGCCGTTCGGCCTCTGCTTCCTCGGGTCCCAGTCGGTGGGGGGGGGGCACCTGATAGGTTGAGCTCCTTCTATGGTGGGAATGGAATGTTCCGCCAGCTTCGTTCGGCCCAAGTCCCCATTATGACTGCTGAACACCATCTGGTACCGGAACAGCAACTCCTTGAGCTGTCTTTCTTGCTGCGGGTTCTGGCACCCTCTCCTGGCCTTGTCAAAGAGTTCTCGCAGGTGAGAGGAGGGGTACTCTTCCTCCTGCCTCTTCCCGTCTGTTTGCTTTCTTGGGTTCGGTCAGCGTCTGGATTCCACCTTCTTCTAATCCCATGAAGGTACCAATTACTTCCCCTGCGGACAGTCTCAGGGTGTCCTGCGTAGGGTTCAGACATCGCACCAACACTCGTCCTCGTGCATCCTGTCGGTTGATACTGATGGCGATTGGCAATCCGCCATGCAAACTCTCTATCACACCCTGGGGACATCTCTCTCTGGAACTGAGGTGGCATGGTATGGTGACCTCTGTCTGAGGGGGCAGTCTAGTATCCTGCTGAACTTGAACTTTGGAGACTAAACTCCTTCCATGCTGATCTGTACAGGCCAGCTCCTTCCCCTGTATCATCAGTACAGGTCGATCGAACCCCAGTTGGCATTCCTGGCTCGTCAGGAAGGGCATCCCGAGGATAACGTCCTCGTTTACCTGGCTCACCACAAAGGTCTCGGTGAACTTGACATGCCGTACTCGTCCCTTCAGGGAGAGCAATCCGTAAAAGGGTAGTCTCGTACTGCCTGCCAAGAGACCGTGGGAATCGTACAGCTGTAAATCCTGCTGTAGGTGAGAGGGTAGTCGGTCAAAGACACGCTTTGCCAACAGGTTAGTGTTGCGTCCCATGTCGATGAGGTGAGTGACTGATTCTCCTTCTATCCTACCCGGCAGGTAATAGCCAGAGCGGTATGGTCGCTCTACTTGATTCGTCTGAAGGGTTACAGGCTTGGGTGTGAACCGTTCCTCCTTAGGTGGGGGCGTCTGGGTTTGCTTGTCCTTGTTTTGGGCCTGGTTAATTCCTGCGGCTCGAGAGTCTCCTCGCTGTCCGATTCCAGTGTGACAGGGCTGTCGGGCATCGACAGACTGGAAAATCGGTTGTACAAAGCGATAGGAGGACTGGTCAGGAGGTCCAAAGTAGTAGTCACCCGTCGTGCCTTATCCTGCTCCCTAGGAGGTGCCTGTGCCTTCCCTTGAGGCACCCGTGTGCAGCCAGTAGGTCTCCCTACTGCTGCGGGCGGTAGTCGTTTCCCTGGCGGCTGAGCCACGGGGCAGTCTTGCATGCCTTCCGATGGTGTCCAACCTGCTGGCAGCCCCAGCATCCCTTGGGAATCTCTTCTCTTTTCTCTGCCTTGAGAATCACTATCTCTTTACTCAGTCCTTCCACCGTGCAGAGGAGCGGCATAAGAGGGTCTTGCACCTCTTGTGTATGGGCAGTTTCTCCTGGCTGGGTTGGAGCTAAGTCGAAGGGGTCGGCCTCCACTGTTCAAACATGAGTTCCTCCTAGCGGCTGGTGAGGTACCTGCAGGAACTCATTGCCTTCTTGTATCGCCTCTCCCAGATTCTGGGGGCGTACAGCCAACAGGTGTCACTGCAGATACGTGTGTCCTAGGGTACTGTGGAATGTCCGGAGCACCAACTCATCTCAGTTCTGTCAGGGGAGGTTGTTGTGGGCGGCCTTAATGAGGCGTTCCACCATGATGGCATGATCTCGGAGACTGTCTCTGGCCGTACGTCTATAGCTCAGCAATCTGCTTGCGCCTCAGAATGTGTAAGCCCAAAGGTTGCTCGTAGTTTCATGGTCACATCCTTTACTGTCTCTCCTCTTCCACACTGTTCGGCCTTACCTGTCAAGGCTTGCCGTAAGTGTATTACTCTGTATTCTGGTTGCCACTAGTTGGCGTCGGCCACCTCCTCAAACCACTGTAGGAAGTAGTCCACTTCTCCTGTGCCATCGAACGGTGACACTCTGAACTTGTCCCAGGTGGAAGCCACTGTCATCCGGTCTAAGATGTGGCTGAGGGTGTCCATCATCTGTAGGCTGGATGGGTCTCTGTCTATGTTGAGCGCTCTCCTTCTCTGCGCCATCCTTCAGTTGGGTTCTTGCTTGTGGGTGTCTCCAATCCCTCTGCTGCCACCGATGTGCAGGATTTCACTGTAGGGTTGTGTGTTAGGTAGCTCGGCCTACCTGCACAGCTTTCCCCAAACTGTAGATAGCTAGCGGCGATACAACCCACCCACAGATCGACAGGCTCCCTTAGCAATAGTGGTCGACCATTGCAGGTTGCTGCCGAACTGTCGGTTGCGTTAGCTGTTACTGAGCACAAGCCAGTGGCCCAAACTTTGAAGGCCAAATCAGCCTTGGCTAGATTCGTCCAGCAGAGGTTCGGTGTACTGCTTAGTGATTACTACTAGTAGTAATGGTGCTTTGATTGTACGTGCATGTACTAGCGCAAGTGAATTTTATCGTTTGTAAGAAAAAGGAACTTCTGAGAGTGTGCAAGCTTAACTCTGGTTTATTGACTGCATGACACTGGCATTTATACAAATGGTTATGTAACAGGTATATGGACAAAACAACTATCTCTACGGGCGGAAATTCAAGTTACGGACGGACCACGCTTCGCTCCGCTGGATCTGTAGGAGGAAGGAGCCCTCCAATCAGATCGCTCGGTGGCTGGAAACACTTGCAGAGTTTAGGTTTAAACTTGAGCACCGTCCTGGGACACAGCATGGCAATGCTGACGGCTTGAGTCAACAGGACCCTTGTGCGGACTGCAAGCAATGCCGGTCCATCGAGCAGAGAGATGGAGGGCCCTCCCACGCGGAACTCACTGGAGACCGACAGGAGAACCCAGCTATACAAGAGAGCCGAAATGAACAGATAAACGTGGCGGTTATCAACCCCACTGAGAACGCCAAGGAGTTGGCACGAGCGCAACAAGAAGGGCACCACCCCATTGCCAAAGTATATGCCGCTGTAAAGGCAGGAAGACAGCTCCCAGATAGAGAGTTGGAGGAAGGGGATACCGAGCTGCGGACCCTGCATGATATGATCAAGGCTATGAGTCTCCGACCACATGGGACTCTGGTCATCACGAGAGAACACCAGGGACGGACTGGAACCTGTACAGTGTGTCCGCCGGCCTGGAGACACAAAGTCGTGTGGGACACGCACCTGTTGGTGCAAGCAGGTATTAACCGGACTCGCCAACGACTACAGTTGGACTGGTACTGGCCAGGAATGTCGGGACTAACACTCAGACTCGTAGAGCTGTGAAGTGTGCCTGGTGGCTTAGAGGAGTAACCGACCCACTGCATCTGACGGCCAGAGGCTGTTCGCATGACGACCATTTCAAAAGTTGGCCTTTGACCTGGTGGGGCCCCTGCTCCTCAAGAAATGGAAAAACAAGTGGATAATGGTACTCACAGACCATTTTACTCCCTGGCAAGACGCCATAGCGCTACCCGACGCTACCGTCCCTACCGTGGCCGTAGCCCTGAATGAGAGGGTCTTTAGTTACTGGGGTCTCCCCGAACAATTGCACTCAGACCAAGGAGCTCAATTCGAGTCCACCCAGCTAGAGGAACTCTGCGCATTGTGAGGAACACACAAAACGCGTACCACACCGTACTACCCCCAGGGGAATGGCATGGTAGAGCGGCAGAACCGGACACTAGGAGACGCTCTAAGGACTCTGATACTGACCAAAGGACAAGATGAGTGGGATGGCCTGCTCCCACAAATTATGCGAGCTTGTAGGGCCACACCCTACTCAACTACAGGAGAAACCCCTAACCTACTCATGTTAGGCCAGGAGGTACGGCTGCGCAATCAACTGACCGGGTCACCCGCCTCACTCGACCCCCACAGCATTACTGAACACACCCTCTGTGTACAGGGGGACCTGACTGTAGCACACGAGTATGTGCAAAACTAGCAAGCCAAGCTCCGGCAAGAGGAGACCGGAGAGCCACCCCGTTTTAGCAAGGACGAGTTGGTGGTAATGGAAAACAAGCAGCGGACGAAGGGGAGTAATCCCAAGCTACAGCAGAGTTACATAGGCCCGTACACTGTGACCGAAACTTACCCTAACCATACCTATCGACTAGAAAGGAATGAGCAAGGCTTCACACAGAATGGACGCGGGTTGAAGGCGTATCGAACCTGTAGGGAGACGATAGGGAGAGCACCACCCAGCCAAGAAGCCGTCCGACCCAATATCAGAAGGGCATACCAGAGAGGGGCGCCCAACCCCCGAGTGGACAGCACGGATCCACCCCCCCCCCCCCCCCCCTCTCGAGATACCAAGAGAAAGAAGGCCGGAAGAGCCACCAACTCCCGAAGCACCGGTAGAAAGGGCAACACCACCAGCACCACCCCCAAACCCACCAGACACCCACCAGCCAGAGCCAGCGATAGAACGATCACCAACCCCGGTGGAACCCCCGGTAGCCGAAACACCCCCTGAAACCCCTGCAAAGGACGTAAGTAGTAATATATGAGCAGATCTCCCTACCAAGTGTTTTTTGTGGGGTCAAAATCCGGGGTGATACAATGGGTTACGGCGTTGAATGGATTCGCCGAGTTAATATTGTATTTAATTTGAAGGGCATTTGAGTGGCATTTAAGTGGGATTTGAGTTTTGATTATTTTTTTACTTAATTTGAACTTATATGGCATCTAGATTTTGAATGTATGGCATTTGATTTTTTTATAGTTTTTACATTGTATAAAAATGAAACGTGATATGATTGTATTGTTATTGGAAGTTGAGATGTCGACAGAGGATGATGTTGAGATGAGACCGATGAATGAAGTTGATACTGTTGATGGTACTACACGCGATATGATAGATGTTTTACCGAGTATGAAGCGTAAAGCGTTGATAATTATGATGATTTTGGTATTTGTCGTAGGATTTTCCACTTTTGGAGGTGTAACTGAGTTTAGTATGTATGAAGAAGCTATGGAAAAAATACAAAAAGCGAGAAACTCTCCTGTTGGAATCATAAATGAAACTACTGTAGGTTGATGAACATCTTTTTATGATGAATGGGAAACCTGAAGATTATGACCCAAGGATGCGATCTCCTCTTACAGCAATGATTGCAGGACCAACTGGATCGGGAAAGACACAAGCGATTTTTCGAATGATTGAAGCTAGTCAGACTATAGCGCACCCCCCACCAACAGAAATTCACTACTGTTATGGAGCCTACCAAAAAGCCTTTGATGATGTACCAGGAGTGATTTTTCATGAAGGCATGATAGATATAACAGTGAGTTTTCCCAAAGATGGTCAAAATCGATGGCTGATAATTGATGATCCCATGGATGAAATTTCTGGTAAAGCCGAAGCCAATGCTTTGTATACAAAACATAGTCATCATTTGAACATAAGTGTGTTTTTTATTGTTCAGAATCTGTTTTTAAAAGGAAATCGTACAATTTCCTTGAATAGTCATTATTTTTTTCTTTTTAAAAACCCTAGAGATGCTTCTTTTATTTCCTATTTGGCTCGAAAATGTTTTCCATCAAAAGTAAGATATGTACAAGAGGCTTTTGAAGACGCAACAAATAAACCATACTCTTATTTACGAATAGATACGACTCAACAAAGGAATGATCAACATAGACTATTGGGAAACTTTACATCAGATCTCCCTATGATATTATATGTACCCAAGTAAAAGGATATAAATACAATTACTATTCGTTTCACCTCAATCATATTTTGTTATTCAACGACGCAACACGAAAGCGTTACAATGACTACAGCTTTGGAGAAAAAAATTTACAAGAAATGCTGCTGTGTTGTTATCACTCAACAATGCAACCTTTGCTATTCAAAAGTCTGTTATAGCCAAAGCCAAAAAGGAGTTTATTATGACTCTAATGGAATGTGCTAAAGCTATTATAAATGGAACGATACCATTGACAACATCTCAGTATAATCAGTTGCAGCGGAACGCGAAGGATATTAGTGCTTTAGTAAGAAGATCAACGTTAGATGATAAGAAAGTTGTATTGCAAAAAGGAGGATTTTTAGGCGCTCTACTAGGACCTATTATCAGCAATATAGTTCCTGGGTTATTTAAAAATGTGCTAGGAGGAGGGAGAAGATAAAGATGAAAGTCTCAACACGAATGATGCGAAATAGAATGGCGATTTTAGCTCTGGATGATCTGAGTAAGAAAGGAAAAATCACTATAATCAAAAAAGCCAACTCAGATTTGTTTCAATCATTGATAGAAAGTGTTAAAAATATTATAATAGGTAATTTTTCTCTTGATTCTGAGCAGTTTATTGAGTTGCAGCGTTACAACAATGAACTACATAAACTAAGTGGTAGAGGGACAGTTAATGATAAGCGTAAAATTTTGATTCAGACTGGTAGAGGGAATCTTTTGGACGCTATTATAACCCCTATTGTATCTGTTTTATCATCAATAAAAAGATGAATCGTCAGCCTTCAACATTCTCCAGACGTTCTTTTATACTCTCTGAAAACGAATACTATAGGTTAACAGAAAGAAAAGAGAATAAAACAGTGGTAAAGGAAGAGAAGACCAGACCTCTATTGTATTATAATCCTATGGAAACTATAACAGTGAGAAACATGAAGAGAAAGCGAAATGATCTACTGGAAACGGCTTATGATTCTGGCTTATCCTCACATGAAAAGTTAGATGAAAATGTTCAAAACCTACGTAAGTATTTTTCTGATGTCAAAAAGATTAAAAATAATCAAAATCAGGCACAAAAGATTGATTGGAGCCCCATTAAGAAAAAAAAGATAGAGTCTACTTCTCCTTTGGCCACTAGCACAGTTATTGATGATAAACCTAATGCCTATTCACCAAATGTCGATGAAGACATTGGGTTAGAATCAGTGAAAACGAATGATTGATGATGACGACGACGACGACGACGACGACGACGACGACGACGACGACGACGACGACGACGACGACGACGACGACGACGACGACGACGACGACGACGACGACGACGATGATGATGATGATGACATCGGGATAGAATCAATGAAAGGGAGGTTGTTTAATACTGAAGACTCAACCCTACTTGGAAATACAATTGTTACTGATGGAGAAGATGAGTATGATAGTGAAAGCGAAGGTTTGAAAGAGTTTGAAAGAAATCAACTGATTTAACAACAAAAAAGAGTGATCAAACTATCGCTGTCAGAATGTTGAATAATCTGAGTAAAATTGGTAGATTCGACTCGGAGAAGAACAGACTGAAAATTGGAAAACGTTGGTTGAATCCTAAGACTTCCAAAACTTTACTACGAGATGTTCTAACCGAAGGAGGTAAAATACAATTGGGAAATACCAATTACAGTAGATTTAAAAGCTTGCTAACTGATGAAGGAATCACAACTGTCAGGAAATCCCCGCGTCAAACACGTGGGAGCCAAAAGAAAAAATTGGTCATTCCCGGTACTAATTCATGGATATCGACACGCTAAAAGAGTTGTATTACAATCCTGCATTGCATACATCTCTACGAGGAGCTAGAGCTTTACTGAAAGCTCGTAGAAAATGAGAGGAAGAAAAAAGAATTCGTGAATGGTTGAGTGGTGAGGATGCCTACACGTTACATAAAAGAGTTGTAACTAAGTTTGAGCGTCGTCCTACAATTGTAGCTGTAATAGAGGAACAGTTACAGGTAGATTGGATGGATGTTCGATCTCGAAAAGAAGAAAATGATAATACAGCATTTTTACTGACTGCTGTTGATTCTCTATCTAGAAAAGGATGGGCTGTACCGCTCATCTCCAAATCAGGATAGGTTGTAGCCAGAGGATTGAAAAGAATACTAGAAGGGGAAAACTATAAAGCTTTACAATCCGATAAAGGTAAAAAGAGTTTGACAAGTTCAATGTCAAGACTCTCCTGGAGGAAAAAAAAAATCAAGCGCTTTACAACCGAAAATGAGACAATAAAGGCATCAATGGTGGAGCGTTTTAACAGAACTTTAAAAGAGAACATATATAAATATTTGACATATAAAGATGATGACAGATACATTGATGTTTTACCAGAAATGGTTAATGCATACAACAACACAATTCATGGTGCTATAGGTATGAGACCGAATGATGTGAATTTTCAAAATCAGGAACTTGTATGAAATCGTGTGTATGAAGGAGGTGAACATAGTCTAACTCAAGAAGCAAAACTAAAGATTGGGGATTATGTGAGAATAAGTAAGGCAAGAGGTGCGTTTGAAAGAGGATACACCCCGAACTGGACGATTGAGATTTTTATAATCACTGATGTACTTATTGATGAAAAACCTGTTGTATGTAGGGTGAAAGATTTGGCTGAGGAGATGATTGATGGTAACTTTTACGAAAAAGAGTTGCAAAAAGTAAAAAAACCCACGAGTTTCAGAATTGAAAATATATTTGGAAGAAGAACGAGAAGAGGTAAAAGACAGATTCTGGTTAAGTGGTTAGGGTACGGAGAAAAGTTCAACGAGTGGGTTGATGAATAGTTTATAAGGAAAGAACACGTGATATAATCATCATACGTTGGGAAAATGTCAATGCTGATAACTTTACCCTCAAACTCTAGCGGTGAAGAGTTTCCTGATAATAGCAGTTCCGAATTTTTGAGTGAGACTGTATAAATATTTGGTTATCAATGGTGGTAAATGGGAGGTAGGTCTGCTAGATATGTCTTATACTAATAATTGGGAGAATGTTACCGAAGGGAAAATGTATCTCTGGTAAAAGCGAAAAGTCCTTCATCTTAATCGGTAATGGAAGATACGATAGTTTGGAGGAGTTGGAGGAGATTATACGAAAGAGAATGAGTGAAATGGATTTAGACAAAAAATTCACCATCTCCTACAACAAGATCACCAACACCACTTTACTAACTAACAGCGATCCTGATACTACCATAAGCTTTTCCAAAGATCTAGCATATATTTTTGGATTTGAACCAAAAACTATGTATCCTCATGGTAGATACAATAATATCTCACCTCCTGATATAAGTTCCGGTCTAACATATCTGTATGTTTATTCCAACATTGTTGATAATAGAATGGTAGGAGATACAAATGTACCTTTACTGAGAGTAGTTCTGGTTCAAGGGAAGAAGAATAATATTGTGTATCAAGAATTTAAAAATCCTCACTATGTCGACGCTCCATCACTAAGTAGTGATCTGATTCAAGTACTTATAACGAGTGACGACGGCCAACGAATACCATTTGATGGTGGAAATGTTGTGTTGAAGGTTCACTTTAGAGAGAAACAATTATAATGAGTTTGGTACGATACACCCCTGAGGACTCGAAAGATTTTTTGATGAGTACTACAAGATGCAAGCTGGAAATGGAATTGGAGTGTATAGTGGACGGCGGGTGATGCCTAACATGAGAGGAAATGGTCTTGGTAGTATTTTTTCAAGTATACTTAAATCCGCAGCACCAATGCTGAAAAGAGGAGCAATTAGTTTGGGGAAAAGAGCACTGTCTGTAGGTGGTAATGTAGCGGGTGATGTCATCGATGGACAAAGCTTTGCAGCATCAGCAAAGAAGAGGGGGTTGGCAGAGTTGAATGATCTGGGGGATATGTGCTCAATGCAGTCCGTCTAGATAGTGTGAAAAGGAGAAAAACAAGAGGTGGAAAGAAAAGGAGAGGTGTTGGTAAACGCGGCATATTTTAATAGCAGCAGAATCCGGTATAAAGACAGCAGAGCTTGATATCTATATTCATTAAGAGATAACGCTTCAAGCAATCATCACTCGCAAAAGATGGCTAGTCTAAATGGGACAACAGGTAATAAGTTGGAAGGTTCTTCCTACAACATAAATCCATCGTTGGATGTATTTGATACGGAACCAACAAACATATCGGTAGAGAGATCGGAATACGTTGTCTTCAGACCTGATAGGTTAGATCCTTATGGTAGTATTGAGTTAACCTTGTCGGGGAGCACTGAACATTATACAGATCTGTACAACACATTTCTGCAAGTTGAAGCCACGGTTGTTCAAGACGATGGAAGTGATATTGCAGGTAGTGATGATGATGCAGCTGTGTGGATGGGGGATTCAATGCATACATTATTCAGCGAGTTGAAAATGTCGATAGGAGGAACTACTGTTGAATACACTAACAATTACGGTTTACGCTCCTACTTTTCACAACTACTCAAAAACAGTGCAGACAGAAAGAAATATCAAGGTAAGATGGAAGATGGATGTATGATGATTCAACTAGCAAAGACGCTGCTGATCACAAAACTGCAGATAAGAAAAAGAGGAGAGCTTTAATCATAGGTGGAAAGGCAATAGAATTAACAGGAAAACCTCATCTCGCATTATTTCAGCAAAAAAAAACTAATAATTCCAGGCCCAAGTATGCAGCTGGAGTTTGAGCGCGCCTCCAGCAAACTAGCTTTGTTTGATGCGGATGAGTCGCCTGCAGGAGGAGCAGAGATTAGAATTGATAAATTTGAACTTCATCTTTGTAAAGTTAAGGTGAATCCTACAATAAAAAACTCCCAACTCAGTTCGGCGTTGGAAGGTCACAACTACATTTATCAAGTTGATCGAAAACGGATAAAACTATATAGAATTCGTGCTGGTGTTGCGCAGATTGACATCACTTTGGAAGAAAACAAACAAAAACCTAAACAAGTTTATTTAGGTTTAATTGATCACAACGCAATGAACGGGCGTTTCGCCTTGAATCCATATAGAATGAAACACGCTAATGCTGATAGTATTGTATTGAGAGTTGGTGATTGTCCAATTAGAAGGAGATTTGAGCCAAATTATGCTAGAGGAGTTTTTGGAAGAGATTATCATCAGTTTCTACACCCTACCGGAACTTTGCTTGATGGTGATAGTCTTGGTATTACGAAAGAACAATACCTTGATGGTACTACACTTTATGGATTTGATTTGACTGGCGATTTTCTTAAAGAAGGATTTCACTCTATGAAAAATGTCGCAACAAGTGTGGAAATTCGTTTTAGCGCTAACACGACTGATGGATTATCCCTGGTAGCATACTTTGTAAGAGACGGTGTGTTGGAGATAGACAGCATTCTTCAATTAGCTATCGCGGGAGACGCAGTGCTTTAAACAGAAAGTTAGAGATGAATACCATACAAATTCGTTCGATCTTATCTTCAGACGTCTTATGTCAAAGCGTAGGGATTCACGTTGGAGCTAGAGAACAGTTTTGGAAGCAAATTTGAAATTTTCCAACAGGTTGTTTCGTATTCAACACCCATTATTCTCACCAACCTGGAGAGCATTGGTTGGCTGTGTACACTAATGATTCAGAGGTGGACTTTTTCGACTCGTTTCGACTTTCCGTTTCCTTTTACCCAGATGTAAATGAAATACTAAGTATTCATGGAGGATATGAAACAATACAAAGTAATAAAACACAACTACAAAAATTTTTCTCAACTGTATGTGGCGATTATTGTGTATACTTTTGTTTACTGAGAAGTAGAGGGTGGAGTATGGATGAAATTGTTAGAGGTTTACGAGATATAGGAGATAGTGAGATGAGAAATCACTCAATACAGAGATTTATCATAGAGATTTATCCTAACTTCGAGTTCATACAAGATAATACAGTAGAAGGAATAGATGGAGTGCATATACAAGGAACTAATTTACTAATCAATTGTTAAAATAAATTATTATTATAATTGAATTTTATTTGTTGTAACAAATAAAATGAATAAAATACAACTTATCTCATTATTTGTGCTAAGCACTAGAGAACCTATAAAAACTATTATTTTGTAATGTTCCATGCAAGAAGTAAATAAGATCTTCTCATTTTCTTCCTCAGGAGCGCTCTTCAGTTATATCTAAAAGACATAGTAACTGATGACTCTATCATACATAGTTATATGAATTAATTTTACAAAAATACTTCGGAACCTACTTCAAATAGATATGAAACTTACCATCATAGAAGACGAGACATGTCCTTTGTGTTATCGATTAAGGTTTCGATGTGCTGTTCTGGACAATTCTCTTTTTCATTTTCATCAAAGTAGGAGAGGAAGGTGTGTTGCAGCAAAGTATCAAACAGTTCTGAGGCTTGAATGAAAGCTTGGAGAGCCAAGAGTAGAATGACGTCGTAGGAAATCGTGTTGTTCGTATTTTGGCTTAGTCCTTTCAATACGATTACACCGCTTTTTTCTGACACCACAGATGAAGTTATTTGAGGAGGAATGTTAATATCTCCAAGCAATAGCTCTCCATTCTCCATACATCTGTAATTAGCCACTAGAGTATCGGCAGTCTTGTTCCAACGAGTATCACATTTTCTTAGCATTCCAGGATTCTCATAAGCTATAATACTTTCTGCCAAAAAATCGTGTAGGTGAGCAACACTGAAATAAGCCTGTATTTGTCTCATACTCTTGCCGTATAATGAGTTGAATGGATCGTTGATCTTTCGATTACATCCTTGAAAATCAGCGGTATGAAAAATTGCATCTAATGTCTTTCCTTCTCCCATATAAATTAAAACAATTGGATGTGTTTGCTTAGCTTTATTAACAAGCAGTCCTATTTCGGTTGAAACATCGCTCTTCACTCGAGTTCTCTTTTTATCCTTTCTATAGTTGTAAACGATGGCACACTTTGATTCATCACGAAATTCAACAGACAACACCTCCATAACTGTTGGTACTGGTAGTTCGCAGATTTCCGTGGAGTCTTCAAGTTTTTCTAGACTATCTGGAGAGAGAGAGTTTATTAACCCGACGCTCTTGTAGGTGAGAGTGGTTAGTTCATTACTTCCAGCATCTTGAAAGGGTATTCTGGTGTGACGAAAAAGCGTGTCGTCTCCAACATCTGTCAAAACTTGGTTTTTGCACTTCGAGCCAGTTTCAATATCATTTTTTGTCAAATCAATGAGAGGTCGTTTCCTCACTGAGGTTCTTTTTGAAGACAGCTTGTTAGTAGGAGATGCGAATGAACTGAAATCTTGTTGGGATTCTGGTTCATTAACCACCAATTGAATTTCTTTCATATCAAAGATAGGGGAAGGTGATGGGGAAAGGGTTTGCCGGGATCCTGCTTCTTCGTTCATTGGTTGACTTCCTTCCTCTTGAATAATCATTCTGAAAAAAAACAACGATTTTGTTTAATTTTTTTTTATTAATTTTAAAAGATCATAAAGACCATAAGCCTTCAGCTAGTTGTGTTAGCTAACAGAAAATAAATATTTTTACTCTTACCTTTATGAAGAGGGTGAGCTCTTAGTAGTTGCAATGGAAGGTTTAGTAGATGTTGCTTCTTTGCTAGCCGTTGTAGAACTGGATGCTTTCTGTGTGAAAACGGTGGCTCTTAAATAGGTAAAGTTGCACTGATTAAACCCTATGAATCAGCATTCTTTCACGCGAATACAACCCAATGCTTTCGCGGGAATGAATAATTTATTTTCAAGCGCATAAAAAACAATGCGTTCGCGGGAATAAAATAATTATTTTCACGCGAATGAAAACCGTTGTTTCGCGGGAATAAAAAAAATATTTTCACGCAAATAAAAAACAATGCTTTTGCGGGAATAAAACAATTATTTTCACGCGAATGAAAACTTGTTTCGCGGGAATAAAAAACTATTTTCGCTCGAATAAAAACCAACTCTTTCACGGGAATAAAAAAATTATTTTCACGCGAATGAAAACCAATGCTTTTGCGGGAATAAAATAATTATTTTCACGCGAATAGAAACAAATGTTTTCGCGGGAATAAAACATTTATTTTCACGCGAATAAAACAGGAATATTTCACGCGAATAACACTATTATGATAAAGTTTTTGCGTGAGTGTTGTTAATGGTTATAAGCTAAATGAGTAGGAGTGGCTTATAGTATATAAGAACAGCTCTCTCTGCATAGAAATCATTCTCTCCAGCAATAACCTCAGGAGCATCAACTACTACAGCTGATTTCTTGGTGATAAGGTAAGAATTAATGGAAAAACTATTTAATAGAAGTTAAAATGTAATTATTTTACAACACTGTTTAATCATCCTATACTAATACATAACTTTTTTTATTTTAGTTCATTATGAGTTCAAAGTCATATACAATAACAGACTTCCTCCCGGAAATTTATCACAAGTATATTAAAGAAAATGTAGCCGTGCCGGAAAATGCGAAATATCCATTGACATTGCAAGCTGCGTTATTCTATATAACGCAGCATTTGCTAACTTTAGCATCTTTATACGGAGAGCTACCCATACAGTACCGACCACATACATTACACCAGAATGCTGACAATCAAGAAACGTTATTACGACCAACAATTCAAAACAATTTTGAGACAGTTTTGAAAATGTCTAAAATCGTGAATATTAACCATTTTTTAAAAAAATTAAAAGAAAGGTATGGGATCAAGATCTCACTCAAAGATTAGTTAAAGCCCAATGGACTGAAGAATTAATGCGTGAGTTTAAGCCCAATATTTTACGTTATATTCAAACGGATGAATGTTTATATACATCTATTGCTTCGTTTGAAGTTGTGTTATGGCTTTTTCAAGAATATGAACTTTAATATATACAATCATACAATGTTTCATTTCTATTCAATGTACATAAATATATATAGCTATCGAAAAATTATCAAAACTTAAATGCCATACATTCAAAATCTAGATGCCATATGAGTTAGAATGATGTAAAAAAATTAGCAAAACTTAAATGCCACACATTCAAAATCTAGATGTCATTTAAGTTCAAATTAAGTAAAAAAATAATCAAAACTCAAATGCCACTCAAATGCCACTCAAATGCCACTCAAATGCCCCTCAAATGAAATACAATATTAACTCGGCGAATTCATTCAACGCCGTAACCCATTGCATCACCTCGGGGTCTGATCCACAAAAAACACTTGGTAGGGAGATCTGCTCTTATATCACTACTGACGTACACTGGCCACCCCTCAATCCAGAGCCAGAAAGGATAGAAGAGAGAGGCCGACCCATGAGAACAAGGAAACCACCCATTCGTTTCACCGATTACCAATGCTACCAGACTGGAGGGGGAGAGAGCCACACTACAAGAACTATGCAGGTAAACGGGCCGACACTTAAGCTAAGAGGTAGAGTAGAAAAAATTGTCTATATACCCTGGACCAATGCTGAGGGAACCAGATATAAACTAGGCCTAGATAACCACAAACAGTTAACAACTAATATCGGTGGGGGTAACTGGCAGGGGGTGCCACCAAACCGAACACAAGAACAGACAACTACAACTACTATCCCCGAGTGGATAACTCCCACCAAAAACTTAGGTCAGGAGAACGAGATACGAGAGTGGATAACTCCCGCGGGAAATCAAGGTCGTGGAAACGAAAGACAGGAGAAGACAACCCCCACAACAACGCCCATAAACGTAACCCGTCAACCAGCGATCGACAGAGGGAGGAGCTTGGAAGTAACACGTCATAACACGTGGTTACTAGAACAAAGAAACAACAAATCAAGCGGCAATACGAAACACAAAGAGACAAAGTGAGATTGCACAGTCAGCAGGCAACAAGTCAACAACAGCAAACAAATAAAAAACGCATCAACGATGGCAGAGGCAAACGATGGACACATATCAACTGAGGAGGATCCAGCCATCGTCTCAGCCATTACTGCCGAACCAAGGATAAGGCACCAAATCCCACGGAAGGAGATGCCTGAGTCACCGGTGAGAGTCAGCAGAGTTAATTTAAAAGAGGAGGGAGCAGTTAGATGTCGGACCCGACAGCCACAGCCGCCATCACCTCCCTCACCTACACACAACTACCAGCCAAAGGAGTCATGGTTGACCGACAAGACCACAACACTAATCCAACAGAGCATGCAACCTACGGAGGACAGCGACAGATGGAAGTGTGGCATCTGCAACCTACAATTAAACAAAAAGCCGCTGAGTTACCACGTAAGACAGCATTATGTTTTCTTCTTCTGCAAGTGTGGCCATAAAAATGCGTCACGCGATATGATATTAAAACATAACCGACACCAGAACGGAGCTGCCAAACATGGGAGTATGAACCGCCCGCTATACGAAGTGGAAAAAGCTTCATACATAGAGTTTTGTCAAGCAATCAACTGGACCAAACCCCCTCTGTTCGGCACACCAGCGCCAATTAAATAAAAGTCGACTAGCCCAGCCAGTAAGAAACCTATCAAGCAGAGACTGGGAGATAGAGCTACTGATATACCGCAGAAGATAGTCAAGATAGAGCTGGAACCAGATAGGATAGTGCAGGAGGCAAGAGAAAGACTAAGTAAGAGATCTAGAGAGCGCAGCACATCATGCCGACCTACTAGTAGCAGAGCCGAAAGTCGAGAAAGAAAGGTAGAGAGACATATGGAGGAAGAGAAGCGGGAAGAGAGGTATAGAAAGATCAAGAGGTACAAGGAGGAGATATACTACTCTACCTGAGAGGCATTCAGACATTTACAAAGAGTCAAGGACCTTAAAACCAGCATACAGAAGGAAAGGGACTCATACTAATACGTAATTCACACACCCAACTATTTTTGATATTGGCCCTACGAGCTCCAATGGGGCGGAGTGTGTTGGGAAATCCTTTAAGACAATGTCCAACTACAAGTCGACCACGTGACAATTCGACACCTATTTATTTTATCTATCTACATTTACCTTATTAACAACATTTATACAAACATTTATACAGTAATTCGTCATCTCATACTTATTATATATTATATTTATATTGTGTATTGGCAGCACTGCACATCAACAAACACATGTGACCATCTCTAGCCAGCCATGACAAAGAGCTGCCCATTTTTCATTGTATTGGCCAATCAGGCCAAGTAGGCGTAGCCTACCTATTGTCTTTTGCTGCCTTGTCAACATATTATGTAACTCCTTTTGTATAAATGCTGTTGTGAACATGAATAAACTCAGGGTCAACCTGGCGCTCTCACTGCTTGATTGAATCTCTCAATACAGCACAGCGGCCATGCAAAGAATAGCAAGCTAAGCATAACAAGCAAGTGGCTACATATAAAGACTTCAATAGCAAGCGACAGCACGAGCAAGCACTGCATAAACATAATCATTAATTAAAGGTGAGCGGCTACTTGGACAAGTTGACTAGTAGAAAGAACAATAATCAGTAGAAAGTGTACAGTCTAATCGACTTACACTGCATAGGACCTACGGGCGTGTGATACTGAAACGATTGTTCCACCTGCTAGTTCAACCCTACGCAGCCATTCTGCCGAATAAGAAATCAGTGGAAAGTGAGGTAGTTGTGACAACTCCTCACTGCTTACGAGCTTGCAATGCTGCAAATCTTGCTCGACCAGTTTAGATTGCTGACCTTGGGCCTGCTGGAGACAAGACGCTGCACTGCCTGCAATACACTTATTACTGTGGGCCGCTGTACAGGTGACAGCTACCACACCACCACAAATTCCTGTACATTATTTCAACCCAGCTCAGCAAGAAAAAACTATTTTCTCTCCCAAAAATGACTATGGCGCGATTGACAGGAAATCGCTTCTGTTTAGATCAACAGAATTTCTTCAAATAAAAACCCAAATATAGAATAGAGTCTGCTCTACACGATAGTGTAAAGATTAATATTGTAGATCTACTAAAAACATCAGAAATCCTGTCCGAAATTTGCTGCGACATGTGTTGTCATGGAGTAATGAGAAAGGACAACTGCTGCGTGTGTGAAAAAGTTTTAATGAATAAGTTATCATAATTAGTTAATAATAAAATTGTTTTTAACAATTATTTTTATTTATTTTTTGCTGTTCTTATTATTGGTACTATTGTGATATAAATAATGCTTTATTATATTAGTTCGATAATTTGAATAATTGTTTATGGTTTGTACTTTTTTATAACTAATCATAATAATGTGAGGGACGCTACCGTCGCAAACAACGGTTCCCTTGACAACCACTTTTTGTACTCATATATTTTATGTTGTCTCCGACAACCATTAACAGGAAAATTGAACAATGTGGGCGTGGCCGAGCTCAGCAAGCTTCACTAAGACAGAGGCCAAGAAAAAAATTGATGTTCTACAGGAAGCCACATAGAGATACATTAAGAGAGTACGCACTTACTTTAGATTGGTTGATTAAAATGGGATACCATGACTTACCCCAGAAGAACAAGACGGAGTTGGCATCGCAAACATTCTAAAGTACATTGGGCCACGCATACTTACAGAGGCATTTATTAGCCATCTGGCCCACCAAACTGGAGGGAGCTATTCCGGCAGGAAGTGAATTTGTCCAGATACGCAACCACCCCCAGCACACACGAATGTTTTGGTGGTACATGAGGACCAACTAGAAGAAATTTCAACTCAACCCATGCCTCAGGCCACTTGCAACGAAGTGGAGGAGCCCTGGGAAAGATCGTAGCAACCATAGACAACCTGAGTAAAGAGGTGGCCGACGTGAAAATAAACCCAAAGACGCCCCCAGCGGTGTTTGGGATGCCACAAAACTGGGCACCTACGAGAGAATGTAGAACAGCTCTCTAGACAATCAGACAGGGAAATGGGTAAGGCCCGCAGCAGCAGTACAGCCACATGCTGACTGAAACAGGACACCCAACCCCACCGGAGGCAACGATTCAGTCAGAACTTATCCTTGGAGGAACCATCCAGGCACCTTCCACCAGGATCTCCATACAGAACGGGTTCACACCTCTAGCAGAGGAAGAAGAAGCAATCTCACCATAAGAAGACAAGGAGGAAGGGGAAGAGGATGAAGGTCCACAGGTAAAAGCTAAGAGAAATGAATGGTAGGACAAATCTAGCCAGACTTTCCCACAATCTACAACACAGAAGCCAAAATAGATAAGCCAGGTAGAGCACCCATATACATCCAGGTACTACCTTTCAGGGCAAGTAGAAGGGCAGGCAGTGAAATATCTGAATGATACAGGGTGCAGAAGAAACCTGTTGTCAAAATGGGTGTTCGGTCAGCTCTCTGCTGCGATACAGAGAAATCTGCAGGACTACAACTCCCACGGGTTGATGGCAGATGGCACAAGATTACCCCTCTATGGCTTGGTTACCTTGTCTGTCTTGCCTACAATTCAAGTACAAAGAGATCTTTGTAGTCAGCCAAGAAAAGGAGTACGTGATTCTTGGAATGCCATTCCTTGCCAACCACAACTTCCGGATGGTATTTGACAAACCCATTCTAAGAATACAGGAGCAAGACTGACAGACTGACAGACATGAAAGAAACTAATTTTCCAAAGTGGAGGTGTGTCAGGATACACACATACCACCCCAGACCGAGGCCACCATGTCTTGTTGCCTTAACAACAAGAAACCATGTCACCTAGGGGTGATAGAAAGTATCGAGGGTGAACTGTTGCTTGCCACAAGCATCAACACCTCAGATCAACAGGGCAGAGTACTAGTCCACTGCACAAATCCTTCCCAAGACAGCCTACACGTACCTGCAGGCAGATTAGTTGGGATATACACTGGAATTGAACCACAGGAAGTTCAACCTTTTCCCTCCAAGGCCTCCAACTTGGACCAATGTAGGGAAAACTCCCGACCTACTTGCAAACACTGTTCCAACAGGCTCGCAAAAGATGTAAGAACACCAGAGAAGACAGACAGTTCAGGGCATTGCTGCTGCAATACCAGGATTTTTTCAGCTGAAATGATGGCCACGTCGGCCAGACACACCTAGCGGAGCATTCCATTCCGGTGGATCCGTGAACCAGATCATTCCGCTGCCCACCTCACTGGTTGGAAACAGAGAAAGAAGCCGAAGCAGAATGGTAAAAGAAAGATCTGCTAGCAAAGGACCTCATAGAGCTCGCGGATGGGGCCTGGAGCTACCCAGTAGTTCTGGTGAGAAAAAAAGATGAGTGATGGAGATGATGCGTCGTCTACTGCAAACTTAACGTTGTCACTAGGCAGGATGCCTACCCAATACCCAGAAAGGATGATTCACTGAACAAATTGGCAGGCAACAGATACTTCACAATCTTGGATCTCAACAACAGATATTGACAAGTACCACTAGACAATGATGCCCAGAATAAAACAGCTTTTATCACCAGTCATCTTCCAATGGTCGATGGAGAGAGTATTGCCCGAGACTTTGATACATATCTAAAAATACTGGGAGAAGCGCTTTCGCTACTACTACCAGCAGACTTCAAAATAAAATTCTCAAAGTTTGGAGTTCTGGTTCAACGATTGAAGTACTTGGGCCATGTAGTTAGTGCAGAAGGAGTGGCTACAGATCCAGACGAAGTAAAGGCAATGAAGAAATGGGGAGAAATTTTTGAGGCACAGTAAGGTACTATAGGCAGTACTTTCTAGAATGCTCTGCAACAGCAAAACCATTGACTGGACAAGTCATCCCTTGGAAGTGGGGAGAGATGGAGCAAAGAGCATTCGGCAAACTTTAGGCCAAACTGAAGCAAGCTCCTGGGTTGGGCTACCTTTACCCCACACTCCAACACATTTTGGACACGGATACCAGCGTTGTGTCTTTCACAAGAACAAAAAGGGATGAGCGGGTAATAGCGTACTACAGCAAGACCTTGTCTTCAGCTGAAAGAAATTACTGTGTGGCATGAAGAGAGCTCCTGGCCGTAATAAAGGCAGGGAACAAGAAATGAGACTTAGAACAGTCCACACATCCCTCCGCTGACTGTGCTGCCGAAAAGAACCCTCCAACTAGATGATCAGGTGGCTGAAGGTAACCCCCCCCCCCCGAATTCAAGTACAAGCTAGAGCACAAGGTAGGACCACAACATTGAAATGCGGATTGATTCAGTCAGAAGGACTAGCGCGCAGTAAGCAAACAATTTGGCTCCATCGAACAGCAAGATGAAGCACCTTCACACACTGAACACAACCAACAACAGCCAAAAGAGCAAGTCAATTTGACTGTCACAAGCCCTGTGATAAATTTCAAAGAACTGCTCCAAGCAAAAAAGAAGTATACCATCCCATTGCAAGAGTGCATTCAGAGGTGCAAAACCCGGGTGCCCTTTCCCGCCAGAAATTGAAGGAAAGCAGTTCCGAGCTCTGGATACTGTACGACAGGCGCACGATGATGAGCCTCTGACCAGACAGAGGGCTGGTCTTGCGATTTGACCAACACTGCCAAACTAAGTATTGAGTCGTAATTTCACCCTCCAGGGACAAAAGACTGCTTGGGAGGCCCATAGAATGGCTCACGCAAGGATACACCAGACTACAGCAAGATTAATGCTTGCCTGGTACTGGCCCGGCATGTCCACTATGACATGCCATCTAGTGAAGAGTTGGGAGGTATGTCAAGTTGAAAAATGAAGCCAGAGACCAGACCCCTCAGAAGGCCAGAAGTTGTTTGCCGGAAGACCATTGCAGAAACTGGCGATGGGCCTAGTGGGTCCCCTTCAACTGACAAAGAAAAAAAAACAGGCAGATACTAGTGCTTACAGATCAATTCACATGATGGCAGGATGCCACAGCGATACCGGACGCGACAGCACCAACAGTGATCACCACCCTGGACGAATGCGGCTTCAGCTATTGGGAATTACCCGAGCAACTGCACATGGACAAATGGGCCCCATTTGAGTCCAGCCTACTGGAAGAACTGTGCACACTGTGGAGAATACGCCTTACATGGACCACACCCTACTGCCTGGCATGGCCGATCAGCTAATCTAGACTCTAGGTGACGTCATGCAAACAATGATATTGACCAAGGGCCAGCTGGGTGGGGTGGGTTGCTCCCCCTATTCATACCCGCCTGTAGAGGAAACCCTAACTTGGAACAGCTAACGAGCTCAACCCAAATTGTAGATAGATGCAGCCTGACTGCTCACATCATACGAGCGCAAAAATACTTTGGAGCTGGCCCACGAGTACACCTGACAACAACCGCAGCAAACCCAGCAAGAAAAAAAGGAGGAGCCCCGCAGTTCGAAGAAGGAGACTTAGTGGTGACGGACAAAAAGAGGCGAACAAAGGGCAGCAATCCCAAACTACAACCCAGCTATGTGGGCCCTTGCACCATTACCCTGGCTTGCTTCAACCATACATATAGGTTAGAGAATGATGGACAAGGATTTGGACAAAAGTGCTGACGGCTCAAGCTATATCGGACCTGCCAAGAAACAGTTGAGCGAGAACCATCAGGCAGGTAACAAGCTATCCAACCTAGCATAAGGTATGCATGCAAAAACAGAACACTGTCACTGCCAGTGCAAGGACAACTATGAAAATAACTACCATTCCACAGAAGGGAACCAACCCCGGCTACAAAAACCCCTAACAACCTAACTGAAACAGAGCTAGAAGCAGGACAATCAGAACCCCCATTATAGAGAGAGAAAAACCAGTAGCAAGGTCAGACACCCAAAAACCAGCAGCATTTCCTTGGGAAGAAACCCAAGTAAGGCAACCCACCGGAGGGAGGAGCCCACTGGATCAAGCAAATTGGCCACCACTACCCGATAGGACATAAACGACCATAGTTCAAGATAGACCTAAACGCAATAAGAGAGAGTTAGTTAAATTCTCTGATTATTACTGCCATAGCACCAGCGAAAGAGGAGACAACTCAAGAATATCTTTTGCAGAAGGAAGAATTTTACCAAAACACAGATTTGATTAGGAGTACAACCAGATTTAAAAACCAGATTGATATTGATGGCTGTAAGGAAACAGTGGGACAATGCAAATAAGTCCCGCAAGTCAGAGGACAAGTTCCCCTGTAAAAGACGGAGAAGTAATCCCCCATCATAGAAGTAACTACAACGGCGACCACTCTCCCACACATCACACCCAGGAAGTCACGTAGCAAGAAAGAAACAAAATAACAAGAAGGAATGATGACCAATGGCAGCACAGCCAATAACAACTGCCCCGAAAGTTGAACTACCAGATCTTTTTCACCGAAGACTTCGAGCTTGACAGAAGTAGATCTCCACAACCTGTACAAAATAGTTAAATTTTTTAAAAGAGAGATGGCTGAGAATGATGGACACCGATCAGTAAAAGAGGATGCAGCCATAACTACTGACACGCTGGGAGAACCAGATGATGCGGGTTAGAAGGTGGAAAAGAAAGAAAGAAAGACAGAGACGCAGTCAAATTCCACAAAGGAAGGTAGGATACACAGCTTTCCCCTACGAATACATAGAATAGCATTGGAAAAAACTGGTGAAAAGAAGCAGCCATCGGCTCCCATCCTCCTACCACCAACAAAAAGAACTATGGATGTCTACAAAGACCCGACAAACAATGAAGCAAGCGATAACACAAATACAGAGTGAGGACAACTGTGAGTGTGCCCTTTGCCTGCTATGACTGTCAAAGAAACGCATAGCATACCACATGCAACAGCATTACAGATTTTCTTTCTCTGCGCGTGGGAGGAAGCGCATCTCCAGAGACACAATACTAAAGCACATCCAACATCAAAGGGGTGTGGTTACACATGGAGGAGACGCCAGAGCTTTATTTGAAGTTGATGCAATCTTGTACGCAGAGTTTTGCAAGTAGATGAATTGGAGTAAGCCCACTGCATTTGGTGCACCTATCAAGGATCAGAGTGACCACCCTCCACCTAGGGAACCGATCAAGAGGAGATGAGGGCCTAGACAGGAAGACACTCCACAAAAATTGGTAGCGCTCGAGCCAGAGGCAGCACCAATTGTCCAACCCAGCAAGAAAGCAACAGAGAGAGGAAAGGCAAGCCTAAAATAAGTCCCATACAAGCCAAGGAGAGCTTCAGAGGAGAGAGTGGCCACAGCTAGACAGTATACCAAAAGCCAAGTCACCAAACAAGCATATCGGCACCTACAGAGAGCTGAAGAGCTGAAAGCAGAGATACAGCGAGAAAGACACATGCGGTAAAGAGGGGGCAATTAACATTTTTAGTCAACATAGGTTCTATTTGATACGTTCTATGTCCGAAAAATTTTTAGTTGAGATGTTATCACTGGTTTGGTTATTGGCCCTATGGTTGCCACTGGGGCGGAGTGTGTGAGGAACCCCAGCGTCGAAAACAGTGGTTCCCTTGACATCCACTTTTTGCACTTATATATTATATTTTATTGCTATCCACTTCTAGATGTTCTATAACAAGAACAATTATATTTATTGTAATCATTAATTACATACCCTAGAGATTTTTCACAAAATTGTAGAAATTTCTTTATGGTCTAATAAGGCGTAGATCGTAATCTACGCCCACAAATATATCGTAATCTATTCGTTTTCTTCTCTATTTAAACTCTTACTTTTGCAAAATAAATCGGAATTTACACAATTCTCAGAAGAAAATCACACTACACTGACCAGGAAGGATAGCACAAGCAGAAGATAGTCACACTACACCGACCAGGAAGGATAGCACAAGCAGAAGTGATAGAACAACAACTTGGATTAGCCAACAATCCGTGCAGGCAAAGCTTAGTGAAAAGCGATTGGGAAATTTGGCCTGTGCTGCATACTACCAGGATTTGACGTATGGTACTGACTCCTTCAACCCTCACGAATTGTTCGGCATTGACAACTTGACCCTTGCGGTCCTGACTGTCAACCTGATTGCACAGAGATAACCTACAAAAGCAAACAAGCACTTCTTTCACTAGTTAACTAACAACTGTGGGAACTTATGCAGGTGCATAGCTACCAAAGAAAATAATTGCTGTACAATAATAATAATAATTGTTGAAAAAATTGTGTTAATTAAACATGATTGCGAGTGGTAGTATTTCTTCCATCTTCATTCACGAGCATGAATATTAATGGTTATAATGGGGTTTGCTTTATTAAGTAATTCAATTAATTTTTACATGTTTTTATGATTTGCTTCAAAAATATCATATTTCATTAAATGATTTTTTTACAAAAAATGCTAAAAAAAACAGTATTAATTGATAAGGTTTGCAGCATAATGTCAATGAATAGTCTATGAAATAGCAGTTTCACGGTTAGACAACTTCACAGTGGCTAAATTGACATTTTTTTGTGAATAATTGGTTATCGTTTTTTTTGTTTAATAACAAACAATAATGAATATTATAGTAATTATATTAATTAGGAATTATATTAATTGTTAATTATGACTTGCGCCCTTCTTCAGCTTGTGACATTTATTCAAGGGGGCCACGCATTCAATATATATTTGCAATGTGGTCTATGTTTATCACACTATGCTGTGTGTCAGTCATAGCGGTTGTAACCACAACCATTGTTTATAGAAGCGGGGTATTTTGCTAGCATGTAGACCAGGGTTGAATGGGCCAAGAGGGGTCATCTAATACATCAACCTGCAGTCTGAGACCTGATTATTTAGAAAATTAATAAACAAATGTTTAATTCGGTCATGAGCAGCCAATTGTATTCCAATGTAAGTAACCATAGGTATTTGAAGCTATATTTTAATTTTAATTTTGCTGTTCTGTGGTAGTTCACAACTACTGTACCACACTACACCATTGTAATTACCTAATCAGTTTATGGCTGGCTAGCATCAGAGACAATAACTTTGGACTTTTATCGTGCTCGGTTTTTATTGATTTGTTTGCTATAGAAGAATGATGAACAATTGATAATATTATTTGATTAGAATTATGATTTGAAAGTGATTTAAAATCATATGAGTAAAAACTTGATTCGGTATACACCTGGTTACCATTTTACTTTATTTGATTTTGGTCTTAAATTTAGCTGAGCCATTCAATTCGATGTTATTTGGAGGGTTTTTGATGAGTTGGTTTGTGATTTGATGAAATTGTGATTTGCCCCAACTCTGACCCCAGGTTTTAAAACTCCCTGTTAATATTATAGTGCTTGAGACTGTATATGATAATAATTATTTTCTATGTATTTATTGTGCAGTGGTGGTTTATATCGGGGTTTGTATCACTGTTTGTTTTTTCTTTTACTAATGTATGTTGTTGTACATTCTCAATTGTATCCTGTGGGAGTGCACTCAATTTGAATTACTCCCTTGCAAGTTTTGTTAAGTATAATTTATATGTAGTATAATAATATCGGTAAAATGTTGATAAAACCCGAGTTCTGATAAGATATTGGTGCTAGATACGATTAAAGTTTATGAGAACTTAATGAAGTGTTTATAATAGTGAATAGAAATAAGGGTAAACAAAAAGACTAGAAATGGTCCAATAGGTATCATCAATGCTGATAACTCCTTCAAACACCGCAAAGTTGTCATTTATGAAATCAACAATATCTAGGTTTGCAACTGATTTCGACAGTCCTTCGTCATATTTTACTTGACTGCGAATTCGCTCCCATTTAGTGCTGCTAAATGCAGAGAGGAAGACTACATTGTGACGCATACTTCCATTGGAACCATTTTTTCTTTCCTTTGCAAATAATCACACTCGGAGCAACATTTTTATCATCTTCGACTTATCTGTTTGGTTTGAGAAGCATTTTCATCTCGTTAGTTCAGTTTTTTTCCAAAGCATGTCGGATGCCAGGCACTACAGATTCTTCTCCATGGAATCAATATTGTGTTGATCTTTCAACAACGTCAATGGGAGGGGAAGGGGGAACGGGGAAGGGGGAGGAGAAGAAGCCTAGTTCTAAAAAGTCTGTGTGCCCAAATAAGTAGTTGATATAGTCTAGCTCAACTATTGACAATTATCAAAATATCTCTTTAGTAGTCGTGAGTCAATGTTAGAAACTATGCTCAAATGCTTTTAGATGAAATCCTCGATTTCAATAAAATTTATCATTTGCAGAAACACTCCCTCCGTGTTTCTTATAATTACTAACTAGATAAGTATTAGCATTTACCCAGCATCAAACGAACAAATTATTTAAAGGAAACGCATGTGCCATTGTAATTTTGTTTTGCGCTCAAATATAAACTTGTAATTCTTCACCAAAGGTATTTTTTATTTAAACGTAATGAATTTGTTAAATGTAGGATTTTAGTAGTGTTATCTTCCTATTTTGTTTGCAGAAAGCGAATGGAAATTCAAGAGGAAAGTGGTGTGGGAATACAACCAGACCAGGATTTGCTTGTGAAAAAGCGCATTCCAGTCTGAATCCCAGATGTTGAATACATTTATGAAATGGAGATTGATCATGAAAATTGTTGAAGAGGAATTAGCCTCTCCTCAAAGTTTACTGTCCACTGAAAAAACTAAAAACTCATAGTAATCAGTGAGGTTTTCTTTTACCTAATGGCTAAACATGTATCAAATTAAAATTTTTTGAGTCTATCTACTGAGTTTAATATGGGTCTAACCAGATTCAATACACTCTGACGTTTTTTTTTTGTATCAGATACTCCAGTCATCACATAATGGATCTCAAAGAGAGAGACAGAGTTCAACCCAAATGAAAAAAAGTTAAAAAAATATTTTTTCTCTTGTTTCCGAACTCTGAACGAACCAGTTAATTAGGTAGGATAGGGTAGGAAGACATAGGAGAAGCAGTTGATGGAACAGTCCAAAGCATTGATCCTATTGTGGAGGTAGGGGTTGAAGAAAGCGAGGGTGCTTCAATGATAGAAAAGTAATATGCAAAACAAATGACGGTCGAAGAAGAATTAGATGAAGGAGTCGAAAGAGAAGAATTAGACGAGTCCAGAGACAATCCACTTAGTCGAATAGCAACCCTGAATATTGTTGACGATAGCAACCCTCTGACTTTTGAAGCTGAAAAATGGAGACAACTGATTGCCAGATATTGGAAAGCGAACAAAAACTGGAATAAGCGTAGGAATTTAGGATAGATATTTTAGATATCAAGCCAAAGCCTACCAAAATGACCATCATACTACATTGACAACGGTGTATTTTGTTAGAAAAAAAATAGAGGCAATTGGGGTCAAGAATTAAATTCAATTGCAGCATATGTTGCATTCTGGAGAGCAAAAATAACAAATGAATTCTGCAATTTCCATTTATCGTCCAGAAACACCACCCTGTATCTGCGAGCTAGTTTGGTGGACTCCAAAGACCAACTCAAAGAGTTTTTTAATGATGTTGATGATGCCGATCACCAATCAACTAGATTGCAATGAAGACCCAACCTGCCTTGGAGATTGATGTTGATCACAGACAAAAAACTTTTATTTCCACAAATTGATCGGAATAGGACAAGTTGGAAAATCTTCAGTGAATTCCCCATCTAACATTCTCAACAACAGACACATACGAACCTCATTAAAACATTGCGATGGTGTACAAATCAACATTAACCTTTGCGTTCTAAAACGTTTGGCATTGCAACGGAACGTACGAGATATGGGAAATAGATCCCAAGAACTTCCCAAAAACTTTACTCCGCTAAAACTCAGTAGGTAATATCGTAAAGAATTTCGTTGTGATCTCGAGAATGCCTTTACCAACAACTGTTAGAAAGTGCCTGTACTGCATAGCAATAGCAGTACAGTAATACAGAGCAAAAATAGACTGGTAGAGTAGGCTCTCTGTGGAAGGTAGTTGATATGAACAGCAAGCGCTACTAGTATGGTAGTATAGGCTCTCCGTTGTACAAGGTCCGTATAAAAGACAGATCTGAATGTTATGTATGCGAACGATAGTGAAAATAGGCAACTGGCCTCACTAAGCACACAATGTTTCAGATTATTAATAACTTATTAGTTACAATGAAAAGGTTTGCCGGAAAAATAGACCTCACAAGTGTAGAGTAACTTGAACACTTAGACAACACTAAGTCAGCAAAAGCAATTGCTGACACTTCTCTGAGCAACACTAGAGACTATCTCAGGCAAAGCTAAACTAACTCTGAGCGCTGGGCGAAATGACTCGCTGTTTATAGGAAATCATAGCAGTTGAAAAGCAAGATACATGATTGGATAACATTATTCTGGCACTGCAGAAAAAGTGAATCATAATGAGCTTGCTAAGTATAGAAAATCATTTGCATAAGCGAGCAGATTGATAACTAACTAGATATTCAAAGCGATACTAATAAATGTTGTCAATCCACAGTACTCCTTAGCTTTTAATCATCAGCGTGCTGATCTTGATTATAATAGGGTGCCTGGCTCATCTTCTTCAAACTTAGGGCTATCAACCAAGTAAGCCTATGCTTACTTAGCTAGCGCATCTCACACTCCATTGCTCACTAATGCGTGCACTGCTTTATGATCAAGCAAGCAGATACACTAACTGATGACTGGCCACACTAGGTGAACTTGATTACAATATTGTACATTCATTAGCCATCCTTACTCTGTCCCATAAATGCGCAGCCTCCTAATAGGGAGCAAAGATAAAGACGCCAAAGTATCCGGCTTGATACATCTGAAAAAAGCATTTCAGATTAACATAATCATGTCCACTCTACATGAGATAAGACGCCAACAGCTCGAGATACAAGGAAATGTTAAGTTTTTGTCTGTACGACATACACTTTAGTCTCACAACAAACTTGGAATGAAACACCAAAGCTTACACATGTCTAACGTGATCCACTTGTTCCCACATATACGGTAACAGGAAGTGTCAACATCGAAGTCAACGACCACTGAGTTTCCCAGATGCAAATATAGGCGTACTGCCACAATTTGGTGATAACAGTCTTTATGCCTGGCAGTGTTGATAGAACAGTTGTGTCCGCGCCAGAAACATGATACTGAAAGTCAATTTGGATTTCAACACAATACCCAACAACAGGGAGAACTTGCTGTTCAAGAAACACTTTTCAACTGAGCTAATGTCTTATTTTAATTTTTGGTGAGAGCATTTGATACAGTAACCAGCTGTGTGCCAACTTGGTAAGTTTCACCGGCTTAGAGACTAATGATGTTCTCAACTTCATTTTTTGGGGTTATCCAGTAGACACTCACTGCATCGTGCACAATAGGTAGAGAGCATTTGTGTAAACTCTGTAGATTTTGCCGTAGTTTTTCGCTTTTCTTTCCTAGCCAATGTTCTCTCTATCTCGTTATTCGCTTTTAGTGATATCTACGCATCAAAAGGCTAAGTCATCCTATGATGTTTTCTTTTATGAAATAATACAGATCAAAATTGCATTTGTCAATTACTTAGATTGAGAAATTTTGTCAAAAAGATTCAGCCAGTTCTCAACATTCCAAATACGAAGAAATCTGCAGAGGTGACGGTTGAGGAGCTTTGTTGAACGCGCAGCGAATTGCCAAAACTGTTAAAGTTATATTTTTTTCAACATGTCACTCTATTGATCCCGGTCGATAGCTCCTTGCTATTCCACAGCTTTAACAAATGAGATTATGTCCTAGTTGTTGTATCATTTTAAAAAAAATCCTTCCATGGTGCTTACGTTTTTATCTTTCGATGACTTTTGATGAATCGCATACTTTTCTTTGTGATGCTTTTCTGTTTTAACGAGCATTTATAAAGCTGGTCTTTGAGATAGGTGTTTTTTGTTGCAGATGATTCGAGTCTTTCATCTACTCGCAAGGGAAAAATCCTTCCCTTGCTTTGCACTAGTATGCTTTGAGATGGATTTTGTATTTGTATCCTCGTGCAATAAATTTTGTGCAATCCAAAAACAAAAAAGATCCTATATCGATCAAGGGCATCTTGCTTTCTTTTTGGATGACATGATCAAAATCTTTGTCGGAAACGTCATTCAATTGTTGCAGCAAACCTGCTCTTATCAATTTTAAGTCGAAGTTCCGCAAATTAAATCCTAGAATAGAGACTTTTTCCATATACTTTTCCAAATCACCCAGTACTCTGAAGGCCCATAGTTTTTGACTGAATAGTTTTTTGTTCGAGAGGCTGTATGTTTTTTCATTGATGTTTTCCAACTGTCAAATAAATTTTCGTAGCATTTTCTACAATCGCTGTTGTTGACAATGCGTCTTTGCATCTCAAAACTTGGACATTTGATCAAATGAAAAAGCTCAAGATTCAATGTCCCTTTTTTTAATATGTGGTGTTATATCTGTGTTGTCCTCACATTCAGGTAGCAAGCACTCAATGTCAGATGTTAAGAAAAACGAATAGTGTCTCAAGATGTCTTCCACAGCGATGATTGTTCCAAATTGATTTTTTAGCTAGTCGAAAATTGTGGCGGAAAGTTTGTATTTGCCTTGAAAAAACTCCATTGTGGTCTTTTCCATAGTTGAGCATCTGTGTCTTTTCAGGTTGCCGAATCTTTCGAAACAATTCGGGCAGGTTGGACATGTGTAGACTTTTGAAAACCCTTCTTTTGTGATGAAACTAAAGTGTTTGCGGTGAAGATCCATATAGAGCTTCCAGATTGAATTCAAAACAACTGTTAAAATCTTGTCTACATGTAGAGTGAACACTATTATCTCAATACAAAACGTTAGCTAATGGTGCTTCGTATTCACAACCAGTAAATTTCTGATCTTGTCAGAGTTACTGCTGCAACTAATGGTTTGTGGCAAGTTTTCTGAGACTCTTCTCCCCCTTTTGTTGATACTCATGCAGAATCACACCTCTGAAATTGTAAAAGTTGTCGGTTATTGAATTCTGTCAAGATCTGTCACTATGTTGTGTATCTGTCCGTCATTTATTCTCCACGACAATCAAATCTCCTGGAGCAAAAAGCAAGGGTTCTAAAGTATCTTTTTGACGGATAACCTGATGTTCCTCTCTGAGTAGCTCATGGGCTGTCTGTAACCGCTCTTCCATCTGTATGATGCAATCTGTCACATTCTGCTGTTCTGTGGGTAGTGGTCTGCCATCTAACTGGTCTGTCCACTGTACTTCTCTTCCCAGCCACAAATATTTTGGTGTCTCCCCTGTGGAGGAGTTGGGGGTGCCTTTGAATGCTTTCATGACCTGTGGTAACAGCAGGTTCCATTCCTCTTGCCCCTGTCTCATTAGTAGTGCACTCGGTGAACTTCCTTGTGTTAGGTTTTGTTGTTCCACCACTCCATTGCCCTAAAGGTAGTAGGGACTGATATATATATTCTGTAATTTCCATAAGCTGCAAAGTTCTGTCAATAGTCTAGATTCGAAATGTGCACCTTGGTGCTAATGTAGCTCTTCCGGGATCCCCAGTAGCAAGGCACACGCTCATCCAGAGTAATGGCAACTGTTGGTGGAATGGCATCGGGGATGGCAATGGCATCTTGTCATTTGGTGAAATGGTCGGATAGCACCAATATCTACCTGGCTCTTCAGTTTAGTCTCTAGTAAGGGCCCGACAAGGTCCACTGCCACCTTGTGGAATGGCCTGCCTGCATACAGCTACTGTCGCTCCTGATTTGGAACTGTTTCTCTTCTCTTGGCAATTTGACACACTTTCCATGACTGTACCAGTTGTCTGACTTCACTGGTCCTTTTTGGTCAGTGCCAGTTAAGCTGGAATTTCTTCAGGTCTTGTTTACCCCTGCATGAGCCACCCTTTGGGTTTCTCTGCTTAATTGCTGCCGGTCGGGCCAAGGGTGGATCATACATAGCTGTGTTTGTCTTCTTGGAGCTACCCATATCACCAAAGTGCTTTTTTGGCAGGATCTTCATGGTTTCCTTCTGCCTGTTCAGCGCTCAAAGTTCTCGACTGCCTTCCTCGAGCTCTCCCATCGAAATCTGCTGACCTTCTTTCAGCTCTTGGTACATTTGGGCCACTGTACTATAGACTGTACTCTGAACTTCTGTCAGCTCTGGGTTGGTGAACATGCACAAGCCAGGCAAACCTGTTACATCCCCTTATGTTTTCGGGACTATCTCTCCGCTCCCCTTCCTAGAGTAGCTGGCATAACCGGGTGGAATTCTGCTCCAGATGCCCTGGCAAGGTCAGCATGGTTCAGCCATCCATATCGCTGATCTATGACACTGCAATGCTCGCATTCCAGACATTAATCCTGTCTGTTCAAACCAACAGCGCTCTCATGTTGATTACCAACCCCTTGCTCCAGTTTGTAAACAAACTCAGCTAAAATCTCCAACCGCGAGCTATCTGGTTGGAAGGCTCTTTCCGCTGACACAGTCACCTCGAGTATGCTTGGTCTGCACGCAGTCTGAACTCTCTATGATATAGGGAGGGGCGGAAGTGCTTCATTCCCTTTGATGACAGTTAGTAGCCTTAAATGAGTCACACAACAATTCTTCTCTGCTAATTTCAAGGACTTACTATAACAGTCAATCATTCAGTTATCCCTCCTGCACTTGAGAGAGAGCTGCTCCGAAGCCCACTGCGCTGGCACCCGTGTCCAGCATGTAAATCTTTAAAATGTCAGGGTACCCCAAGAGTGGCGCAGTGCTCACTTCCTGCTTCAGCTGGTCAAAAGCAAATTGCTCGTCAGTTCCCCATCTCCAGGGGGGGGGGGTTGCTGGTCAAGACAGTCGGAGGTTCAGATGTGGCGGCACAACCTAGCTAATACTGCCATTAGTAGCCGGCTATCCCTAGGAATGCCTGCTGTCCCTTCAGAGTTTCAGGAGGTGCCCACTCAGTGACATCTTTCACCTTCTGCAGGCCCATAGCCAAACCCTGTGCACTCACTGCATGCCCTAGGTACTCGACCAAACGCGACACAGAAAGTTACTTTATTTGGTTATCATGTGCCTGTTGCTCAACAAGACACATTGGAACTATGAAAACCTGATTGTCTTTAGACACCATGGTGCAGATCTGCTCCTATTATACATGTACTACTGTTCTCGTATTGTTGATTCATTGCTGGTACTTGGAACAGGATCCAATATAATTAGTAGGAAGGAGCTACTACTTGTACTGTGTTCGTATTAAGCTCCCTGTAATAGCGTCATCTTGGCTTCACGTCAGGACAAGCAGTGGTAGCTTATCCGAAAGCGTTGCTAAAACCCTGTCACGTGTTGGTCATGTGACGTAGTCCCGGATCTCTCACATCTCTCCTCCAAAACCGCACTGCAGGTGTAGACACACTGGATTGGGTGCGACCACACCCCCAAACCTACAACATCATCACACCACCAGCAGCAGCGACGGTTTACATGTCAGGCAACACAATCAGCTTGCATCATGCAATAGGTGCGACCACACCTCAAAACCCACACCCTCATTACCCAACCTGCAGTACCCCTGTGGGCAATCATCTGTCCTCTCACAAACACATATCTATCTTCCGTATTTTCTTTCCTTTATTTGCTTCCTGTTTTTTGCTGTTTTTTTTTGTTTTGTTTTTCAACACCAACAAACAATAATTGAACATAAAATCACAGCGTTATTCTCTAGATAAGCCATCACTGCCTTCGTGCGGGGGTCTGTGAGGCTCTCGACTATGGAGTTTCCAATTACGCAAATATTCATCTAAGGAACATCAATGTTAAACGACTATTAGTGATTTAAAACTAATACAAAGAATTTTACATATCAAGCCGACGTGGAGGCTTGGTCACCCTACCCGCTCTGGTACGGTTGCCGGTTCCATGATCTGTGACTTTTTTTTTGGCGGCTTGTGTAGTTTGGCCCTGGATTGTACAATTCTGGTTTGCTCTGATGGGCTCTCTGATACAGCCACATCCGGTGACCTTTGCTCCGACTGTGACGTTGCCTCCGATGCGACCGCCTCTGGAGAGGGTACTGTTGTCGGGGACTGAGACGAAACCACATCTGACCATACCCGTCCCCCGTCTGTGGATGGCATGCGATTTGGACTCTCCATATGCTCTTGGTCCAGATGCACAGGAACTGACTTCCTTGATATTTGATAGCGGTTTCTTCTGACCAGTTGGTGTCCACCTGCTGCTACAATCTCCCGGCCTTTAGTGGCAACTACTGTTGCGTCCCGCGGGGCTTTGCCCTCTTCCCGAATTACAATTTGCTGACTGACATCCACTGGACTCCTCTCTCTTGTCATATGCCTTGAATTGTACCACACTGACTACTTCACCCTTCTGACTTCCTCATGCAACCTTAAACACTGCACATCAATTTTGCTGTCATTCATCAGTCCAAGCGAGTTGAGCCCTCTTCCAAACATCAATTTCGCTGGGGAAGACCCATTGCCCAACGGAGTGTCTCTGTATGCGCATAATGCTGCCTGCAAGTTTATATTTCTATCCATTAGCGTTTTAACGGTCTGGACCGCCCGCTCCGCTTCTCCATTACTCTGTGGATATCGTGGGGAACTCGTGATATGTTGAATCTTCCACTTTAGGAGGAATGCCTGGAATAGCTTCGACATAAATTGGGGCCCACAATCACTTATTAACATATTGGGCACTCCAAGAAGACCGAATGTTTTCTCCAGCTTTCTAATTATGGCCGCTGCATCTGTGGATTCCTTAAGCTCGTCAACGGTTATGTACCAACTGTAGTAGTCAACAACTATTAGATAGGTCTTCCCATCTTTCGCAAATAAGTCTGAAGCCAATCTCCACCATGGTCTTTCAGGTAATGGCGTCAAAATCAATGTCTCTTTCGGTTTTCTATGGAACTCTTCACAGGTTGGGCATGCCTTAACCATATATCTAATCTCACGTGTGAGCCCTGGCCACCACACCACATCTACTGCTCGCTGGATACATTTTGTCTCCCCCTGATGCCCCTTATAAATATCCTCCATAACTTTTCTTCTCTCCAATTCCGGAATAAAGATCCTGTCGTTGTAGAATACAATGCCCTTCACAAATGTAAGTTAATCTCGAAATGAGTAGAACGGTTTTACTGCCTCCTCAACTTGTACCTGCGAGGGCCACCCATTCACAATGTAATGTACTAATGCCATTCTTACGGCATCCTCTATCATTGCTGCTCGTACTTGCTCACACCTATTGGTAGATATTGGCAAGGAGTCGACCAACTCCGCCACAATATGGGATTTCTTACAGCACTGATAGTCGCCTGTCCATACATCTAAAGGTGCTCTGGACAATGCGTCTGCCAGCACTAACTTGTGGCCCAGGGTAAATGCAAATGTATAGCAAAAATTCATCATGCGAAGCCTAAACCGTTGTACCCGCAGTGGTAGCTTGGCCAATTCCTTACTGCCTAGCACTGCCACTAACGGTCTATGATCTGTTTCGATCGCAAAAAGACGTCCGGCTAAGTAGTAATGAAACTTGTCACATGCCCAACATATTGCCAAAGCCTCTTTCTCGAGCTGTGCATACCTCTGCTCTGTCCCTGTCATTGTCCTAGATGCATATGCCACCGGCCTCCAGTCTGCGCCAATCTTCTGTAACAACGCTGCGCCCAATCCAAACGAAGATGCATCTGTGCTCACCATTGTGTCCCTTTCTAGTCGAAATGGTGTTAGTGTGGGTGTCGCTGCCATCATGCACTTTAACTTTTGAAACTCAGCTGCATGTCTCTAAGTCCATATCCAACTACTCTCTTTGCCTAATAACTGTTTCAATGCTGCCGTCTCTCTAGCCAGCGATGCGACAAATTTCCCTAGATAATTCACAATTCCAAAGAATCGTCTCAAGTCTCCGCGGCACCCTGGGATAGGAAAATTAACGATAACTTTTATCTTGTCTGGGTCAGCCTGGATACCACTTTCATTTATCACGTGCCCTAGAAATTTAACTGAAGTGCTGTTAAATACGCATTTCTCGGCATTTAGGGTGATGCCTGCTCTTTCAAGATTGTGTAATACACGGGTCAGCCTCTGATCATGGTCGTGCTGAGTTGGTGCATACACAATAATATCATCCATTTGGCAGAGGACTCCTGGGGCATCCGCCAGTATCTTTTGCATCTCCCGTTGAAAGCTCTCTGGTGCGGATGTCATACCAAATGGTGATCTCTTACAAATACATCTGCCGAATGGTGTGATAAAGGCTGTCAACTTCTGACAGTCTTCATGCAGTCTTATCTACCAGTAGCCTCAGTTGGCATCTAGTTTAGAAAATATATTCGCACTCCCCAATTCGCTGAGTGTTTCTTCTGTCACTGGTAATGGGTGATTCTCTCGTTTACCGGCTCCATTCAATCTGGTGAAGTCAATACATACCCAAATTTTCTTATTCTTCTTTGGAACAACTACTATTGGTGCACACCAATCAGTGGGTTGCTCTATTTTCTCAATCACACCAGCTTTTCCATGCGAGCCAGTTCCTCTTGAGGTGGTTTCTTCCAAGCTTCTGCCACTCTTCTGGGAACAGCCTGGGCAAACGGTGTAACCTGATTATTCAGAGTTATCCGAACTTGATTCTCCGTCATTCCTAGACCGCAGAACAATTTAGGGAACCTACCACGCTACTCTCTCCCAGCCTCTATTTTCAAGTCATGCACAAATTGGATTAAGCCCAACCCCGAGATAGCCGGTTTTCCTAGTAGTGGTTCGACCAAACCCTTCACAATATACACAGTCTCCGTCACACATTTATCTCCCAAGGTCAGTTTAACTTCAGCACTTCCTTCAGTGTCCAATCTATAGTTGCCTGCACCTCTTAATGATTTAACGGAATGTGAGACTCTGTCAAAACAGTGTGACAGCGTTGAGGGCACTGCTGTCACTGCTGCCCCTGTGTCAATTTTAAGTTTAACTAAGTGACTATCAACTTGCAACTGAACATACCAAGCTCCGCCTGCATCTGTGACGGATGTCACTGCTTCTAGTCATTGGGAGTCCATGTCAGATCCTAGAAATAGACCTTCCATTGCTGTCGCAGATTCTAATGCACCCTGAGATTTCGTGAGAGCATGAGCTGCGCTTTGCCTCCTGCCTTTACAAGCCCTTGAGCCAGCCCAGTGTCCCCGCTTCTTGCATACGTGGCACACACTATTTTTAGCATAGCAAGCGGATTGGCCATGATTTCTGTTACAGAAGTAGCATTTATTATTTCCCATGTCACTCTTCATCCTTGGCACCACATTTGTTCTGCGATTCAACACTGCTTCGACCATACATGCACTTGATGACCTGCGTGTCCCGCTGACTGACTTGGAGAGAAAAGCACAGCATCCTCGTTACACTCCACCATCCGGGCCGCTTGCTCATGGTGGCTGACATACTGTTTTGCATTCTGTATGCATTTAGTTAACGTCAAGTCCTCCAAATCAATAAGATACTCTCTGAGCTTGCTATTATCCACTCCCACCACTATCCTGTCCCTAATCAAATCATTGCTTACTTCACCGTAGTCGCAGAGGCTTGCCTGTTGCTGTAACTCTGTGATAAACTGATGAACCGGCTTCCCTTCCTGCTTCAAACTGTTAAATTTCACACGCTCGTAAATAACATTCTTGACAGGCTCAAAATGTCTGTCGAACATGGCCAACACGTTGGCTAATGTCTTTGTCTCCCCTTCATTCGTTGCATGAAATGTAAACTGGTTATAAATTGGCACACTATCCGAGCCCATTAGCAGTAGTAAATTGGCAATTTGTTCCTCATCTTCCATATCCGCAAATCTTTTGGCAACTTTGTAAATCTCAAATTGTGCTTTAAATGTTTCCCATTCGGTCGCCAGATTTCTACCGGTGAAATTCAACCTCCTTACAAACCTACTACTCTCCTGAGAATCCGCTATCTCTAATAATAATATTGTTAATCAATTGGGTTCGACCAAACCTCCTACGGAAATGCACTGATCAATTGTGATATGAATACTACTTCAGGTTCGACCAAACCTCAGGTTACTCAACTTCGTATCATATAATACTCACGCAATTAGATAGACAAGCTCTGACAGGTAGGTAGTGAATAATAATAAATTTAATAATAAATAAGAATCCTGGACTTCGACCAAATTCCGAAAGCATCACGTAAATAAATCAATAATACGTGCCCACTCCTGACACCATGTAACAGGATCCAATATAACTTGTAGGAAGGAGTTACTACTTTTACCTTGTTTGTATTAAGCTCCCTGTAATAGCGTCCTCTTGGCTTCACATCAGGACAAGCAGTGGTAGCTTATCTGAAAGCGTTGCTAAAAGCCTGTCACATGTCGGTCATGTGACGTAGTCCCGGATCTCTCACAGTACTCATAGCACAATGCTACGAGCAGTAGCAAATAACAGTAGTGGTTTGAACAATAAAGAACTCTACACTTTTCTGGTTGACAATGTTTGTTTTGAAACAATTCAGTCTTGAAAAACTATAACAATAGCATTAATCTCTGTTATTTTCCCAAAACGGTTGATTTTTATTATTATGGTAAATGTGTATGAAATATATTAATGTTCAACATAATATTCATAATAATTGATAAAAGCCATAAACAACATACACAATTTATAACATTGACAAATAATGAAAAAATAATAATACTGAGAATGAACTGCTCTAAAATAAGCGCCACCCACATCGATATCTACTAGTTTTGTGTGGTGGGTTGGTGGTGTTTGCGACTTATGATTAATTATTAATCAATGATTTAATGACTTAATTATTTAAATTTTTTGTGTGAGATTGATTTTTGGCAAAAAACTTAAAATATTGCTATTGACCCATTCATATTAAATGAATTCTGAGAAATATTGTCCGTTTAGTTTTTTGTATGGATCGATTCAAAATGTGAACACACCTACTAATAACGTTTTTTTTTACAAAAGAGAGAGAGAGTAATTTCACTTTCTACAAATTTGCGGCCTAATAGCTAGAGCTCTTGGATTGTGATGAACAGCTCATGGGTTCGCGCTTTCAATGGGTCAGAAGGCATGAATTGTTATACACATTTCACAGCTTTGGGTCACAAAAAGGGCATTAGCAGCATCAGAAAGTGCATCTAACCATAAATTTACCACGTAGTCCTGGGCATTTCTTTTCGCATTCCGTATTTTTTATTATGGTTTAATTACCTAGTTTGTTTCTCACTGAGTGTAAATATCAGATACTTCAATCGGTATATGCTAAACGTATCTATAAAAAGCATAGTTTGTTATTTATTGCAAATGTTTTGCTTATTTTTATTAGTTTTTAGTGAATCGCTTGTATTAGTTATTATTCCTAATCGTTCAAACAATAATCTTTCACGGCAAAAAAAAACAATTGACCATCAATACAGTCTGTTTTTTTGTTCTCACTCAATGATATTGTAAATTAAACTTTTTATTCCAGCGAACAATGGTACGATGCACTTTTCTATTGTCTATTGTCTATTAATTGTGCGTATAATTAATCTCTAAGAATGTATTCAGAACCCAAATGGAGTAAACGTTTTGTCTTTTTACCAATTATCATGTTTGAAATGGGGCAAATTTTTGTATTGATACTCTGAGTAACACAAAAAACCCTGGAACAAAAACAACCATTGTGAAACAGAAAGAGGTGAGACAAAGCGACCTTATTGTACAGTGACCGTTAGAGCAGGTGACCATTAGAGCTGGTGACCATTAGAACAGGTGACCATTAGTGCAGGTGACCATTAGAGCAGGTGACCATTAGAGCAGGTGACCATTAGAGCAGGTGACTATTAGAGCAGGTGACCATTAGAGCAGGTGACTATTAGAGCAGGTGACCATTAGAGCAGGTGACTATTAGAGCAGGTGACTATTGGAGCAGGTGACTATTAGTGACTGTCCATGACGAGACGCCGTAGGGCTACGCCGTAGCGCCACGGGTTTTCTCCTCTTGGAAATGGGTATATCTCTACTGAAGTCGTCATTATGTAGCGCTATTGAAAGTCGCTACTAAGTAGCGACTTATAATAACGCCAGACCACTGAAGCGTTATGGAAATAAGGAATGCCGTAGCTCTACTGGTTTGCACACGCGTGCATTGTATTTCCAGCATCACTGCAGTCAATATAATTAAATAATTTGGACAGAAATTTCAGTGATATGAGACAGTTGCCTTTCAAGATCACTTATAATAATTACAAATGATGCAGAATTAGTGATCACAAGTATATTTATGTGTTTTATTTTAAACTATTTTTTTTCCCTATTTTAGATATTGATAATAATAAAAATTAAATAATAATAAATAATCAATTGGCCGTGGTTAAATAATCATAAAAATAATCAATTATTTCAAGTTTAATAAATAAATTACACATTAGCCAAGCACTGCTGCTTCATTTAAAACCAATTTTTTGTGGAAACAATTTTCCTTCATACAGTAGTTTCACTCATTGACTCATTAGCTCAAAGTCGCCGACGCCGTTGACTTGCTAATTGGGGTTCATGACCTTTGGGCTTTCTGTAATTGCTGGCTCAAGGAAAAGCGCGATGGTTTATCGCCATTGAGAAGCACTGAGCCATGACACCATTATGTAGCGTTACATGGAAAGTTAGTATATTAGAGCAGGTGACCATTAGAACAGGTGACCATTAGAGCAGGTGACCATTAGAGCAGGTGACCATTAGAGCAGGTGACCATTAGAGCAGGTGACCATTAGAGCAGGTGACCATTAGAGCAGGTGACCATTAGAGCAGGTGACCATTAGAACAGGTGACCATTAGAACAGGTGAGCATTAGAGTAGGTGACCATTAGAACAGGTGACTATTAGAGCAGGTGACCATTAGAACAGGTGACCATTAGAGCAGGTGATCATTACAACAGTTGACCATTAGAGAATGTGACTATTAGAGCAGGTGACCATTAGAGCAGGTGACTGGAAGAGCAGGTGACCATTAGAGCAGGTGACTGGAAGAGCGTCTTACTTCATGTAGGAACAACCTAAGAAAAGATGTTTGTAAGGCGATTGTCTCTATCTGTCTATATGCATATACTAGTAATAATACCAGCAATATTCAAACTCGCACAGCTGCTTTCTTTGTACTGCGCTCTCTGACGGTCTCCCCGCACTGTTGTAAACTTGTATACACTGCATTCCAACTTACCTCTCCTAGCCAAGCCCTTTGCTCAACTTGCTCAACTCTTTACTGTCACACTTTCACTACTAAATGCTCAACAATTTGAAGATTCCACACTCCTCTTCCCTTCTATTTAGCTCTCACATGCCAGTTTATTCTAACTAAAACTGGTTGTTTGGGTGTGTTTTATTGAATTAATTGTTACAAGTTGCCGAAAAATCAAATTGTTTTCAGCTCCGCAGTTAAATATTTTGGAACAACTATCTCGCAAAAGTAGCCAGTATGGTAGTGTGGTAGACTTTTGTGTAAATAATAATACTAACTTTTGATTGCCTGTGCACTCACCAACAAACACAGGCAAAAAGTGGCCAGACTACTGCATAAAACATAGTCCAGATCTGGCATAAGAGTCTGCGGGGTTGATAAATCCCCCTACTGCGCTAGTAATTATTGAACCAATGGAAGAAGAGTTGCCAAGAGTTTCCCATCCAGAGATGAGTGAATCTATTGAGTTTAGGCCAGCTGTATCCTCTAACCTTTTTGGCACCTTATTTATTTAGCTCTTCATTGTGTCGCCTGAGTGGCTGTTTGTATATGTATATGTATACGTATACGTATACGTATACGTATACGTGTACGTATACGTATACGTATACGTATACGTATACGTATACGTATACGTATGTATATGTATATACACATGCACAAACTTCTACTCTGTGACCTTATTTCTAGTGAATTTTTTATTTGACTCCTGCATAACTAGGTTAGTTATTTCCTGACATCCACTTTATCTATGGGGTAGATGCTTTATAACTCTTTGCATTTATTCAGTTGGTGTATTGGCATGTATACTTACCATTTTCTATTCAAATGATTCCCTGAAACTGAAGTTATACCAATAAATGCTATTTTCAAACTAGCATCCTGCCCAGTTGGTTTGAGTTCATACCTGCACAGTATCCGCTGGTAGAGTAAAAAACTTGAAAATGGTAGTATTTCTTGGAAGCTAGACCAAAATTTACTGCAATATTCAAGCTATGAAACAATAATGCAATTTATGTGCAAAAACAGAAAGTGTACACCAATATAGAAGTGCATTATCAACACTCAGATCAATGGCTAGTAAAAATGTTATTTTCCTTTTTCATATAGTAACGAGACAAAATTATGTCCAGCAAGATTTTCAGCTTCTAATCAAATAACGAATGAAAATTTGTGGCAATAAGAGTATTTGCGACTTCTGTTCGCCGAGCACATTTCAATAAAACTAATCAGATCGGCAATAAATTTAATTAATAAATAATAATTTTGTTCGGAACTCGCGGATAAAAAAAAAGTGGCTCACTGAGCAAAAAAAATAATCAACGAGTATTTATTTATTTTGTTCGTAGGTCGCAAATGAAACTGAACACTAAATGAATAATAACGAGCGATTCGATTCTTTGATTTTCATAGACCGGTTTTATATCCTTGAAAAAAATTTCGAAATAATTGTAAGTGTTTAAAATTTCCTAAATTGAAGAGCAGCTTGAAAAGCTATTCCAGTTTTTAGCAGTTTAATCTTTTTTATTTTTCCTAATTATTTTAAAAATTAGGAGTTATCTTCTTTATGATCCATTTGGTAAACTATAACATTTCATTGAATATTTATGTTGTTCTAAACTAATGTTCCGTTGCATACGCGACGTATTGAATTACGAACACCTATTATTTTTTTCATTTTATTCGACAAACAGGTCGCGAATACTGGTAATGCCACCAATTTCTGTTCAGTAGAAAACTCTATAACAGTTGAAAAAAGTCCGTAAGCGCGGTGGAATAGATTTCAGGTACACAAACAAAAATGCATAAAACTTTCACAATTATGCATCCAAGTGTTATACAGGACTATCTGCATTACATACTTTAACTGTCTATAGTATATGAACTCACCAAGCAAGCATTGTATTATGCAAATGATGTTGTAGTCCAAAATATTTTTTTGTAGGTTGAGGATGAGAAGTGAATAGTATTTCTTATCTATTGATACTTCCTCAGCTGATGATGGATTGTCCAGTGAATCGGAAGAGGCAAGAGAAATCTGGCTGTGCTGGTCACATTACTACCCACATGAAGAACAGTGTCATGATGTACTCGTTAGTAGGGTTATTCTTACTGTCAGTGTCACCAACAAACTACTCTGCTGCTAACAGCATGGGCTCATCAGAAAATTCTAAACCAGGGTTTCAAAAGCATGATGGTGAAACCGTTAACGTTGCAATTGAGTTGAATTTTGCTAACCGATCTGTTTATCAGCCCATACGATTTACTCGAGATAATCTCGCTTTGCAGGAATTGCTGTCAAATTCTCCAAGTTTAATTCGTTTGTTTGTTGGTAAAAGATCACAAATCATAGGAACTTTTCATTTGGAGAGCAAATCCGAGCTAATTGGCAAGGGCGAGGATATTTCACAAGTTTCTCATTCAGAAAAGCTGACTGCCTCTTCGCAAAGTACCAATCAACCAAAGAATGAATGCTTCTACACCAGTAGAAAGATTGTAGATAACAAGTTAATTGCATCCATCAACTTGTGTGGAGGGGTAAACGGAACCGTAAAGTTCGCGAACAAAATGTACCGTCTGCAGCCAATTGTTGAGGAAGAACACGTAAAGCATCAGCTAGTAGAAATTAATGAAGAGAAGGACTTGGTAACATTTGAAATCGCGAGAGCTAGACATGTGAGGCAAGCGGGTCCCTCTAAGAGCATATTTACCATTTTTAAGTACATTGAATTATATGTGATAGTTAATAATGCATTATTCAAACAAGCTGGAACGGTCGAAGAAGCAACCTCTCGGGTTGTTAATATGGTAAGGATTGGCAACACTGTCTTGAAAGATGTGAACATTAAAGTCGTATTAGCTGGAGTCGAAGTTTGGGATGAGGGAAATAAGTTTAAATACAGCAGAGACGAGATTGAGGATCTTTGGCATTATGGTTCAGCTGATGAAATTTTTACTTTTCTTGTACCTTATCAAAATGAAACAGTTCGACCCAAAGTTCACCATGACTTGCTGTATTTTTTGATCGAAGATTACTTACATGGTGCAAGTCCAAGGATCTTGGGGACTAGCAAGTTTTGCTCAAGGGAGAACAGTGTAGCTGTTGGCACGAACAGGTCTGATTTCACTCTCTCCAGCCAAGTAAATGTCTACTTAGGAGATATTATCACTTATTTCGGAATAAAAAGTCGACATTTTCGTCCAGAAAGACGCTGCTATTGTCATAACCCTCCCGGTTGCATTGAGTCATACCACCGTCGTGAGTAAAATTATTTGTTGTACTGGAGTGTTAATGTGGTTTTTTTGTACTGTAGTGTTAATGTGGTTTTTGTTGTACTGTAGTGTTAATGTGGTTTTTGTTGTACTGTAGTGTTAATGTGGTTTTTGTTGTACTGTAGTGTTAATGTGGTTTTTTTGTACTGTAGTGTTAATGGGGTTTTTGTTGTACTGTAGTGTTAATGTGGTTTTTGTCGTACTGTAGTGTTAATGTGGTTTTTGTCGTACTGTAGTGTTAATGTGGTTTTTGTTTTGCAAAATGAGTTGCACCCTCGCATCTTATCAAATAACTTATCAAATTAAACTCGCAAGTTTCCAGACCGAGCCAATCTTTTTGCTCAACTTTTAAGACATGGTTTTGGACAGTCTTTTCAAAAAATGGTTTGCATATAGCCTGAAAAAATGCAACAAAATTGCTTGTTTCCAGTATGGTAACTTTTCACTAAATTACGTAATGTTCTGTTTAAAAGTTATGAAAATTCAAGCGATACAATATTTAATAACTATTGATGTTCAGTGCCTTTGGAGATGCTATAGCACACAGAGCTCAACTTTGTGCTTGACTATATTAACTGGAAAGCCTTAGTTAAGTTTGGTTCTGATCTGTTTTATCAGAAATTTTTATTCTTTAAACTATTATTGCGCAAGCTACTTTTCGTAAATTAATAAATGCCATTTAAAAAAGACATTCGCACCTTTTAGCCAATGATCCTTTAAGAGAACTGTCAAATTGCACCAAGATGGAACTACCATGGCTCATTAGTGATGCTGGTTATGAGTGTTTGGATGATGAGCCTAGAGCAGATGAAACAAGTGACAATGGTGGAACTCTGTGCGGTAACTACATTACAGAAGAAGGTAAAAAAAATATTCAGAGCCGAATACTGTGTAGTTTGGAAATTTTTCAAACCCAAAAAAAGACTGAAAAACAAACATCCCAATTACTGATTTAATTCTGGTGTCCTAAAAAATAAAAAATCGTAATTCATTCACATAATTATTGCATGCAAGCAAATTTAGACAATTTTTTTCAGAATTTTGAAATTTTGCTACATGATCAAATGCATTGTGTGTTATGCAAGATGATTTTTGTTCGTTGAATTGAACAAGACTATGGTAAAAACAAAGTGGACCATTGAGTTTGGACAGTCAAATTCCTAGTACACATATTATGTGAATTTTTCTGTTATGTGGCCTTGCTGCTGCTGCTACATCACAGAAGTGGGTCCGAAAATATAAGTCTGCATTGAAAAGTTGTTTAGCTGGAACAGTTTTCTGACACCCGAAGTCTCTCTAATCAAATTTAGAAAGTAAATCAATCACTCGTGTTCATACTTGTACAATTCCAATGCTGAAATTGCCAATGCAGTATAAGTAGTAATATATGAGCAGATCTCCCTACCAAGTGTTTTTTTGTGGATTTGATCTTGGGGGTTATGCAATGAGTTATGACGTTGGATGAATTCGCCGAGTTTATATTGTATTTTATTTGAGAGACATTTGAGTGGCATTTGAGTGGCATTTAAGTGGCATTTGAGTTTTGATTATCTTTTTACTTAATTTGAACTTATATGGTATATAGGTTTTGAATGTATGGCATTCAAGTTTTGATAATTTTTTACATAATTATATACATTTATTACATAATAAGCAGGGGTAAATCTTCCTATATAATATAGCTAGAGTCAGTAAAGACTAAGTAATACAAAGCACCAGGTCTTGTAATGATAATCAATGCAAAGTCTTTTCCTTTACATCGCATCTTAAAAAATCCTCAAATGAGGTGTGGTAACACGTCTGACATCATACCAAAGAACACTTTTATTTTTCGGTTTTCCCTTTCTACCCAAATACACAACGTTAAACGGAGGGGGGTAATTATCACAGCTGAAGTTTTTAGCTATTTCAACTGGACAAAAAAGTATTTTGGGTTCGAGTTCATTTATATCTGAAGGATCATGGTAGCAAACTTGAGAATATCTACACTTCTCCTTACTTGATGGATGTATCACACCAGTCACTCGTATAATGCTTGGGATAGGAAGATCTTCAAATGTTTTGCAAACCGGAACTTTTGGTGAGTCAATCACTTGAGAACCTTTAGACTCTTCTATGAATCAATATATGATTATATACATTTTACTGTATAATAAGTAGGGAAAATCTCTCCATATAATATAGTTAGAGTCACTAAATAGTAAGTAATACAAAACAGTACAACTTGTAATGTCAATCAATACACAGGCTTTTTTTATACATTCATTCATGTATGGATAATTATGTGCATATTTATGACTATTTCTATATAAAATTTTGGAAAAACATCATCAAATTAGCTCTCTAGATGGTTAAATAATTGCAATAGAAAACATTATGTCTAATTTTTTTTGACATTCTTAAATTTTGAGAAAATCATCAAATTAACCCTTTAGATGATTAAAGTTTTACAGTAAATTTTGCATAATACAAAGCACTATAGCTCGTTTTATCCGCTTGAGACTACCTGTTGTCAGCATTTGATATTGAGTTTACATACCATCAACACCAAGCTGTTCATCAAAATCTTGTAATTCGTTTTGTAGGAATTTCTTAAGAACTTCATCCTCATTATTCGTTTTTGTTAGCACCTCATTGAAATTTGTTTGTGTGCAATATTGCTCCCAATCACTAGCGTTGGTTGAAGAAATGAAGACAACATTGTGGTGTGGAATAGGATTTCCATTCTTACTCTGTTTTTTCCTTTGTAAATCATCACACCAGGTGCACATCTTTTAGCTTCCTCGTTGTATCTGATTGGTAGTAAAAGCGTTCTCGTCTCTCTTTTTCCATTCTTTTCAGCGACATAGCGAATGCAATTTACAATGGATTCTTCTCCATTGAATCGGAAAGGAATGAATCTTTCTACAACTTCGATGTAAGCAAAAATGGAACAATCTTTGAAATTGCTGAGATACTCGATGTCGTAAGCGAGTTTGAGTTCTTCTTCACTCATTTTTCTCAGTTTTTCAGCTTCAGCAGTAGCTTCCATTGTGGTTAATGGGTAGTTATCAACATTGAAGCTTTCAACTACTCTACTTGGGCAAACAACTTTCTGAAAATTCGCTCCAGTTGAATTATCAAGATAAGTGAGAATGTAGTAATTTCCGTATGCACCAGTACTCTGTTCAATAGAAACGATTTGCAAAACTGATGGAACAGGAAGTGATGCTAGTGTAAGAAACCCTCCAATCTTTTTCAAATCACATGCCTTCCATTTTTGGAGAGATTTGGCCATCTTGAGAGCTCTGTCAGCATCAGTGAGCAATTCTTTTTGTTCCATATTGTTTGATGTTGTGGGTAAAACCAGTTTTGGAAGAGCTCCTCTTTTTATTGTTGCTTCTTTTGTGACAGAGTTAGAGTTTTTTCTTTTGGAGGGTGTTTTGAATGTTTTTTGTTTGTTTTCGATTGGCTTTAAATCCGTGTAAGAAGCAGAAAAATCCTCCATAGTATTCTAAAAAAGAAAGAAATAATATAAAATTCAGCTTTTCATGTGGAACTAAAAGATTATTTATTTCATACTTTACATTATAGCTAAACTAATTTTGATCTTTGCTAGGTAGGGAATAATAAATTTTTTAAATTTTACCTTTTATAAAGAGAAAGTTTCTAGTAGTTGCAATGGAAAGTGTAGTAGATGTTACTTCTCCGCTCACTGTTGTAGAACTGGATGCTTTCTGTGTGAAAACAGTGGCTCTTAAATAGCTAAAGTTGCACTGGTTAAACTCTATGAATACCAACCTTCTTTATAATATAACTATGAATCAGAATTTTGTCCACGCGAAAACCAATGTTTTCGCGGGAATAAATAATTTATTTTCACGCGAATAGAAACTGTTGCTTTCGCGGGAATACAAATTTTATTTTCACTCGAATACAAACCAATGCTTTCGCGTGAAAATAAATTATTTATTCCCGCGAAAGCAACAGTTTCCATTCGTGTGAAAATAAATTATTCATTCCCGCGAAAGCATTGGTTTGTATCCGCGTGAAAATAAACATTGTATTCCCGCGAAAGCAACAGTTTCTATTCGCGTGAAAATAAATTATTTATTCCCGCGAAAGCAACGGTTTCCCTTCGCGTGAAAATAAAGTATTTATTCCCGCGAAAGCATTGGTTTGTATCCGTGGGAAAATAAAATTTGTATTCCCGCGAAAGCAACAGTTTCCATTCGCGTGAAAATAAATTATTTATTCCCGCGAAAGCAACGGTTTCCATTCCCGCGAAAATAAAATACTTATTCCCGCGAAAGCAACGGTTTCCATTCTCGTGAAAATAAATTATTTATTCCCGCGAAAGCATTGGTTTTCGCGTGGACAAAATTCTGATTCATAGTTATATTATAAAGAAGGTTGGTATTCATAGAGTTCAACCAGTGCAACTTTAGCTATTTAAGAGCCACTGTTTTCACACAGAAAGCATCCAGTTCTACAACAGTGATCGGAGGAGCAACATCTACTACTACATCCACTGACTATTAAAAGTTTTTCTGTGTGAATTTGAATATTTTCATTGAACTTAAGGCTTAATTATCTGACTTAATTATCTCACCTAATTTTTTGTCTACTTAAAAAGTAATGCTTTCACACAATAAATCACTCGTTCTAACAACAGTAACTGAAGCCTCAACATGTACTATATAATATACCAACTGACTACTAGGAGTTTTATTCACAAGGTAAAATTTATTAGCTGAGACATTTAACTTACCTTTTTATGTGCTATTGTCACTTCTATTAAAAAGTAATGATTTTATTGTTATTATAGTGCTATGGAAACAGAAGAGGATGATACTGATGTAGACATACATAAGGAATGGGAATGGCTCATGAAAAATCAAAATGATATCAGTTTTTCAAATGCTGATAATTAATACATGAATGATGAATGCAATGCTGAATATGAAAACGAAATGGAGATGGAACTTGAAAATGCTTTTCAAGACAGACCTTCGACTTTTCAAGTTTCAGCAACTACTGAAAATACAATAGCCTTTGATAAGCAGTAAGTTTTTAAAATCATAAATTAATAACGTTAGTAGAGTAATTTTTTTTGCTGTTTTTTCTATAGTCATCTCATGAATCAGCAAAAATAATGCGTTATCTCTTTATTGTAGACAGGACTCAGAATATCAGAGAATTAATGTAAAAGAGGGAGTTGAGAATTCATGTCATAGTACACAGTGAGTTTTTAAAAACCTAACTAATAATAATGTTTGAGCCTTTTTTCCTAATTCCATTTTAAAAATTAATTGATAATGGTGTTTAAGTCATTTTTTCTTCTGTTACATTTCATACAAAATGTATGTGAATGTTTTATAGAACAACTATTATGTGTTAACATTCCTATTGTAGACAAAGTTTAAATTATCGGGAGGAGAATGTAGAAGAAAAAAACCCTGAAATTTCCCCTAATTGGAAATGGTTAGAAGAAAATCTCATTTGTTTTCGTTTACCCGATGAAACAATCAATCAAATAGGATTTGGTGCTGAGCCTTCACCACCAAAGACTAGCATAATAGCTCAAGATATAGAGCCGGTTGTGGAGGAGATAGTTGAAGAAAATGAGAATGATCCAATGATAGAAAATGAAGAAGAAGAAGAAGAAGAAGAAGAAGAAGAAGAAGAAATGGAAGAATTAAATTTTGAAAGACCTACCCGAGCATCAACCCTAGGTATTGTTGATGATAGCACAGCTCCAACTTTTCAAGATGAAGAATGGGATGATTTGATAGCTAGTTATTGGGGAGCTATGAAAACGAAACATAGAGCTGGAAAAGTCATAGAACTTTTAAATGTAAGACTTTGGGATGGGATTCCAAGAGACCAAGCTGATACCTACCAAAATGACTATCATGATTCAAGAGTGTTAGAATTGCTAAAAGAAGTTTGGAGACAATTGAGCTCGAGAGCAAAAGTCAACTGTAGCGTAGGTTGTATACTAGAAAATAAAAATGATGGTGAACTCCGATACTTTGACTCATCATCAAACAATGCTACCGTATATCCAAAAGCTAAACTGATTGAAACTGAAGGAGATCTTGATGACTTCTTTGTTGATGTTATAGAGACTGATCATCGTACAAAAAGCTTGAGACGGAGACCAAATACGACTCGGAGATTGATGTTAATCACAAACATTTCGTTTTATTTCTACAAACTACTCGGAATGGGAAAAGTTGGATCACCACCAGAGCATTTACCCTCTCACCTCATTAACAACAGACACATACGAACCATGTTAAAAAACACAAAAGGAAGACGAATTACCAACAATCTTTGTTTTTTTAGATGTCTAGCATTACACAAAGAACTACAAAAAAACGGTGGAATTGCAAAAGATCCGATAATTAAGGAGGTGAAGGAGTACCAACAACAATATCATAGTTTCATCTATGGTGATAGTGGTAAAAGTTGTGATGGGAAAGGAGTGACAGAAGCTGATTTATTGCTTTTGGAGCGAGCATTTCAACTGAAGATAACAGTGTTTTCTTTAAATGATGATATGACTTCAACAGTTATTTGGAATTCAAACTCCAGTTATAAGGAGAATCTATATTTGGATCTTTATATCAATCACTTCAGTCTTATTACAAACTTGGAAGGATATGTCAAAGCCTACAGATGTCCAACCTGTTCTTCTTGTTATGACAGATTGGGGAATCTGAAAAGACACAGATGTTCAATCTCAGAGGCAACAACTATGCAGTTTTCTGGAGGACAATACAGTCCTACTGCTACAATATTCGACAAACTGAAGGTTCAATTCGGGATAGATATCGGGTCAGATGATTCCTTGAGATACTATCCATTTTTTGCAACATTCGACATAGAGTGTTTGTTACGTAATTGCGAAAAAGATCGAGATACAGACACAACCATTTACACGAATGAGCATAAACTTTTAAGTATTTCAATTTGTTCAAACGTACCAGGCTTCAACAACCCATGTTGTATTGTCAATAAAGGGGATGATGATGAATGCGTTGGAAAGTTCATTGAATACTTGGACGATATTAGTGAAGAATCATATAGCCGATTGGAAAAACAATTTTCGCGAATCATAAAACAGATAGAAGGTGAATTACAACGACTGGAAGAAGCTGAAGAAAAGTTTTGTAGTGATTTTGAAAAAAATCGTTTCAGACGTAGAACAGGAGCTGAAAAATTTCTGGATGATTTGTACAGCTATATGAAAAAACTCCCTATTCTAGGTTTTAATTCACAGACTTATGATGTCAATGTGATGAAAGGAAAACTGCTTCAAAAATTGAAAGATGTCTCCGACACAGATTTTGATTTTGTTATAAAAAAAGGAACCAAGATGCCTGTTATCGGAATAGGATCTTTTTTGTTTTTAGATTGTACAAACTTCATCGCTCCTGGATATAGCTATGAAATGTATCTCAAAGCATACAAATGTGAAGCCGGAAAAGGATTTTTTCCTTATGAATGGATGAAAGACTTGGAACAACTTAATCAAGAACATCTACCTCCAAGAGAAGCTTTTTACAGTTCTTTAAAACGAAAGAATATCAGTGAAGAAGAGTACATAATTTGTCAAGAAGCATGGAAAAATAACGACATGAAGACAATGAGGGATTTCTTAAAATGGTACAACAACTTGGATGTAAAGCCATTTGTTCAAGCGTTGGAAAGACAAAGATCGATCTACAGAGAGCATGGGATTGATATGTTAAAAGATGGTATATCTTTACCAGGATTAGCGATTCGATGGATGTTTAACAAAGCTCCTCAACCACCCCCTCCATACCTCTCTACATACTTGGATATTGATGAACTTGGTAACTCGTTTTGTCAGACTCTCCCAATTTGTCTGATTGACAACTGCAATGCAGAACTTTATCCTCTAATAAAGAAAAACATAGTTGGTGGGCCAAGTCTAGTGATGCATAGATATCACGAAAAAGGTATAACTAAAATTAGAGAACATTGGTTGGGAAAAGAAGCAAAGGTTTGTGATAGAATCTATGGAGTTGATGCAAATGCGCTCTATTTATGGTGTATGATGCAATCAATGCCTACTGGCTATCCTCGAAGAAGAAAAATTGAAAACTCCTTTGTCGCTGAACCAGTGAAATTCAGCAAGATAGCTCATAGCTGGTTACAGCTCCAAATGTTCTCAAAAAAAATCAATATCAGACATCAGCTCAATGGAGGAGAAGTTAATCTCGGACAGCGAGGATTACCAGTTGATGGATTCAGTGTTGAAAATCGTCATGTCTTTCAATTCCACGGATGTTTTTGGCACGGACACGACTGCTCTTATAACAACGCTAAAGAGCAAGAGCTTCAAGCTAGTGGAAGAAATCAAAAGCAAATCTGTTTAAAACTACGATGGAAAATGAAGAATATCTTCGAGCATTAGGTTACACTGTAATCTCGATTTGGGAGTGTGACTGGATGAAGCGTGTAAAAACTCATACAAATTTACAAAAATTTGTCAACACGTTTTACAATTCTTTCTACCCTAAAATACTTGAAAAAAAGCTGAATCAAGAAGAAGTGTTGAAGAGAGTTCAATCAGAAGAATTTTTAGGATTTGTTGAATGTGACATCGAAGTTCCTGAGGAAGAGGAAGAAAAGTTCTCCGAAATGCCTCCGATTTTTAAAAATACGATGTTAACCAGAGAACACTTGAGCGATGAAATGAAAGTCTTTGCTGAAGCCGAAGGTTTTTTAAAGGCTCCTCAACGCTCATTAGTTGGAAGTATGTACGGAGATAAGATATTGCTAATGAGTCCTTTGTTGAAATGGTACTTGAAACAAGGATTGAAAGTCACCAAAGTTTATCAGCTAATAGAATATGTTCCTAGAAAAGCTTTTGAAGCTTTTGGAACATCGGTTTCAGACGCTAGGAGAATGGGAGATGCAGACCCTAGTCAAGAACTACTCGCTACTACTAGCAAGTTGGTAGGAAATGCTGCTTATGGAAAAACAATCACTGATAAAGAAAAACATACCACCATCAAGTTCATCGAAGGCGCCAGAAAAGCTTCATTTCGTATCAGAGGAAACAAATTTATCTCCATGGAAGAGATAGCAGATGATTTTTATGAAATCGTAACCTGTAAACAGCTAGTAAGTTTTAAAACAATTATTTTGCAATTCAAAATTTATATTCCACAAGTTTACTTTGCTAATCAGTATCACCATCATTTCAGCTAACTATGAATGTTCCAGTACACTTGGGTTTCTCCGTGCTACAGTATGCTAAACTGAGAATGCTACAGTTTTACTACGACTTTATGGATAAGTAAGTAAAACCCAATTCCCTACTATTATTATGTATAAGTAAGTAAAACTTCCAAATAATTGAAGCAATCTTTTTATTTACAGATATATTGACAGAAGTGATTTCCAATATGTTGAAATGGATACAGATAGCGCATACATGGCGTTGAGCGGAACATTAGAAACACTGGTAAAACCAAGTATGAAAAAAGAGTTTTACAATGAATATGGTGATTGGTTTCCACGACCATACTGTGACAAACATAGAGATGAATTTTTAAGAATCAAAACAATGGGTTTAGAATGGAGCATGCAAGAATGTTGTGAAAAAGTACTAAAACACGGAAAAAGAACACCTGGATTGTTTAAAGAGGAATTTACCGGAGATGGAGTTGTTGCTCTTAACTCTAAATCCTATTATTGCTTGGGAGAAAAAGGAAACAAGTTTAGCTCAAAAGGTTTGAACAAACGAATTAATCAATTGAACAAAGACAGTTATCTAAATGTATTGAACACAAAAAAGTCGTTTATGGGTAAAAATCGAGGATTTGTAGTAAAGGATAAAAAAATGTTGACATACAAGCAAATAAAGCGAGGACTCACATATTTTTATGCTAAAAGACGAGTGTGTTCTGATGGAGTATCTACCGAACTTACTTTGGCTTAAATAAAAACCTTCATAATAGTCTTCTTTTTAGAATAGTTACTATAACTATATATATAATACAAGAAATCATTCATCGTATATATATATAGACTTGATCTCAAAATGCTGATGATATGTAGTCTCAAGTGAATAAATGAAGGTTATAGTACTTTGTACTACATAAAATTTACAGTAAATTTTAATAGATATAATGTTTTCTATTACAATTATTTCCCAATTACTGTAAATTTTAACCATATAGAAGCTAATTTGAGGATTTTTTACGATGCAATGTAAAGAAAAAGACTTTGCATTGATAGTAGTAATATATGAGCAGATCTCACTACCAAGTGTTTTTTTGTGGATTAGACCTTGGAGGTTATGCAATGGGTTACGACGTTGGATGAATTCGCCGAGTTTATATTGTATTTCATTTGAGGGGTACTTGAGTGGCATTTGAGTGGCATTTAAGTGGCATTTGAGTTTTGATTATTATTTTACTTAATTTGAACTTATATGGCATATAGATTTTGAATGTATGACATTTAAGTTTTGATAATTCTACAGATACATCTACACTGAATAAATCCAATGATTAAAAATGAAACAATATGTGAATATATACATTTATTGTATAATAAGTAGGGATACATAAAGAGAACATGTTAAATATTGTGAGCTTGAAATAGTTCCAATATCATTTCAAATGAAAAAGTGGATGATGAGAGATTTTCATCCGTTTGTATGTATCTACATATATCTGATTGAAAATGATATAATAATTCAGTAGTTCATTGTATTGAAATCAATTTTTGAGTGAGCTCTTTATTCTACACCTTTCTTCGACAAAAAAGAGGTATTTGGTGAAATATTTTTTCATTTCATTCAATTTTCATTAATTTTTTGCAAAAAGAAATCATTCTCTAAATGGTTAAATTTCATCTAATTGTACAAGTTTACAAAAAAGGAGAATGTGATAAAATAGATATCATAATAGAGTGTAATAAGTTGAATATATAGAGTTAAAGTCTATAAAAACTTTTTAATTTGTAAAGTATTTGATGACTTTACAAGAAATATCATCACATTCAGGTTCAATGATGATGAGAAGATTTTCTTCAAGCTTAAGTTTACTATTTTCCGATATAGACAGAGAAAGTTTTGAAAAACCCTCCAAATCATTATAAATAAAAACTCTATAAATCGACGGTGTTGAATTTGTAATTGATACTGAATTGTTTTCGCATATGATGTATCTATCACACACACAATCAGTAGTAGTTTCGATTTCTTCAGAATTGTATATAGTAGAGTTTGTAGGGCTTGGTTGTTCCAAAATTAAATCGACTAAACCCAGAGCTTGTGGAAGAGATGGAATTGATGGTGATAAAGCTGGAACTACTGACTTGTTTGTAGTGGTTGTCGTCGGGGTTGTTGTCGTCGTTGTCTGTGGAGTTGTGGTGATTGTTGTCGTTGTATGTGGAGTTGCAGTGGTTGTTGTTGGAGTTGTTCTTCGAGTCGTAGTTAGTAATCCTTCATCGTATAAACGAATGTAATTTAAAGCTTCATCGGTTTTGCAAACAAAGTAGTGTTGAGGCCACATATCATAAGTGTCACAGCTTCTACGTAGGTGAGCAGGTTCCATGAAACATGTGAGTCTAAGCATATGATATTTTAAGTTTTTTCTTAAAATACGAGTTACTGAAACAACCGCTTCCATATTAAGAATTCCCCGAAAACATCCAGACGCTCTATGAGATAAAGTGAATGGTTTAATCTCTGTTACAAGACAATAACCGCTTAGGATTGGGAATAATAGGAGATAGATGCGATATCTCATTTTTTTATTCAGAGAGAGAGACTTTTAACCTAGTTTATGCTTTCATCATCTAGAGTTAACTGTCTTGCATTTCGGTGGTCTTTGGTTAATATGCTTCAACTAAAGCTCTATATTTATAACCTTGGGATTGCATTTGTCTTTGGTATCTCCTTGACATGTGATACTGATGATAATCTTGTTTTGAACAGACTTCAAACTTTCAAAACTCGAAAATGACAAATTTACACCTTCAATACCATTGATGTTAGTGATGATAGTAGCTATTTTTGGCTCCTCGTTGGTCAAACAATTGCATTCCACACATGCAAAGTTGGTTGTCTCAAACTCTTCTGTTGGTGGACAAATCAAACGTGAGGTGTTGTATTCAAATACACATAATTCATCATTCCAAAATAGTTTTGTATTTTGAGTAAGACCTTCCGTATTATTTTTAACCCCTATTGCGCATTCCTCCTGATTCAGAGTGTATTTTGTTGGTGTATTGCAGGTCAGGGTATCTGTAGGTTCCTTGTTGATCGAATGATCGGAATGAGCGCATTGCATGCATGCAAATTTGAATGTCTCAAACTGTCTTCTTATTGGACAGATCACACGTCTGCCGTTGTATTGAAATGCACATAAAACCCCATTTCGATATACTTTTGTATTTTGAGTAAGTCCTTCCGTATTATTTGTAATACCCATTTCACATTCCGCTTGATTCAAAACGTATTTTGTTGTAGTATCACAAGGCACAGAATCTGTAGAAGTTGTGTCCTTGCAGATCCAAGAAGCGCTTTGAGGGATGAAAAACCACAATATAATAAGTCGGGAGGGTAGAGTCGCACACAGATTTTTCCATTTTCATCTTTATATCGTATAGTCCTTTCGAAAGGTGAAAAAACCAAGACATCATTTTTATCCATAGCTCCGGCTATACATTCATCAATTTCGTTGGTATAGAATACTCCACTAACATTGGGAAATGTTAGTGCCAGTAGCAAGATAAATACGCAGCTCATTTTTTAAAATGTTTTCGCTTTCAGTGTTGAAAGTTGAATACTTTCTTTCTTGATGTTTTTTCTATTTATACGTAAGTGGCTAGCGGCTTGTTCAGCTCTCTCAACCGATTTTGAAGATGTGAAACAATCTCATCAAAGTGGTTACCAAAATGTAAGTATGGTTCCAATCGAGATTGAGACAAAAGAACATGTGTTTCTGTCCAGCGAAATGAAGTCAAACCTCTTAAAATCGAAATATCTATCAAATCACCCAGTTCAGCATCTTTCAAACATTGCTTTATATCAATCAGTTCGATCGCTCTTTTGAGATCTTCAAAATCTATCAACTTGGCTTGCGGACAGCATACTTTTGGATCAAAGCTCCTAGAACAGTTTAAGCATTCGAGAGGATTTGCTCTTGAAATACAATTACAGCTCAAAAGCATGCTTTGTATTGATTTACGAACTAGATTGAATCCTAACACAAAATAAAATACTTCTTCGGTGATGAGTTGAACAAAAAGAGGATTCGAACGCTCTAAAGGAATGTGTTCAAAATGAGTCCTTATGAACTTAGGAACAAAATCAGCCAATGTATCAATTGACTTGAATCCTTGAGTTTTTCCACTCATGTTTCTGCTGTAGTTCAGAGATAAATGAAGCAACTTTTTTTGTAGCAGTTCTTTTATGAGTCTTCAGATATATTTGTCGAATCAATAGTTATTATCGGGTTGATTGAGTCTTCTTTTTCATCAAGAGTGTGAGCGTATGGATATCCTTCCGCTATCGCAAGTAATTTATCCTTTAGTCGTTGATAAGCCAGTTTGCTCTGACTAGTAGGTAATAGGTAGGGATTTAATCGTGCTCTCAAATTTGTTAACAAAAAGGGAGACTTCAAATCATCAGTGGAAAGATCCAAAAAAGCATTAATCCATTCATCATGCACCAAAAAACCCATTTTAGCATTTTTCAAAACTTGTCTTCTATCAATCCAGTCGATAGCATCACCCAATTCTTTTTTGGTAGGTGTAGCACCTTCAACCATTTCAGCATATCTTTTACAAGTGATACATTTGTCATCAACGTGTGAACAGTAACAGTTTAGTAGCGATAGATTGGTTGCTTGCTTGTAAAAACTTCCTCCTAGTACACAGTATACACATTCCTCCGTAAAATAAATCCTCAACATTTCATCAGAAACCTCAGCCAAAAAAGTCTTAGGTCCTATAGCATCAGAAGCTTCTTGGTGAGCAAAGTCTTCAACACGTAACATATTTGTTGTTATTCCGTTAAATTACAAAACGCGAATGATACGTTTTCAAATTGAAACACCTATTTAATCATTCATTACTTTTTCTTTTTTTTGAGGTTAATTGTTATGCTAGCTCATGTAGATCTTCATAAATGCTTTAATTTCAACCTGACAACCATCGATTGGGCAAGGTTTTACTTCTGATGAGCATTCAGTAAGCGCTTTTTCCTTACACTCACTACAGTAAATGAGATGACCACATGGAAGAGAGATATGATTTGCAATTACTTTTTTTTCATGCGTCTCAGACACACATTGAGCGAGTTTGCTTTGCTTAGTCTGATCTTTATCTTTTTTTAACGAATCAATTGATTTAGCATCATTTTTTAACAGTGTTGACGAATTCTCAACAGTTGTAAAATCATTTTCAAAAATATGTAAGGCTTCAATCATAAAACCTATTCGCTCAAAAGGTTTTCCATTTAACACTAAAACTTGTTCGATATCGTTTTGACTGTATCCTAGTTTTTTGCAAATATGTTTCATTTCTTCGGTGTCATTGTTGTGCGTTATTTGTTTTACTTTTTCTCGATATTTTTCAACCCGTCGCTTACACCTTTTGCCTTTTTCCGTTCGCATGTAAACATCCTCAACATACTCTTCACCTTTACTCCCGAGTAAAAAATAACAGTCTGGGAACCATCGACAGTGTTCCTCCCACGGTAGATCACTCTCTTTCCATTCTTTAAGTTCACCTGAGCAAAAGAAGCATTTTACACTATCTCCGAACTTAGTATAGTAGAAACCTGCATTGGAAAGGAGTTTCATGGAGACTTTACCCTTCCATTGTTTGAAACTGTCTTCTCTAGATGTTTCAGTAGCAAAACGTGGTGTATCAGCACGATCAATTGATATACCTAGAGGTAATACTTCTACAGTTAAATCTCCTCTTCTGGTCTTTTGTTCTTCCATCGTATAACTTTTGACAATTGAGATGTTTTTCATTTCATCTGCAAGTAGTTTCCTAGGTCTATACAGACGATTGTGAGTGTTAAATCCTCTAACAAATCGACAAAACGGAAAACTTTTAGCGTGTTCTTTCATCGGATGTTCATCTTCATCCTTCCAGTTTAGTAATACCCCTTGGCAAAAAACACATCGAACAGCGTTGTCTTTTTCAAGGTTATAGAAACCAGCTGCAGCCATGTTTTCACCACAATGTTTACCTACTCGTCTCCAATTTGTAAGAAATGATTTTCTTCGATAACTTTCATCAAGCATTAAAGCCTCTCTTTCATAAAAAGAGAGTTCATTGTAAATGAACTTGAAAAAGTCCGCTGGGGAAAGTTGCGCAATAGTTTTTTGTAATTTTAATGACAAAAGACTACAGTGATTATCCGGATAAGTTGCGACGACATAAGTGATTGTGGTGGTATCAGGAAAATTTCGTTGTAAAAACAACGACGAAGTAACGAGTAAACTATCATCTATCCATTCAGTGCAGTCTTTAGTATTTTCGAAGCAATTCCGAGTTTTTCGCATTTCTTTTTTTTCATTATAAATAGTGTTTGCTACATATCTGTTGTTTGTTACTCGACACATTATTTATATATAATACAAGTAGTAGCTTCAGTTATTACTCAAGTTGAAGTTTTGTTGGAAAGTTCTTTCCTTTTGATCTAGTTCGTTGTTATTCTAAAAAAAAAAATGATAATGCTTTATAGCAAAAAAATAAAAAAAGACTAAGGTTTCAATTTTTTTTCAATATACTTGAATTGATTACTATTGTAATAGAATGTAAATACTTACATCAGAAATGAAGACTTGTCTTTCTTTTGAATTAAAATGAATGATATTCCTAGTAGTTTGAACTTGAGAGCTGCTTTCTATAAAATTCGGATGAAGAAGGAGTACATTTTTCATTTTGAAGCCCTGAAATAATAAGAATAAACATAATTAAAACTTACATACAGCATTTTTTTGATATCTTAAATAGTGAATAATCTTGTTTTTTGTTCAGAAAATGTCTTCACGCTTAAATTGATTACAATTAAAACGAAATATAAATACTTACATCACAAATGAAGACTTGTTTTTCTTTAAATTAGATGAATTATATACATAGTTGTTTGAACTTCAGCTGTTTCCTATGTAACTCAAATGATGAAGAAGGAGGGTTGTAGTAGATGATGATGTAGTAGATCTTCTTCCTTCAGTTAGTTTGAACTTGAGAGCTGCTTTCTATAAAATTCGGATGAAGAAGGAGTACTTTTTTCATTTTGAAGCCCTGAAATAATAAGAATAAACATAATTAAAACTTACATACAGCATTTTTTGATATCTTAAATAGTGAATAATCTTGTTTTTTGTTCAGAAAATGTCTTCACGCTTAAATTGATTACAATTAAAACGAAATATAAATACTTACATCACAAATGAAGACTTGTTTTTCTTTGAATTAGATGAATTATATACATAGTTGTTTGAACTTCAGCTGTTTCCTATGTAACTCAAATGATGAAGAAGGAGGGCTGTAGTAGATGATGATGTAGTAGATCTTCTTCCTTCAGTTACTAACGATGAAGTGAATGCTTTCTGTATGAAAACAGTGCTTCTTATATAGCTTAAGTTGCACTGCTATGAATCAGCATTATTTTCACATGAATGGAAACCGTTGCTTTCGCGGGAATACAAATTTTATTTTCACGAGGATACAAACCAATGTTTTCGCGGGAATAAATAATTTATTTTCACGCGAATGGAAACCGTTGCTTTCGCGGGAATGAATAATTTATTTTCACGCGAATACAAACCAATGCTTTCGCGGGAATAAACATTTTATTTTCACGCGAATACAAACCAATGCTTTCGCGGGAATAAATAATTTATTTTCACGCGAATGGAAATCGTTGCTTTCGCGGGAATAAAAAATTTATTTTCACGCGAATACAAACCAATGCTTTCGCGGGAATCAATATTTTATTTTCACGCGAATGGAAACCGTTGCTTTCGCGGGAATAAAAAATTTATTTTCACGCGAATACAAACCAATGCTTTCGCGGGAATAAATATTTTATTTTCACGCGAATACAAACCAATGTTTTCGCGGGAATAAATAATTTATTTTCACACGGATGGAAACCCTTGCTTTCGCGGGAATCAATACTTTATTTTCACGCGAATGGAAACCGTTGCTTTCGCGGGAATAAATATTTTATTTTCACGCGAATACAAACCAATGTTTTCGCGGGAATAAATAATTTATTTTCACACGGATGGAAACCGTTGCTTTCGCGGGAATAGAAATTTTATTTTCCCGCGAATACAAACCAAAGCTTTCGCGGGAATCAATACTTCATTTTCACGCGAATGGAAACCGTTGCTTTCGCGGGAATAAATATTTTATTTTCACGCGAATACAAACCAATGTTTTCGCGGGAATAAATAATTTATTTTCACACGGATGGAAACCGTTGCTTTCGCGGGAATAGAAATTTTATTTTCACGCGAATACAAACCAATGTTTTCGCGGGAATAAATAGTTTATTTTCATGCGAATAGAAACCGTTGCTTTCGCGGGAGTAAAAAAAATAATTTTCACGCGAATAAAAACCAAAGCTTTCGCGGGAATATCGCGTGAAAAAACTGCTGAGTCATAGATATATTATAAAGGTTTCATAGGGTTAATTAGTACAGCTTTAGCTATTTAAGAACCAGTGTTTTCACACAGAAAGCATCCAGTTCTACAATAGCTAGCAAGGAAGCAACATCTACACACCAACTACTACATTTACTTGAAACTATAGAAAGACTTTCAGTCAATAAGGTGAGAATCACTAAATAATTCTTTAACATATATTGATAAAAAACTTCAACTAGAATTGCTATAATACTTCAGAAAATTAATTTTATGTTTTAATATTTTGTTCTTATTAATAAAAGATCAAATAGTTTCACCATAACGCATCAGAAAAATTATTATGGTTTTGATTATGTGTTTATTTTATAAATATCTAGTTAGTTTATTCTTTTCAAAATATTTTTCAAATTCCACCCATTTCTTACATATTTTTTACTCTCTTTTCAGTTCCAACTTCCGACTGAACGCTCTGAATATGAATGAAGACCGTAATACCTCATTTCTCTCAACATTCGAACCATACTCTGATGATAAAGAAAATATCCCTCCTGATTCACATATAATAAGAAGGAAACTGAACACAATTCGACCAAAGCCATGGGATTCGGATAGAAATAAAACGATTGACTATACTTGGACTTTGAAAGCACCATCTCCTTCTCATCTTTCCTGCTTGTCAAAAAATGCTGCTAGTTTGCTCAATTCTTGCGATACCAATGACAGAGTAATGATTGGAAGGTTTCAACCACTTCACTTAAATCAAACGCCATCACTTCTCGAGATAGTCTCCATCGAACGACCAACTGAGGATGTATATAAAAACTTATGCATTATCCGCTACAATGTCGAAACATTTGGCAACAGACGACAAGTGAGGTCTATGGTGAGAAATGAGGATTACAACAAATTAGCTCCAACACAACCAGATGTTCCAAAACTGGCGGTTTTTATGGGATTCGATTCAGACAAGCATCCAATCTTTCACCCTATCAACTTCCCATCCAATATTTCCCTTGAGGAAGCTAAACAGCTAAGTAGATTAATAAAAAAAAAAACACCTACTCAGTTGATCAGTATGGTTCGTATCGCAACGCTCTCGCAATTTGCTGTTGGAAGTGTAATCAGTTTTGAATCTCCTCAAATATCAACTCAGTTAACATTACCTAATGGAGATGTGGTGATGAATGCGCTACTGGTAAACTACAGATGTTTGCAATATGATGGTTTGATGATGGGAGTTCTATATATACCTGAAAAACATGCTAGCAACGTCAAACAAATTAGAACAGGAGTCATACTTGTAAGAAATCGTGAAGTTAGTAGATTTGGTTATCATCGACATGATATAATCACATTCACAGCATTACAAGCGATAGAAACGGCTCAAAACCTATCCAACAAACTTGATGATTCCAACCAGATGAAGTACTTTACTACAGATGAGGTTGTTGAGAACAAGGTCTTAGTGCTTCCAATGGGAGTGGGAAACACATCTTCTACATCTTTGAGAGAACCAGCACCCCCTGGTGAAAACTATATTCAAAAAGAGCATGTCAGACAAGACAACATAGTGAGTATTTTTTATTTAATGTAAACTAACTGATATAAGTAATACTTCCAATTAGATAATATTTATTTATAAAGCAATTATTTTTTGTTTTGCTTTAGATAGAAGAGAGAGAATCAAAAACACTTGATGAAAATTATGCTCAAGAAAAAACAAACCGAACAATATAACTTGGTGAGTTACTTCCCTTTACTATATAATGTTAACTAACCAATGTAAAAAGAACTATAATTCAAATTCATGTAATTATTTTACATTTTTGTTTAATCATCCTATACTAATACATAACTTTTTATTTTAGTTCATTATGGAATCAAAAGTACATAGAACAGAAGTCTTCCTTCCTAAGTTATAACATCAGTACAACAATGACAACATTGTAAAGAAAAAGACTATCAACCATTGATTGTCATTACAAGTTGTAGTGCTTTGAATTACTTAGTATTTACTAACTGTAGCTATATTATACAAGAATATTTTGCTACTTATTATGTAATAAATGTATATAATCATATATTGATTCAATGTAGTCTCCTCATTCTTCTCTCCTCTCTCTCAAAATATCATATGAGTTCGAGTTATGTAAAAAAATTATCAAAACTTGAATGTCATGCATTCAAAATGTATATGCTATAAGTTCAAATTAAGTAAAAAAATAATCAAAACTCAAATGCCACTTAAATGCCACTCAAATGCCACTCAAGTACCCCTCAAATGAAATACAATATAAACTCGGCGAATTCATCCAGTACTTTTTTATCCAGTTGAAATGGCTAAAAACTTCAGTTACTTAGTATTTACTGACTCTAGCTATATTATATGAGATTTTCCCTACTTATTACACAATAAATGTATATATTCACATATTGTTTCATTTTTAATCACTGTATTGATTCATTGTAGATATATTTCCTCTCTCTCCTCTCTCTCAAGATATCATATGAGTCGGAATTACAAAAAATTATCAAACCTCAATTGCCTCACATTCAAAATCTAGACACCCTATGAGTTATAATTATGTATACAATTATGTAAAAAATTATCATAACTTAAATGCCATACATTCAGAATCTATATACCATATAAGTTCAAATTAAGTAAAAAAATAATCAAAACTCAAATGCCACTTAAATGCCACTCAAATGCCACTCAAGTACTCCTCAAATGAAATACAATATAAACTCGGCGAATCCATCCAACGCCGTAACCCATTGCATAACCCCAGATTTTAACCCCACAAAAAAACACTTGGTAGGGAGATCTGCTCATATATTACTACTATTGATTATCATTACAAGACCTGGTGCTTTGTATTACTTAGTCTTTACTGACTCTAGCTATATTATATGGGAAGGTTTACCCCTGCTTATTATGTAATAAATGTATTTATTCAAGCTAGATATAACTCCTCTCTCCTTTCTCTCAAAATACTATATGAGTTCGAGTTATGTAAAAAATTATCAAAAACTTAAATGCCATACATTCAAAATCTATACATCATATAAGTTCAAATTAGGTAAAAAAATAATCAAAACTCAAATGCCACTTAAATGCCACTCAAATGCCCCTCAAATAAAATAGAATATAAACTCGGCGAATTCATTCAACGCCGTAACCCATTGCATCACCCCAGATTATGACCTCACAAAAAACACTTGGTGGGGAGATCTGCTCATATATTACTACTAGTATATGGAAAAATGAGTTAAATTCAACAACACTTTTCACATGGTTGTCATTATTCATTTTAATAATAAATAATATTGTATTCTTATTAATTTTTTTATTATTGTTATTATCAGTTGTTTAACAAAAATACAGTTAATTAAAGAGCAAAAACCCACATATATATGTTTAGATAACCAGATCAAAGGATTAAATCAACCGCTCAATTACATTATTTTAAATCTAGTGGAAAAGTGCTTGAAAGAAGCATGCATATACAATAAACACCCCATTCCAGAGGGTGTGCTCACTTCAGATTGATCTTACCTATGACGAATATGACCAATATCCCGGGCTCAAAAAAATAATGAAGAGCTCATTACCTTAAAAAACGATTTCTAGGCTGGCCTTTTTTTGCCCAGCTGTCATTTTGACTGCTTTTATAGCAGGCGGGAATCATTTGAACTTTGAAATGACTTCTTTGCAAATAGTGGTAGAAATAAAATTTTGCTTATGGGCATGTAGCAAATTTTTAAGTCACACTGCCTTCTGCTAGGGGGTTGTGCTTGTAGACACGCCATCTGTGCAGCCACAACTATACAGTCAGCCACTGCAGGCCTGACAATCAACAGTCTACCTCAACTCAGAGGTGACCCCATGTTGGGGTGGCACAAACAAGGTGTTGTAAAGTAAGCAATCAGCTTTAGCAATGGTAACGAGCCCTGTGCTCAGACATACACACTCAGAGCTTTCAAGTAGTGTAAAATAATAACTTTTATTCATAATCAGAATACAAGGTGGCAGACCAATGCAAGGACAAGAGAGCTGCTCATGCCGTGTCATGTCAGGTAATGCAATGAGTATGAAAACTGCTCTGCTTTTGATAGGCAGAGTTACAGGAAACATCAATGGAAAGTTTCCACCATGCACAGGAAGCATGGCAGGAAGTAATATAACATATAGTAAGAAGTAATGTCCAGTAAGGTAATAATATACTAGTTTAAATTATGCTGCGCCAAGAAGTAGGTGGCAGAGTCTATGGCTAGCTTGACCAGTGATAGGTTAATGCATCTCTTGATAGTCTCTGAGTCTTTTACCAGCCTTTGATCCATGTTTCCCTACGTCTAAGGGTAGCCAGCTCCAGGAAGTGGTCTCTAGAAGTACTGGAGCTAAGTAGTAATATATGAGCAGATCTCCCTACCAAGTGTTTTTTTGTGGATTTGATCTTGGGGGTTATGCAATGAGTTACGACGTTGGGTGAATTCGCCGAGTTTATATTGTATTTCATTTGAGTGGCATTCGAGTGGCATTTAAGTGGCATTTGAGTTTTGATTATTTTTTTACTTAATTTGAAGCCGAGTTTATATTGTATTTTATTTGAGGGGTACTTGAGTGGCATTTGAGTGGCATTTGAGTTTTGATTATTTTTTTACTTAATTTGAACTTATATGGTATATAGATTTTGAATGTATGACATTCAAGTTTTGATAATTTTTTACATAATTATATACATTTATTACATAATAAGCAGGGGTAAATCTTCCCATATAATATAGCTAGAGCCAGTAAAGACTAAGAAATACAAAGCACCAGGTCTTGTAATGATAATCAATGCAAAGTCTTTTTCTTTACGTCGCATCTTAAAAAATCCTCAAATGAGGTGTGGTAACACGTCTGACATCATACCAAAGAACACTTTTATTTTTCGGTTTTCCCTTTCTACCCAAATCTACAACGTTAAACGGAGGGGGGTAATCATCACAGCTGAAGTTTTTAGCTATTTCAACTGGACAAAAAAGTATTTTGGGTTCGAGTTCATTTATATCTGAAGGATCATGGTAGCAAACTTGAGAATATCTACACTTCTCCTTACTTGATGGATGTATCACACCAGTCACTCGTATAATGCTTGGGATAGGAAGATCTTCAAATGTTTTGCAAACCGGAACATTTGGTGAGTCAATCACTTGAGAACCTTTAGACTTTTCTATGAATCAATATATGATTATATACATTTATTGTATAATAAGTAGGGAAAATAGGAAGATCTTCAAATGTTTTGCAAAACCGGAACTTTTGGTGAGTTAATCACCTGAGAACCTTTAGACTTTTCTATGAATTATTATATGATTATATAGACTTATTGTATAATAAGTAGGGAAAATCTTTCCATATAATATAGTTAGAGTCGGTAAATAGTAAGTAATACAAAACAGTACAACTTGTAATGTCAATGAATACACAGGCTTTTTTTTATTCATTCATTATCCGCTTGAGACTACCTGTTGTCAGCATTTGATATTGAGTTTACATACCATCAACACCAAGTGGTTCATCAAAATCTTGTAATTCGTTTTCTAGGAATTCCTTAAGAACTTCATCCTCATTATTCGTTTTTGTTAGCACCTCATTGGAACTTGTTTGTGCGCAATATTGCTCCCAATCACTAGCGTTGGTTGAAGAAATGAAGACAACATTGTGGTATGGAATAGGATTTCCATTCTTACTCTGTTTTTTTCTTTTGTAAATCATCACACCAGGTGCACATCTTTTAGCTTCCTCGTTGTATCTGATTGGTAGTAAAAGCGTTCTCGTCTCTCTTTTTCCATTCTTTTCAGTGACATAGCAAATGCAATTTACAATGGATTCTTCTCCATTGAATCGGAAAGGAATGAATCTTTCTACAACTTCGATGTAAGCAAAAATGGAACAATCTTTGAAATTACTGAGATACTCGATGTCGTAAGCGAGTTTGAGTTCTTCTTCACTCATTTTTCTCAGTTTTTCAGCTTCAGCAGTAGCTTCCATTGTGGTTAATTGTTTTGTACTGATACGTTTGACATTGTAGTAAGTAGTCTCTGGTTTTTTTGAGTTTTCCATCTCACCCAAGTACAAAATGTTGAAAGGTAATGGGTAGTTATCAACATTGAAGCTTTCAACTACTCTACTTGGACAAACAACTTTCTGAAAATTCGCTCCAGTTGAATTATCAAGATAAGTGAGAATGTAGTAGTTTCCGTATGCACCAGTACTCTGTTCAATAGAAACGATTTGCAAAACTGATGGAACAGGAAGTGATGCTAGTGTAAGAAACCCTCCAATCTTTTTCAAATCACATGTCTTCCATTTTTGGAGAGATTTGGCCATCTTGAGAGCTCTGTCAGCATCAGTGAGCAATTCTTTTTGTTCCATATTGTTTGATGTTGTGGGTAAAACCAGTTTTGGAAGAGCTCGTCTCTTTATCGCTGCTTCTTTTGTGACAGAGTTAGAGTTTTTTCTTTTGGGTGTTTTGAACGTTTTTTGTTTGTTTTCGATTGGCTTTAAATCCGTGTAAGAAGCAGAAAAATCCTCCATAGTGTTCTAAAAAAGAAAGAAATAACATATAATTCAGTTTTTCATGTGGAACTACAAGATTATTTATTTCATACTTTACATTATAGCTAAACTAATTTTGATCTTTGTTAGGTAGGGAATAATAAGTTTTTTAAATTTTACCTTTTATAAAGAGAAAGTTTCTAGTAGTTGCAATGGAAAGTGTAGTAGATGTTGCTCCTCTGATCACTGTTGTAGAACTGGATGCTTTCTGTGTGAAAACAGTGGCTCTTAAATAGCTAAAGTTGCACTGGTTGAACTCTATGAATACCAACCTTCTTTATAATATAACTATGAATCAGAATTTTGTCCACGCGAAAACCAATGTTTTCGCGGGAATAAATAATTTATTTTCACGCGAATAGAAACTGTTGCTTTCGCGGGAATACAAATTTTATTTCCACGCGGATACAAACCAATGCTTTCGCGGGAATAAAGACTTTATTTTCACGCGAATAGAAACAGTTGTTTTCGCGGGAATAAATAATTTATTTTCGCGCGAATAGAAACTGTTGCTTTCGCGGGAATACAAATTTTATTTTCACGCGGATACAAACCAATGCTTTCGCGGGAATAAATACTTTATTTTCACGCGAATAGAAACCGTTGTTTTCGCGGGAATAAATAATTTATTTTCACGCGAATAGAAACTGTTGCTTTCGCGGGAATACAAATTTTATTTTCACGCGGATACAAACCGATGTTTTTGCGTGAAAATATTTATTCCCGCGAAAACAACGATTTCCATTCGCGTGAAAATAAAGTATTTATTCCCGCGAAAGCATTGGTTTGTATCCGCGTGAAAATAAAATTTGTATTCTCGCGAAAGCAACAGTTTCTATTCGCGTGAAAATAAATTATTTATTCCCGCGAAAACAACTGTTTCCATTCGCGTGAAAATAAAGTATTTATTCCCGCGAAAACATTGGTTTGTATCCGCGTGAAAATAAAATTTGTATTCCCGCAAAAGCAACAGTTTCTATTCGTGTGAAAATAAATTATTTATTCCCGCGAAAACAACTGTTTCCATTCGCGTGAAAATAAAGTCTTTATTCCCGCGAAAACATTGGTTTGTATCCGCGTGAAAATAAAATGTGTATTCCCGCGAAAGCAACAGTTTCTATTCGCGTGAAAATAAATTATTTATTCCCGCGAAAACAACTGTTTCCATTCGCGTGAAAATAAAGTCTTTATTCCCGCGAAAGCATTGGTTTGTATCCGCGTGAAAATAAAATTTGTATTCCCGCGAAAGCAACAGTTTCTATTCGCGTGAAAATAAATTATTTATTCCCGCGAAAGCAACAGTTTCCATTCGCGTGAAAATGAAGTATTTATTCCCGCGAAAGCATTGGTTTGTATCCTCGTGAAAATAAAATTTGTATTCCCGCGAAAGCAACAGTTTCTATTCGCGTGAAAATAATTTATTTATTCCCGCGAAAGCAACGGTTTCCATTCGCGTGAAAATAAATTGTTTATTCCCGCAAAAGCATTGGTTTGTATCCCCGTGAAAATAAAATTTGTATTCCCGCGAAAGCAACAGTTTCTATTCGCGTGAAAATAATTTATTTATTCCCGCGAAAGCAACGGTTTCCATTCTCGTGAAAATAAATTGTTTATTCCCGCGAAAGCATTGGTTTTCGCGTGGACAAAATTCTGATTCATAGTTATATTATAAAGAAGGTTGGTATTCATAGAGTTCAACCAGTGCAACTTTACCTATTTAAGAGCCACTGTTTTCACACAGAAAGCATCCAGTTCTACAACAGTGATCGGAGGAGCAACATCTACTACTACATCCACTGACTATTAAAAGTTTTTCTGTGTGAATTTGAAAATTTTCATTGAAGCTAAGACTTAATTATCTATCTTAATTATCTCACTTAAGTTTTTGTCTACTTAAAAAGTAATGCTTTCACATAATAAATCACTCGTTCTAACAACAGTAACTGAAGCCTCAACATCTACTATATAATATACCAACTGACTACTAGGAGTTTTATTCACAAGGTAAAATTTATTAGCTGAGACATTTAACTTACCTTTTTATGTGCTATTGTCACTTCTATTAAAAAGTAATGATTTTATTGTTATTATAGTGCTATGGAAACAGAAGAGGATGATACTGATGTAGACATACATAAGGAATGGGAATGGCTCATGGAAAATCAAAATGATATCAGTTTTTCAAACGCTGATAATGAATACATGAATGATGAATGCAATGCTGAATATGAAAATGAAATGGAGATGGAACTTGAAAATGCTTTTCAAGACAAACCTTCGACTTTTCAAGTTTCAGCAACTACTGAAAATACAATAGCCTTTGATAAGCAGTAAGTTTTTAAAATCATAAATTAATAACATTAGTAGAGTAATTTTTTTGCTGTTTTTTTTATACTCATCTCATGAATCAGCAAAAATAATGCGTTATCTTTTTATTGTAGACAGGACTCAGAATATCAGAGAATTAATGTAAAAGAGGGAGTTGGGAATTCATGTCATAGTACACAGTAAGTTTTAAAAACTTAACTAATAATAATGTTTGAGTCTTTTTTCCTAATTCCATTTTAAAAATTAATTGATAATGGTGTTTAAGTCATTTTTTTCTTCCGTTACATTTTATATAAAATGTATGTGAATGTTTTATAGAACAACTATTATGTGTTAACATTTCTATTGTAGACAAAGTTTAAATTATCGGGAGGAGAATGTAGAAGAAAAAAACCCTGAAATTTCCCCTAATTGGAAATGGTTAGAAGAAAATCTCATTTGTTTTCGTTTACCCGATGAAACAATCAATCAAATAGGATTTGGTGCTGAGCCTTCACCACCAAAGACAAGCATAATAGCTCAAGATATAGAGCCAGTTGTGGAGGAGATAGTTGAAGAAAATGAGAATGATCCAATGATAGAAAATGAAGAAGAAGAAGAAGAAGAAGAAGAAGAAGAAGAAGAAGAAGAAGAAGAAGAAGAAGAAGAAGAAGAAGAAGAAGAAGAAGAAGAAGAAGAAGAAGAAGAGGAAGAAGCACAAGAGGAAGAACAAGAAGAAGAAGAAATGGAAGATTTAAATTTTGAAAGACCTACCCGAGCATCAACCCTAGGTATTGTTGATGATAGCACAGCTCCAACTTTTCAAGATGAAGAATGGGATGATTTGATAGCTAGATATTGGGGAGCTATGAAAACGAAACATAGAGCTGGAAAAGTCATAGAACTTTTAAATGTAAGACTTTGGGATGGGATTCCAAGAGACCAAGCTGATACCTACCAAAATGACTATCATTATTCAAGAGTGTTAGAATTGCTAAAAAAAGTTTGGAGACAATTGAGCTCGAGAGCAAAAGTCAACTGTAGCGTAGGTTGTATACTAGAAAATAAAAATGATGGTGAACTCCGATACTTTCACTCATCATCAAACAATGCTACCGTATATCCAAAAGCTAAACTGATTGAAACTGAAGGAGATCTTGATGACTTCTTTGTTGATGTTATGGAGACTGATCATCGTACAAATAGCTTGAGACGGAGACCAAATACGACTTGGAGATTGATGTTAATCACAAACATTTCGTTTTATTTCTACAAACTACTCGGAATGGGAAAAGTTGGATCACCACCAGAGCATTTACCCTCTCACCTCCTTAACAACAGACACATACGAACCATGTTAAAAAACACAAAAGGAAAACGAATTACCGACAATCTTTGTTTTTTTAGATGTCTAGCATTACACAAAGAACTACAAAAAAACGGTGGAATTGCAAAAGATCCGATAATTAAGGAGGTGAAGGAGTACCAACAACAATATCATAGTTTCATCTATGGTGATAGTGGTAAAAGGTGTGATGGGAAAGGAGTGACAGAAGCTGATTTATTGCTTTTGGAGCGAGCATTTCAACTGAAGATAACAGTGTTTTCTTTAAATGATGATATGACTTCAACAGTTATTTGGAATTCAAACTCCAGTTATAAGGAGAATCTATATTTGGATCTTCATATCAATCACTTCAGTCTTATTACAAACTTGGAAGGATATGTCAAAGCCTACAGATGTCCAACCTGTTCTACTTGTTATGATAGATTGGGGAATCTGAAAAGACACAGATGTTCAATCTCAGAGGCAACAACTATGCAGTTTTCTGGAGGGCAATACAGTCCTACTGCTACAATATTCGACAAACTGAAGGTTCAATTCGGGATAGATATCGGGTCAGATGATTCCTTGAGATACTATCCATTTTTTGCAACATTTGACATAGAGTGTTTGTTACCTAATTGCGAAAAAGATCGAGATACAGACACAACCATTTACACGAATGAGCATAAACTTTTAAGTATTTCAATTTGTTCAAACGTACCAGGCTTCAACAACCCGCGTTGTATTGTCAATAATGGGGATGATGATGAATGCGTTGGAAAGTTCATTGAATACTTGGATGATATTAGTGAAGAATCATATAGCCGATTGGAAAAACAGTTTTCGCGAATCATAAAACAGATAGAAGGTGAATTACAACGACTGGAAGAAGCTGAAGAAAAGTTTCGTAGTGATTTTGAAAAAAATCGTTTCAGACGTAGAACAGGAGCTGAAAAAGTTCTGGATGATTTGTACAGCTATATGAAAAAACTCCCTATTCTAGGTTTCAATTCACAGACTTATGATGTCAATGTGATGAAAGGAAAACTGCTTCAAAAATTGAAAGATGTCTCCGACACAGATTTTGATTTTGTTATAAAAAAAGGAACCAAGATGCCTGTTATCGGAATAGGATCTTTTTTGTTTTTAGATTGTACAAACTTCATCGCTCCTGAATATAGCCATGAAATGTATCTCAAAGCATACAAATGTGAAGCCGGAAAAGGATTTTTTCCTTATGAATGGATGAAAGACTTGGAACAACTTAATCAAGAACATCTACCTCCAAGAGAAGCTTTTTACAGTTCTTTAAAACAAAAGAATATCAGTGAAGAAGAGTACATAATTTGTCAAGAAGCATGGAAAAATAACGACATGAAGACAATGAGGGATTTTTTAAAATGGTACAACAACTTGGATGTAAAACCATTTGTTCAAGCGCTGGAAAGACAAAGATCGATCTACAGAGAGCATGGGATTGATATGTTAAAAGATGGTATCTTTACCAGGATTAGCGATTCGATGGATGTTTAACAAAGCACCTCAACCACCCCCTCCATACCTCTCTACATACTTGAATTTTGATGAACTTGGTAACTCGTTTCGTCAGACTCTCCCAATTTGTCTGCTTGACAACTGCAATGCAGAACTTTATCCTCTAATAAAGAAAAATATAGTTGGTGGGCCAAGTCTAGTGATGCATAGATATCACGAAAAAGGTATAACTAAAATTAGAGAACATTGGTTGGGAAAAGAAGCAAAGATTTGTGATAGAATCTATGGAGTTGATGCAAATGCGCTCTATTTATGGTGTATGATGCAATCAATGCCTACTGGCTATCCTCGAAGAAGAAAAATCGAAAACTCCTTTGTCGCTGAACCAGTAAAATTTAGCAAGATAGCTCATAGCTGGTTACAGTTCCAAATGTTCTCAAAAAAAATCAATATCAGACATCAGCTCAATGGAGGAGAAGTTAATCTCGGACAGCGAGGATTACCAGTTGATGGTTTCTGTGTTGAAAATCGTCATGTCTTTCAATTCCACGGATGTTTTTGGCATGGACACGACTGCTCTTATAACAACGCTAAAGAGCAAGAGCTTCAAGCTAGTGGAAGAAAATCAAAAGCAAATCTGTTTAAAACTACGATGGAAAATGAAGAATATCTTCGAGCATTAGGTTACACTGTAATCTCGATTTGGGAGTGTGACTGGATGAAGCGTGTAAAAACTCATACAAATTTACAAAAATTTGTCAACACGTTTTACAATTCTTTCTACCCTAAAATACTTGAAAAAAAGCTGAATCAAGAAGAAGTGTTGGAGAGAGTTCAATCAGAAGAATTCTTCGGATTTGTTGAATGTGACATCGAAGTTCCTGAGGAAGAGGAAGAAAAGTTCTCCGAAATGCCTCCGATTTTTAAAAATACGATGTTAACCAGAGAACACTTGAGCGATGAAATGAAAGTCTTTGCTGAAGCCGAAGGGTTTTTAACGACTCCTCAACGCTCATTAGTTGGAAGTATGTACGGAGATAAGATATTGCTAATGAGTCCTTTGTTGAAATGGTACTTGAAACAAGGATTGAAAGTCACCAAAGTTTATCAGCTAATAGAATATATTCCTAGAAAAGCTTTTGAAGCTTTTGGAACATCGGTTTCAGACGCTAGGAGAATGGGAGATGCAGACCCTAGTCAAGAATTACTCGCTACTACTAGGAAGTTGGTAGGAAATGCTGCTTATGGAAAAACAATCACTGATAAAGAAAAACATACCACCATCAAGTTCATCGAAGGTGCCAGAAAAGCTTCATTTCGTATCAGAGGAAACAAATTTATCGCCATGGAAGAGATAGCAGATGATTTTTATGAAATCGTAACCTGTAAACAGCTAGTAAGTTTTAAAACAATTATTTTGCAATTCAAAATTTATATTCCACAAGTTTACTTTGCTAATCAGTATCACCATCATTTCAGCTAACTATGAATGTTCCAGTACACTTGGGTTTCTCCGTGCTACAGTATGCTAAACTGAGAATGCTACAGTTTTACTACGACTTTATGGATAAGTAAGTAAAACCTAATTCCCTACCATTATTGTGTGTAAGTAAGTAAAACTTCCAAATAATTGAAATCGAAACATCTTTTTATTTATAGATATATTGACAGAAGTGATTTCCAATATGTTGAAATGGATACAGATAGCGCATACATGGCGTTGAGCGGAACATTAGAAACACTGGTAAAACCAAGTATGAAAAAAGAGTTTTACAATGAATATGGTGATTGGTTTCCACGCCCATACTGTGACAAACATAGGGATGAGTTTTTAAGAACCAAAACAATGGGTTTAGAATGGAGCACGCAAGACTGTTGTGAAAAAGTACTAAAACACGGAAAAAGAACACCTGGGTTGTTTAAAGAGGAATTTACCGGAGATGGAATTGTTGCACTTAACTCTAAATCCTCTTACTGCTGGGGAGAAAAAGGAAACAAGTTTAGCTCAAAAGGTTTGAACAAACGAATTAATCAATTGAACAAAGACAGTTATCTAAATGTATTGAACACAAAAAAGTCGTTTATGGGTAAAAATCGAGGATTTGTAGTAAAGGATCAAAAAATGTTGACATACAACCAAATAAAGCGAGGACTCACATATTTTTATGCTAAAAGACGAGTGTGTTCTGATGGAGTATCTACCGAGCCTACTTGGGCTTAAATAAAAACCTTCATAATGGACTTCTTTTACCACAGTTACTATAACTATATCTATATGTATATAAAATACAAAAAATCTTTCATCATCCTTATAAATATTGATAAAGAATAGATGAATATTTAACTTTATCATCCGATATATTTTATAGCATTCAATGTATATATGAGTTCGAATTATGTATCTAGCTATATTATATGAGGAGATTTTGCCCCTACTTATTATGTAATAAATGTATATAGTCATACATTGATTCGCTTATAATCAATGAATTTATTCAAGGTAGATACAAATGCCATACATTCAAAATCTAGATGCTCTATGAGTTAAAGTTATGTATATAATTATGTACAAGATTATCAAAACTTGAATGCCATACATTCAAAATTTATAAGTTCAAATTAAGTAAAAAAATAATCAAAACTCAAATGCCACTTAAATGCCATTCAAATGCCACTCAAATACCCCTCAAGTAAAATACAATATAAACTCGGCGAATTCATCCAACGTCGTAACCCATTGCCTAAACTCCAAGATCAAATCCACAAAAAAACACTTGGTAGGGAGATCTGCTCATATATTACTACTGAGCTAGGTTTGGTCTTTCGGGCTATAGTAGCAATTTTGTTACCGAACCAGGATAGCTACCCGGGGTCGGGGGTAGTAAATAACCAGTGCCAGTATGATTAATTATTATCATCATTCACTCAAATAGAGCAATATATTCGCTGCAACAGATTCCGGTCTTCGTCTACTGTGTTCATTGGAGAAATGTGTGTGGTAGCCACTATCAGAGGCACTTCTGCGCAGTAGTAGTCACTGTTAGTGTTCAGTAAATTACACTACAGCCGTAGATTCACAGCTGGCCATGACATGCATCAACTTGAACACCATCCTTAATCATAGCAATTGCGAGAGGGTTTCATTTAATACTCTGCTCTGCTCTTCCAAGTTCCATGAAAACCAATACTTAAAAAAAAATATTAGCTACCTACACCTGGAGTGAATTGATTTAGAGCTTTTTGCAAATTATGCATTCTACTCAAGTAGTCAAATATGATTGGTTGAAAATAATTTTCTCTAGCAGTAAGAAACCCTGGCACACAGCCAATGGACTTTTGGCAGATCATGTGGTTGACTCATAGGAAATGGATGTTGGCAATGCTATTTTCTATATTATATTGCTTCCTGCCAGACTTCCTGTGCATGAGCAAAGTTTCCAAAGTGCTTCCTGTAACTCCGCAAATAAAAGGCAGAGCATTTACCTAACTCATTGCATTATCTCTCAGACTTGCATTGGACTGCCACCTTGTATTCTGGTAATGAATAAAGGTTACCTTATATCACTTAAAAGCTCCGAGTGTAAATGTCTCAACCAACGGCTCGTTACCGTTGCTAAAGTCGATTGTTTGCTTTACAACACTTTGTTTGTGCCATCCCGGCACAGGGTCACCTCCGGGGAAAGATAGACTGTTGCTTGTTGGGCCTAAGAAGGCTGACTGTATAGTTGTGCTGGCGGACAGGTGCGATGACAACCCCTTTGCGGAAAGTAGTGTGACATAAAAATCCGCTACAATGTGTTCCATTGCATGAAAATTGTAAAAACCAAGTTATTATCAAACCTGAAATAACATCTATGAGTTTTCAAATTCTGGCTAATCATATCATTTCACAATTACTTTTTACCAGCTCTTGTACAAGCTTATTTCGAGAAAAATGACGATGGTAACAAAATGAGTTTACAGGTAGTTACATGATGATAAACTTCTATTACTTCAAGTGTACTTCTTGCACCCTTTAATGCAAAGTTCCAATCATTTTACATTGTTTTATTGCAAAAATAATGTTTGTTACTTGGCATAAAAATAGTTTTTTTGATCAAAATGTTTTTCGTATTTACAGAAAGAATAAAAACTTTTCTATTTTTCACTTTAGTTTGCTGTAATTTTTAATGTTTCTTTCAAGGTGAAGAGTGTGACTGCGGGCCGGAGGGGCTATGTTTGACTAAATGCTGTAACGGTACATCATGTAAATTTGCTATTGGCTCTAACTGCGCTACAGGTATGTTTACTTTGGCTTCATGTAAGACGAAATAAACTGCAAGTTAGATGTATTAGTTAATTTAGGAGGCAGAGTTTGTATATAACCCTGCTGTCCATTAATTTACTCGGTCTACATTGGACAGCTCAATTTCGTGTCATTTATTTAAAATTCAACCAACTCTTCTCATTGTAAAACTACATAGTTTAAAAGAATGATCAAATAGCTGACAGATAGTCAAAAACATTCAGCTTTTCATAGTTTCATTGGAATTTTCCTAATGTGGGATTATGGGGCAGCTTTTATAGTGGCTTTTCTTTCTTTTTTATGTTAACCATGCTTCAAACTGGTAATACTGTAGTAGATTCTCTCTCCTGTTACTGCCTACACAACGACATCCACTCCAAACAGACTGTAACAAATTCCTCAGGGTCCGCAAGCCAGACTCATTCTACCAGAGTTTACACTATCAATAAGTTATGACACAAAACTTATTTTGGAATATAATAGATATTCTAGCAAAAAAGTCCACCTACTCTTGATTGCTAACAGTGCAGCAGCTCCTTTTATAGGAGAAAATCAGGAACTAGCACCCCCCTTATTAGGGATGAACCAATCATACTTAATAATAGAAACAATGCACAAATCAAAACATACAATACAATTCGAGTAAACTTTGCAAGCCAATGGCAAGGGTGGAGGCACGGCAAAGCAGCTCTGGGCTGCTTTCCCACTCTTTCTAGAGTAATTGACAGTTCCCACTTCTTATTATATTCTTTATCTTCTTGGTCTCTTTTCCTGTAATTTGTAGCTTCTTGAATCCTTCTCCAGTCTCCGTAAGATGAGGGTTGTCAGCTTCTGAGGCCCCAGGCCCCTGTCATTTTGGTTGACTTGCCCGGTGTCCTCACCCGGAGTGCCCGGGGTAGGCTCTTTATTTTTATATATACAATATACAGGGTATATACAGGCCTGAGGGAAGCCGGTATCACTAAGTCCAAGGAAATAGGAGTAAGGAAGGAAAAAGCACCTGGTTCACCTAAAGTTTCTATAGTTGACCGGGTAAAGGGTGTGGGGGGTTTTAAGGGTGGGATAGGGTGGGGAAAGGACCTGGTTTATTCAAATATAATGCTAATCTCCCACAATACGTACATTGCTATCTGTCTAAATATCATCCAAGAAATCTACATTCTATACTCATTATATTTGTGAATGACATGATCTTAGTCAAGGCTGTTCATAAAGTTGAGCAAGAAAATGTAAAAACATTTTTTATGGAAATGAAGATTACTGTGAATGTGTTACCTGACAAGTAACAACGTCAATTTGAATTTTTTTCAAGATAGCTTGTTAAAATGGTTGCTTCGGGTCATTTGTTTTGAATGAGTCAATAAATAGTTCATTGTAAAAATAATCATACTGTTAACTATGTCCTCATGGCTATATCCCAAAGACAAGTGCTGATGACATAATGGTGCTTTAAGGATGATGTTTCATTATTACATCAATATAACAACTAACACTATTTGAATCGACCAATTATGAGTTTTCTGAACAAAATATTGAAATTAATGACTTTATTAAATAAATACAGAAAACAAAAACTAGTTTCAGAGAGCTCCATTTACATCCTAAACCAAAATTACAGAAGAAGTGCATCTGCCAGAGCGCTTGCATCATTGACTTTGTTCACTTACAAGATAGGCAGGCGAGCCGTCAGTTCAAGCTGTGATGTCAGCTGTGCTTGTCCTTCCGGGCTGTTAGCTAAAGCTTAAAAAGTAGGATTAACTTCATAGAAGAATAAACTTTTTCTTGTAGCTTTTATTTTCACTGGCGGTTTTATGTGAACAAATTCGTCAACTTTCTCAAACTTACTGTGAAGGTAGGTTATCAACTAAAACTATCCGTATACAACGAGCGTGATTTGTACAAACAAAAGGGGAATTTAATATCTTTATTAGACTCTGTAGTGGTGTTGGCCTAACATATTGCATATTTAAAACTGAAACATTCCTTTATAATTGATTCGTATTTACAGCACTCACCAAACTTTTAAGTTGATAGCATTTAAACCTGTAAAATAGAATTGCTTGAAATTTGAAACTAAAACTTTGAATTTAAATAAGCAAATTGTTTCTTGACGAAGTTTCGAACTGTTTTATTTTCTGTGTTATTAGGATATGGCAGCAAAAAGTTGTGTTTCCTTTGGCTATATAAAAAACAAAACAGCCTATGACCTTAATTAAAACTATCGTAATACTTGCCAAGATTGAAATGAGCCTCTAAACTTTGGTCAATTATTAAATTTGATAAAAGTCTCAGAAGTTGCAGCTTCTGTATTGAAGAGGAGTTAACATTTTCTTATAAACTTGAGAAGGCTATTTGTTTGAAAATTTGGTTTGTATTGTCAGGATCGGTGAGGTTCTTATTAGATGTTTATGGTATTAGCTGAGGTTTTTTAGAAGTTTTATTTTTGTATGCATGTTTCATTTGTCTCAACTGGTAAAATCAAATCCACTAGCTGGCCAATTAACAGGAGAATGCTGCGACCTGGAAACCTGTAACATGAAGCCAGCATCAACCCCATGCCGGTTAAAAGACAATGACGATTGCGATTTGGAAGAGCGCTGTGATGGAACTTCGGAATTTTGTCCTGAGAACCTAGTCAGGCCTGATGGTTATCCGTGCTACAACATGGGGGAGGCATTTTGCTATAAGGGAAAGTGTAACAGCCATGAAGCTCAATGCGATGTTGTTTGGGGTCAAAGAGCAGCTGCCACTAAAGACAAAGATGCTTGTTATGAAAAAAACAGTAATGGAGGTAAGTAGGTCTACATCCTTTTTAATGAAATAATTGCAGATAAAATACAAAATATGCTTACTGCCAAGTGGGTAACCTTTGAGCAAACTTTGTTGCTTAACTTGTCAAACATGCATAAGCAACTTTCTTATTTCATGCGACTGGACCAAAATATTCAAAAGAATGACTGAATGCTCATTAAGAAAGCCTGATAGTAAAAAACCAGATAATTTTTGGACTTCTCCTCTATAATTACTTTTTATTTCATTTTTAACTTTGTTTTTGATCCGGCTTAAAGGCACTTTTTTCAAATATGATTTTTTTTCAAGCAGTAGTAATAACTAGCTATGGATTATGAATGAGTCAAATAGTAGAAAGAAATCTAGAGAAAAAATCAACCATATTTTGTTGGATGTAAATCTTATTTTTGACACTTATCACCAACTTGTTTCAGCAAGAATATAAGTTGCACAATTTCCTTATGCTTGCCTTAAAAACCTTTTACCTGCTAAAAATATTGTAAATGGAAATGGCGATAGTTCAGCATGCGAGTAAGATTTCTGTGTTTTACAATCTTCAAAACGATTTATTTTTTTAATTTCCAGGGCGTGTGTAACACTTTATAAAATATTTTTTTGGTAAAGCTTAATTTTTCCCAGTCTATTTTTAAAGAAAATTGTAAAAAGAAAAAAAATTTGAGGCTTCAATAAGTGTGCACGCTTTTACTCAAATAGTTTTACAAAATAATAAGCTTAGAAGCTTCTTTCTCATTTGGCAAAGAATTTATTGTTTGATTTCCTGTGGTTCAATGGTATCACAGTTTTTAGAAGGGGAAACAATTTCCTTTAATAGTTTTTGCCTCTGTAACAAAAGTTTTCATCGAGAAGTTTATGACAGTGGAGTGATGATTGCTTTGTCACATCTTAAAAGCTTCTCATTCTGCATTTCAAGAAGGCAACAGCAATGGATTGGGAAGCAAAAGGGCTCAAAGAAATACATGAAGACCACAAACAGTCAATTTTTTTCCCTTTGCTATTCTAACTTTTAGTTGTCATTTAGTTGGTTTCCTGCAATACTGGTTGAAACCATATTTATATTGGATGAGTTATTTTTACCGTGACATGTTATGTTTTATCGAACTTACATAAATTCTGCCCCCAAAAACAGAAGCAAACTGCCCCATGTGGGAATATTTGGGGTGTTTCGTTGATCAGTGAGTATGCGCTTGAACACTGAGCTGTCTTGACTTTGGAACATAAGTGTATATATAGATAAATATATTGTAAATGTATAAAAAGTTTATACTTATACAGATATTACACTTTTGTGATGCGTCTTATATCACATAACATATGATTAACATATAGGAAGTTTCCCCCTAGTAGCTTACAGGCACCAGGCATGCTCATTGAAGTAATACAATAAGACCGGTATTGATTGCAATTATCCTATTAGCTTAAAATAAGCCGCGTAACCAATATTTAACTGTAGCAACACAGTATGCATTACAACAGCAGCCCTTGGTAGGCATCACTGGTTGAAAACTTGATGGCTCCTACAATATGAGGGACTGAACCTAGCCTAAGAGTCTTGAAGATTTGCTTCCCGACCGTTTCCTTCTCCAGACATCAGCATTTCAAGAACCGAGGCCTCCCAAAGACCAGGGAAGAGAAGGCAACAGTGGTTACCGGCTAGAAGAACATTGACTCCTCCCTTCACTTCACAACACCCGACCTAACTATTTAACTATCTTTCGTCTTGGTGGTCTATACATGTACTTATTGTATCTTTTCGTTCATTTGCATTAACATTACATGTGAATGCAGAACTTGGTAACTAAGCCAAGTGCTTCCTGTACCTTCCTCTAATTCTGCATATAAAAGCCTGAGCTTTCAAATTATCTATTGCAGTTGATATATAGCATCCAACTTTATAATACTGTTGCAACTGGTTTTTTTCTGGATTTTAGCAAATATATAGTGTTACAAAGCACTGAGTTGTCGTGTGAGAGACTTTTATACTATTTCGGTCACGAAACGCATCCCCTCACCACCCCTACCTTGAAACCCCAAACACCCCTTCCCCTACCTGTAGTAATAGTTTTAAGTAGACCCAGGGTTTTCCCTTTATGCTCTATATGCTCTTTATTGGGTTAAGCTAGCCAGGATTTTGTCAGTGCCAGTATGGACCCTGTGTCTACGCAGCTAGTCTTATGAGACCTACCGCAAGTCATCCCGGGTCAGGACCCGGACCAGTCAACAAACATGGCTGCTAAAATAGCCTGGGAACTTAGAAGCTGCAACTTTTCAACTTATCAAGATCAGAGCAATGTAAGTAATAGGACCAGATATTTGCAACTGGGGATGGCTTACAAGTACTGAAAAACTTTTACCAATGCAGAAAAAGCAGGGAGAAAGCCCAACGCCACCCTGCCATGCGCTCACTTCTCTCACTGGCTTCCTTTGCTATTGTGATTTGTATTATAGTAATGGATTTTACATAAAGTGGCCACTGACTTAGATGCTAAGCTACGAAATTAACCCATCTACTTGACCATAGATGGTTATGAATGCACCCGGTTGCCGATGTCATTGATATTGTTTTGTATAGCGTCTGCCTGCTGTTTGATATTTTTACGCTTACTCATATGTGTATGGCCTGATTCTTTTGAGCCAATCAGATTACAATACTTTCAACTACCCTATTTGCATATTTACTCTATAAATTTATGAGCAATAGCCCAAAAAGGCAGAGTTGATTGTGAGCTTATACAGAGAACCTCTCATCAACTCTTTGCATCTTGTGATAGTAAAGTATTTATAATCTGAACTCCGTCTGTTTAGTTTGGCAGGTTACTTGTTATTGGTTAGTACATCTGCACATGGCAGAACCCGGTGCATCTCCAGATACAGATAGCTTATGAAAGAGATATTGTTACTGTTTACAGTAGTGCTCTATAGCAAGAATTGTTGACTTGCTATACGGTGTAATTCCTCCAGTAGCTGTTCAGTGAAGGCACAGTGAAATACTTTAAATTTCTGGCAGTGGTGGAATAGTGTGAACCTTTAGACACTACTAGAGAAGTCACCAACAGCCAAACACCACCTTCACCCGATCCCCATTACCTCGGTTATTGTTGATTTCCCCCTAAGCAACGGTTGTCTGGTAGCAGCCAAACTACCACCCCACAGATACTGCTACACCCGTTTCCTCTGACCCGTTGGTAGGTAGAATACCCCCCCCCCCTCTCCCCCTGCTGTGTTTGAAGAAGAGAAGCATGTCACACTGCACAGTGAATTCGGTAGTCGATTTCACACGGTCGTACAGACGCTTCTATCAAACCCAGGGTACCCCTCTCAACTTGGTACCATTCCTCTTGTGTACCCTTCAGAAACTGTGATTGCCTTCCAAATGAATACTGCCAGATTTTCTGATACAGTGCTTGACACTGTACTTCTCAGTCATCCACTTTTTTGTAGTAAACCTCCCAACCCAAAGTTTTCTCCTCCTGTGCTGACAAGTACTCTGCTCATTGTGAATACTATCTTCTCCCTCGATGGCCGCACAAAGAGCCAGGATTGCTGAACAGTTGCTGGCAAACAGGGTAGAAGCTGCCGCATTACACAGAATCACACAGACACTGCAAAAAGTGTTGAAACCTCGTGCACCTTCCCCTGCCCCTGCACAGAGCTTCAAGCCCCCAAGTTCAACAGATAAGGTGATGTAGAGCACTTCATCACACGGTTCCTACAGTTTGGTGAAGCAAATGATTGGAATGCCCACACATCCATGCTCCATGTAAGAGAAGCGCTCCATGAAAAAGCATTGGAATGTGGCAAACCTAACACCCCGAAAGCTGTCTTCCTTTGCACTTCGTTCTCGTTTTGGTCCTACATTTTTTGAAGCCCTGCAGAGTGTTGCACACCTGAAGAAAGCACCGAAGACTTCCCTCCAAGAGCAAGATATTGAGGAAGAGAGACTGTTCGAGTTGCCTATGAAGATTTGCCTGATAGAAGTATAGAACGTGTGTTACTAGAAACGTTCTCATACACACTGGGTCACCCGTATTTGCAATGGCAACTGTAAGCAGTGGATCCACAGAGCCTTGAAGATGAATTTCATGGTGGAGGCAAATTCCTTCACATCGAGGTTGTCCCTGACTCCAAGCCATCAAGAGTTTGAGCTTTAGACAAAGATGAAGAGGGAGAAAAACCCTGCAAAAATTCCTTGACCCAATATCATCAATCTCAGAATGCTGCTGTGGTGTCACAGGCTTCAAGACAAATAACTCACCTGTATGCAATTTGCTAGCAACTACGTCTCAGTGAATTTCTTACATCTACCCCTGCAGCAAGCTCCCATGTCTAAAGACTACATGACTAAGTAACTCCGGCATTACAGATGCAACAGGAGAAGCAGTGGCAACTAGTGATGCATCCGCAAGTGGTGCATCCCCATCTTCCCTGGTACTCGACCTATCCGTCAAAATCCTGACCAGTCAGGCCCTGATAAGGAAGCAGAAGCAGAGAGGCAGGTAAAGCAGTTGTTGGAGCTCGAACTCATAGAACCAGCATCAAACGCCTGAAATTCTCCCGTGGTTCTAGTGCGGAGAAAATATGGTGCGTAGAGATTCTGTATAGACTACAAACATTTGAACACAGCCACTCATAAGGATGCCTACCCCCTTTCTTTGCATCGATGACGACTTAGACCCTTTGTCAGGGAGCAAGTTCTTCAGCACGCTGGACTTGGTCAGTGGTTACTGGCAAGTTCCCCTTGATGAAAAATCCAATGAGCACTTTGTGTTTTTTCCTGTACAGGGCTGTGTAAGTGTAAGATCCCCCTTTTCAACCTCACTTTAACCCCGACCTCTTTCCAGCTGTTAATAGAAAAGGAGATACAAGGTTTCCACTGGGAAACACTCATGCTTTATCTTGACGACATAAGTGTCATAGCTTTTGACTGTCCCACTCACCACCAGTGCCTGGCTGAAGTCTTTCAGTGGCTACAGCTTGTCGGTTTGAAGCTCAAACCCAGTAAAATGTTAGCTACTCAGGCAAGAGGTCAGGCATTTAGGACAGGTGGTGAGCAGAGAAGGAGTTTCCACAGATCCGGAGAAGGTCGCTGCCATAGCACACTAGCAGAGTTGAAGGGTTTGCAAACCTTCCTAGGTACTGTAGGGTACTATAAGCAGTACATTCCGGACTTTGCTACACTCACATGGCACTATACACAGCTTACTAGTAAGCATGTTCCCTGGGATCGGTCTTCAGCCCAAAGGACTGCTTTCGCGTAGCTGAAAGTACCAGTGACCTGTGCCCTATTTCTATTTACCCTCACCTGAAGCCACAGTACACCTTGGACACTGATGCTGGCAATGCAGGTGTCGATGCTGTGCTGTCGCAGGTACAGGAAAGCATTGATCAAGTGTTTGCTTACTACAGTAAGACGCTCAGTCTCCAAGAGTCCAACTATTGTGTGACAGGTAGGGAACGGTTGGCAGAAGTGAAAGCTGTCAAGCATTCCGGTCCTACTTGTATAGTCAGAACTTCCGTCTTTGGGCAAACCATGCCTCTTTGTTGTGGCTCTGTTGCCATTGGGAACCCACCAGTTAGGTGGCTAGGTGGCTCGACTCGCTCTCTGAGTTCAAGTACACCATTGAACGTAGCAGCAGCCCCTGATACTGCAATGCAGAAGGCTTGAGTTGTAAGTACCCCCCCCCCCCCCCAGTGTGGAGACATCCAAGAAAGAGATTGTTGACACTCGTAGGCTGAAGTGCTGCAACAGCTGACTTCCCTCTCTCAACTTCAGCGTTCCTCCGCTTCTGTGTCAACTCGGTATGGGTCTCGGTCACCCCCTCTCTGCTCAACCACTCTCTCTGCCCCTTAGGTCCCCTACGCTGTTCAGCCCTTTCAACCGGATGTCGACTTTGTTCAGGCTCAGAGTGAAGGTAACCACACTGTGGCTGTCATTTAACGAGCAGTATCCACACAGCGCCTTCTCACTTATGACCAGTTTTAGCTTGGCAGCCAGGAAATGAAGCGCCTAAACAGTTTTGTTGGGGCTATGAGGCTAAGGGCAGATGGTGCATTGGAGTTACAGGTCTCTCCTGACAGCCACCCCTGGTGTTGTGTGGTCTGTCCAGCAGAACTATGTGGCAACACGGTCTGGCAGACCCATTCAGTTGCACACAAGGGAGTGAGCAGAACCCTGAATCGTTTCCAGCTCATGTGGTCCTAGCCAGGCATGACTGCCCATGTAGGCTGTTTAGTGAGGACCTGGGAGGTTTGCCAGAGAGCCAAGAGTGGTGGCAACAAACCCCGTCCCGGTTGTCAGAGCAGGTACGCACTTCCCTTGTTAGAAACCAGTTGTCGACTTTGTGGGCCCTTTTCCAGAGACAAAGCTGGGCAATGCCTGAATCCAGGTGTTGACTTGCCACTTTACCAGGTGGAAAGACGCTCTGGCCTTGCCAAATACTAATACCCCAGGTAGCAAGTGATCTGGATGAGCAGGTCTTTTGCTATATGGAAATTCTTGATCAGATGCACACAGATTAGCAGGCTCATTTTGAGTCCACCAGATACAGGAGTAGTGTGCTTTGTGAGGTGCAAAAAAGACCTGTACCACCCGCAGGCCACCGGTGATGTCAAGAGAAACAGCAGGGTACTAGGCGATTCCCTTCTTTCTTTGCTCTTGAAGTGTCTTCCAGGTGACTAGAACTGCTTGCTCAACTGACGAGGGCTTCCGAGCCATCCCGCACTTCACTACAGGTGAAAAAATCAACTACATGATGCTGGGTAGGGAGTTGCAACTGCCAGATCAAGTATTCTACCACCCCCTCTGACTGATTTCATGCCAGTGCATGATTATACCCAGAAACTCAATTTGAGACTGGAGGAAGTGAACAAGACTCTGAGAGGGCAGCAGTTAGAAGTCAGAGCAGAGGAAGAACAAGTTGTTTTTTACGCGGTTGAAGAACAGGTGTGGTTAGAAAGTTGTCGTAGACGCCGAGGACAGAACCCCAAGCTACAGGCCAAGTTCATCAGCATATTTGAGATTGAGGAGGCATATAGCAGCCACACCTACCTCATAAGTAGGCTTGGCCAGCATTAGGTACAAAATGAGTGTCGCCTCAAACCCTACTACCTCAGTGTTGACCCCAGAGGGCAGGTACCAGCAGCTGTGGAGCCAGGGAAGTGTCCTAACGTGCACGGTCTGCGCACACGAGTGGCACCAGTGCCCTTGTACCCTCTACCAACACCCTTTTTGTTCAAACCACCTCCATGTTAGACAGAGTTGACTCCCGCTCCTGCAAGGAGTGAGCCAATTTTGGAGTGGCCAGAGGCACAAAAGCCTACCACCCTTTTGCTACTCCTAGCAAATTTGATGCAAATTCCTCAAGCCATTTAGCCAGAGACTGCAAAAACATGCAGGAGCGGTCTCCCCAGTAGCTAAGACAACCCCACCCCCACACAGACTGAGAAAAAACCACCCCGTGTGTCATCACAATGGCCACTGAGGATTGCTGGCCCACCCGTTTGCTATGGACAACCACTATGCCACCAAGTAGCAACTGCAGAAAAATTTGATAGAGAGCTGAAAATGCTAAAAAAACGCAGATTCAGACAGTTAAGTTGAACAGAGTTTTTACAGAAGCCCCAACACCCTGAGTATCTACAGAAATATCAGATGCTAGCACTGCTGTGCACCATAGTTCATTTTCCTGGCTGCAAAACTCAGTGGACGCTAAAGCTGCAAAGTTTGTCCATTTTGTCCCCAGGGGGTATGGTCTGCACAAAAAGTTGGTGCTGCACAGAAAGGGGAGTAGCTCTCGATGGAAAAGTGGCCGTCCGTTGTGCTGAGTGTCAGTGGAAAGAAGACCCTCTAACAAAGTTGTCAGCAGAAATCCAAGTGAAGCATTCCTCCACCAGGGAGATACTGCTGTCCAAAGTCTGAGTTTAGCCACCCCTCAGTTATTACTCATCGACCCCTGCCCTCTGCTTGCACAAATGTATGTCCAAATCAAGCAAGCCTGCCAACACGGGATCAGGCTTTTCTACACAAGTATTTCAAGTGACTGGACATGCTGCAGCTGCTAACCATCACCTGGAGTTTCTTAACAAAGTTTCATCTAAGCAAGGAAATAGGTACCTTCAGCTGTAAGTGGAAGAGGACTTTGAGATGCAGATCACCTTCGCTGCTGTGCAGCCATATTTCCTCCTTCTACACTGGGTCCCCTTCCCCCTCAACACACATCATATCAAGAACTCTACCTCTGCGTCATGGGTACAAGGCACAGAAGAAGACAGAAGAGAGGCGTACTCCTAGGAGTTGATAGTCAGGTGGAACTGATGGAGAGTTGGGTGCAATGCCACAGCTTGTCCCGTAACCCTCTTGGTCTCAAGCAGCCTCCCCCTTCCTATTGGCAGTCCACAGAGTTCCCCACCCCCTCTTCAATGCTTCCCCTACCCCCCAGTGTGCAAACTGTACCTGCTGACAACACTCTCATTTACAACCTGAGTGTTGCAAAGCTCGCTGCCACTTCTCCCTATACCCATGGTTCCTGGGATGACCCAAAATTTATTTTCACTACAGTGACTGCTAAGGCAAAGCAGTTTGCAAGTTTTAGGTTACCTCACAAGGTTACTCATTAGCGTATGCAGACTCTGGGTAAGATAGTGCCTAGTAAGCAGAGAGGAGCAGAGCTCTTGGGTGGGCATCAAAAGCGGGGCTACTCCCCCCTTACAGCCAATCCTTCATCCACACTTGCCTTTCCCCAATAACAGTGAGAGCTGCAGGTCACCATGGTCAACCTGATTCCTGCACAGAGGAGAGTGGGTACTGCCTACACCAGTACCTACCGCTCCTACCTCCTCCCCCTGCCTGTGAATGAGCCGCCATCTTCAGTTTCGGTTCCAATCATCAATTTGGTGGACATTGCTGCCCCTGCCTTTCCTTGTCTACCATTGAGGAATAGTTAGTGGACGTTCACCTAGTTGGAAAGAGACCTGCCATTGCTCAGGGACTGCTTCAATGGATTGCCCCGAGCACAAAGAAGGTCATACAGAAACAGCTGAAGAGAGCGCGGCAAAATACCTGCCTGTTCTGCATGTTTCCTTCCAAGAACATGAGGCAGCTCACATTGCACGTCCACCAGCACTATATGCATTATTCATGCCACTGCCAGTACTCTAGTAGTGGCCTAGACAGTGTGTGCAGTCAGCAGAAAACACACTGAGGCTCTGAGAAGGCAGATCAGCACCAGCGCCTTGGTTAAATCTGAGTGGTACATGGGGAAAATTGTCCGGCCTTTTGGTGATATCATAAATGGACAGATCCAGGATATTTTGGTGCTTGTCAGCCTACTTAGACTGGATAGTACCAGTCTAACGGACCCCCTCTTATCCTGGTCAGTGCTACAGCATTGCTCCACCACTTCTTTGAGGACACCCTCCTCGCAATTGAAGATGGTATCCCTAATGGCTCTCTCCCTCACTAGGTATAACATCCCCACGAAGCCATGTACAATGATCGCACCCAGTTTTGAGGCCATGGTTGTCTCCCCGAGTCCCCCATCCCCACCAGCCTCTGTTCCTCTTGTTGTCCACATGGACCACTGCCTTCTCTCTGTGCGCTCCCACCTGCAGAACCTCCACTCAGTGTGGTAGACCTGCCAGTTCGGTTCTTGCAGAACAGGGCAAGATGGGCTGCTGCAATTGAGAAAGGTGCCGCTGAGTTGTACTCGCGTTTACCAGCCCTCAGGACAAAGGTGGTGATAGGCACCCTCTCCGAGGCAGAATTTGCCGACGTTTGGTTGCAAACTGAGCTCCTGGTAGGGAGAAGTAGCTGGACTGAAGAATGCCACTGAGACGGTGGGAGGTCAGATATTTTAGGATAGATGTCACTCTCCCTATTTGTCAGTCGCAATGGTTGTTTGCACCCTCCTCCTTTCCCCTCCGTCACTTACACTGGTTATTTGCAACCCTTTCTCTCCATTTTAGTCAGCCGCACAAGCTATGAGGAACCTCCACCTGCCTCCTTTTATTAGCCACAGGTTGTGGGAACCCTTCACTCCCTCTGAAAATCAGGCATGGCGTGATTTCCCCCGGACGCACATGGTCTTTCGCAAAGGGTTGCATAGTTTTGTGTACAACTCTCATCTATCATCCACAAGTATTTTTGTGTGCTATCCTGATCTAGGCGCGTGGTTTTATGAATTCCTCTATTGACTATGTGTTACTGATGTAATTTGGTCATCTCCTAATGAGGTTTTCCCTACCTATCTTATTTGGTCCCTATAATTGGCATCCACCCTCTCATTGGTTAACTTTTAGTAGGAGTGTATTTATAGCTGAAGCGGCCTGTGTAAGTGGTCTCACGTAGTGTGGCCATTGCATTGATTAGTCACCTGCAACTTAATTGCCTGGTAAGCGTGTAAGCAGCTAGCGTGTGATTAGTTAGGTGTGTTCAACTAGGGCATCCAATCGTGAGCTTGCTCAGTTGACAGTGCTAATGAAGAAGATGACAAGCTAGGAAATTCCCGCCAATATTGGATGATTAAACTTGCTTATTTATAATTAGCTAGTACATTTATTATTGTCTTATCCAGTGTCTGCGTGTTGCTATGTTTTATGTATGTATGGCCTGATGTTTTTGTCGCCAATCAGGCGCCAATTATTTCAACCGCTTTATTTAATTATTTCACTGCATAAAGGTAGAGAAATTTAGCTCAGTCGGATGAGTTAATGTCGAGCTTGGACAGAAAACATCAAGACAAGCTTTTGTCTCTTGAGCTTAATAAAATATTCATCATCTGAAACTCGGTGTGTTTAGTTTGGCAGGTTGCCTGATGTTGTTAGTTCATCTGCACACGGCAGAACCCGGAGCTATCTTTTATACAGATAGCAGTGAAGAGAGCCATCACTACTCATAAGTAGCGCTCTGTAGCAAGTATTTTTGTGGACTTGCTGACTCATTACACTTCTGTAGAAGTTGTTTGGCAAAGGTGTGTCAAAATCATTTGCAATATATAGAAAACAGGTTTCATTTGCTAACCCCTTAAATTGTTCAGCTTGAGTGATTTTGTCAGCACCATTTTGCGGAGGGTTAAACACACTGCGTCAGTACTTAGTTGCACAATGAAAGACTCAGTTCTAAACTATGCTAAATGCGACAGGGAACGTTTTATTTGCTCTAAATCATCTTTCAATAATGTACAATCCCGGCGCAGGGCTGGCCAGCTTAAACAAATCTGAGTAGTTGGATGATGGAGTTGGAAATTGAAAATGACAACATTACCACAGTATTTCATCAGTGACAAGAGCAGTGTTTGATTGCAATGGTGGACGTCAAATTTTGCAACAATGGCAGCATGATGAGATAGATTACAGCACACTCGACTATAGCCAGCTAGTTCAGTACGCTTCATCACTGACATGAGATCATTTATAGTACCTCAAATTAATCTCATTTCATTTTTTTGTCACATTGCATTTGTCTAAGCTCGCTAGTTATAAAAGATTTGCTTTTTTTAATATCGTCGTACTGTAATGTTTTTCCCTGTTATGAGGAGGAAGAATGGTTACCGGTGTTGCAAGAGTGCCTTGTTCACTGGCTTTACTCTGTATTTTGTGGTAGCGATGGCTACAGAGTGTCAAGGCAGTATGGTCTCTCTGATACGGAGAGTACTGAATGCTACTAACGAGCAGACACGACTAAGTTCGGCAACCGGCCAAACGGATTCCACAAGTTTAACAGGGTAGCAGTGGTTTATTTCTACTTGCTACTGAACCAAAACGCACAGAACTGAACACTAAGTACAAGTGTAAAAGGAATGATAAGTCTCTAAATACGTATTGAGTAATAGTCCAATGTATCTGGCAGTATAGTGTCATTGACATGACTCCCACACACTTTGGTTGTTTCTGGCCAAACCACTTGGCCAATCTTCTTCAAACTTGCTGTGAGGGGTTCAGAGGTTGGTAGGTAGCGGTTCTCTTGGCCGCTCCAGCTGAAACTCTCTCTGGTACTCTTTGGCCGCTCCTAGTTTGGTTACTACCGTCTCAGTACTTTGCTCCGTCACTTCAAGTGGGTTATCTCTCACGAACTCAATTTCTATTCATTTTCTTTGTAGCCATCTGTGCGCATCTGTCATACACAATCGGAGGTTGAAAAGGTCAGATGCAGGAATGGTGACTTTCTGGAGGTGAGGCAGTGGGTAACTCTTACTCGAAGACTGTTGGAGACAGCTAAGCTGGTCAGTAGGAAGGTAACTTTGTGCGCTGACTTGGTACAAGTGTGGTGTATCTCCATTGAGGCGTAGCCATTCAATGTGGGAGGTCCTATTGTTGGTCACAAGTCTGCTGCCTTCTCTATCTGTGCATTGCATCTCTTGTCCTGAGATTATTATGGCATACTCACCGAACTTCAGGCTACAGTTTTGATCAGTGAGAAAGCGCATACCTAATATGGCATCTTTACTGATTTGACTGACTACAAACATGGCTGCTGTCCTTATCTCTCTCAACTGCAAGGCTGCTTTCACCGTTCCGTAGAATGGGATTTGTGTTCCATCCGTCATGATTCCGTGTGACTCACTCACTTTCTTTTTCTTCCTTACTGCCTCAGGCAGACAATCGAACACATGCTTCGACATCAGGTTTGTAGTGCAACCGGTGTCAACGAGGAGTGTGACTGGCTGGGTTTCCAACTTGCCGGTGAGGAAATAGCTCGCACTATACAGCCTCTCTACTTTCTGGTCCAGTGCACTGGTGGGTTGTACTTCAGTAGTACGATGAGAGGGAGGCAGCACTCTTACTGGTGAATGCGTGGTGCACTCCATGGGTTGTGTAACTGGTACTGCTACCGCTTGCTGCCCTTGGACAGGCTGAAGCTTCAGGGTGCTGGCAATCTGCACCGATGGTAAATCCAACAGCGAGGGTATGTGCTGTTCACTCGGGATTTGCTTCTCTCTCTTCTTCTGTGCTGGTACTTGGCTACCACTCGTAGGAAGTAGCTGTTCAACAGGAGGGGGTGGTTAACTTCTTGTATATTCTCTCAGGCAACCGGTAGAAGAGGTAGGCTGCTTGGCATGGCCCATGTCAGCCCTCCTCTGTTCTCTTCGCAGGGGTGCCTTCTCTGAGGGGTGTGGCGTCTTTCCATCTGCTTCTCTCCTTTAGGCAGTGGCTCTCTATCTGATGAGATTAACAAAGTAGGATCGCGTCTCTCTGGCTTCTTCACTGTTTTCTTCCACCTTCTTGCCTTATCGCAGGTAGCCGGTGAAGTAACTACTGCCGGCGATGCTCGTTTTGCATCCTGGAGTTCTCTCTGGGTGTAGCGACAGTTGGCTGGATGGATAGACAAAATCTGCTGTAGTGTCCAGGCTGTCCGCAGCTCCAACACGGGGAAGATGCAGAACGGGCTGTCGGGAAAGGTGGCCACTCACTGCCAGACTAGGTAGGTGACACAGGAGAAGGGTGGTACACCGTATATGGAGCCTACACAGGAGGTTGAGAAGCTGGCTGCGCCACAGGAGTAGGTGTAGGCACTGTCTGTGGCCACTGTCTCATTTGACGCATCTCAGTTGTCATGTCTTGCACTGTCTGTAACAGTCGGGTCAGGGTATCCTCATGTGTAGGTGGGGCTGAGGAGCTGGATAGTGGTGCCTCGGCACTGGATAGGGATACTCCACCTCTCTAGGAGCCGGCGCAACTACGGCAGCCGCCGGTGAATGATAGTAATGGGACATGGCAGGTTGATGGTACTCTTTGTCATACCTGTCCATCCTCTTCTTCTCCTATAATCCGTACTCTGGATGGCTCAATGTCGGTGTAAGCTCTTATCTGTAGGAACTCTCCTCCCGCATGAACAACTTCTTCTAGGCTTCTGGGGTTCACTGTTAACAGGTATCTCTGTAGATACGGGTGCTCGAGGGTGGTGGCAAACGTCTCTAGCAGTAGACGTTCCACATGTCCATCCGGCAAGTCCTTGTATGCAACATGCACTAGTCTCTCAACTTCATTAGCATACTTCTGCAATGAGGTCTTGGGTGCCTTCCTCAGCTGTGAATTGTTCTGCGGGGCCTCATGGCGTGTCAGGCCAAAGCGGGCACGGAGTGCGATGAACACAGCTCTAAGGTTATTTGGCTTCCCACAATCCAGGGCATCTTCTCTGATGGTTTCTCTTACGTGCAGCAAGGAGGCGTTGTCATCCCAACCGTTCGCTTCAGCAACTTCCAGAAACGGTCCAATAAAGTATTCCACATCTCCGCTCCCATTGAACTTGGGTGGTTTGAAGATCGGTGCAAGTGCACGGGGTTGTAGCACTCCTATCAATGTATCTGCTGGGCAGTCTAGAGCAGCCGCTTCTGGGGTGCCGGCTGGCAGTCGCCCTGCACTTTTTGCTCTATGAGCCATACACGTGGGTCTTACGCCTATACACCAATAGGCTGCATTCACTCCACGCTGTAGGAGGATGCTGGAAGGGGGAGAAACAGCATCCGTGGGGTGATAGGGGGTGAGCTATCAGATAATGTGTATAAGGGGAAGCACCAATACTCAGGGCAAAGGGGGAAGGAATAGTCAGTGAGTTTTGGCCGTTAGCTTTCTTTTACAGCATCGGGGTGAGATCGCGCTTTTTCCCACCGCTGGCACCAATGTAACTGTTGTTCCCGTTTTGAGGAGGAAGAACAGTTACAGGTCTTGCAAGAGTGCTTTCTTCACTGGCTTTACTCTGTATTTCGTGGTAGCGAAGGCTACAGAGTGTCAAGGCAGTATGGTCTCTTTGATACGGAGAGTGCTGGATGCTGCTAACTAGCAGACACGACTAAGTTCGGCAACCGGCCAAACGGATTCCACAAGTTTAACAGGGTAGCAGTACTTTATTTCTACTTGCTACTGAACCAAAACGCACAGAACTGAACATTAAGTACAAATGTAAAATGAACAATAAGTCTCTAAATACGTATTGAGTTTTAGTCCAATGTATCTGGCAGTATAGTCCTATTGGCTGGTCCTTGCTGTGCGGAATCTCAAGCGTCTTTTCCTAAGCGCCTTCCAAGGTATTCCTCCTGATAGTTCCAAACGATTCCTCAGCTTCTGGGACTGATGCTGGCTAGCATTGAATGCTAGCTAAGACACACTAACAGTAACTAGATAATACTAGTTCGAGACACTAACTCTATCTAGCTGTATCTGAGTTGCTGGGCTGCATGCAGAGCTATATAAAAGAGGTACAAAATCATGTAGGCATAGAAATATATGATTGGCTAATACAGATTGAGCAATCAAAACAAGCTAGCATGTGACAAGTGTCAAAGTTAATGATAGAACTTAGAGGCAGGGAAGTCCTTCCTGCGCTTGGCTTTAGTGAAGCGGTAGGTCAGCTGTACTCTGAGCATTCAGGCATAACCTCTAGTAGTATAGGCTGTAGGGTAGTCTTGGATATGTATATGGGTGATTAGTATATGCTATATGCACCGGCTGAGATGATTGCAGCCCTGTGCAATTCCATTACAGTGCATATTTTCTTAGCAAATTTAGTCGATTTTATATTGCAGATGCACATGGAAACTGCGGATGGGTTAATGTTGAAACCGAAGACAGGATTTTTAGTAGGAAATATCGTCCATGTGAGAGACCAATGGATAATCTTTGTGGTCTCCTGCATTGCAAAGTTAATTTCACTGAAACCTGGTTTCAAAGTAACGGTGCCCCTACACTGCTATACAGGTATCTTGAAAAATCAGAACACGTAAGAAATGGAATAAATGGAACTTGCTTATCAATCACATTCGACTTTGGTAAGCTTAATTTATCACAAAAATACTCTTAGATGTAAAGATTTCACTTAAAACAACAGCAGTTATGGCATTCAGTCAAGCCTAATTTCTGATGCTTAATTTGCTAACCACAAAATATAGCAATCACTACAGTAGAATAAAGCCAGTAACTTTTGGTTATAACAAAATAAAACTGAAATGAAAAGTCAAATAACCTTTCACTTTTGTCAATATTGGCAAAAACCACGAAGACCGACAACATTTCCCGCAATCAAACACACACAAAACAAGCAGCTGGAACAACAGTAGCATTGCAACCACAACTGTCAAAATGGAAAACTAATCAAAGCATAGAGCAGCACACAATGCTTTAACAAAACTAACCAAAGTAACAAGAAATGTTTATCAAAACTAAAATATGCTAGACATACCATCACGCAAGTTTCAAACTTTCCTCATTGTTTTTTGTTTGAAGTTACTTGTTTTTCAGTAAAATGGTAGCAATAAAGCGGCTAGCAGCAAAAATTTCTTCCGAGTTTTCTTGTCAAATTATTAATTCTTCTTTTGGTGTTGGGATGACATCTATCAATCCTGAAATTTTTGTAGAATTCTCGAAAAAATCAGGAGGACTTCTTTATACAGATTTTGTGCTATTACTCAGCAAATTCAGTTTAAATTTTTTGAAACAATTCCATGCTCACTTGATTTTAATATTATTCAAAGTTTTTCATAAATAGTCAACATCGAAACTAAATTGAGTGTACAGGGAACTTGATTGCAGATAAAAGAAAACCCTTAATGTTTTTTCAAGACTTCAGGACTGCTGTGTGGTCCATCTCATCACTAAAAGAATCATAACAGTGACTTGCAGTTATTGAATGTCATGTTATTATTATTGTAGCCTGAGCTTAAATTAAAAACCAGCAGGTTCACAAAATATTTTAGGTTCATAAAAAGTGTTTTGCCTTTTATACAAACAAGACCCTATATGAAAAAGTATAAAACTGCTCACGGCAGCCAAAGGAGATAGTAAGCCCTTGGCATTTTCCTCTAGTTGGTAGCAATGGAAGTGGTCCTCACCAGAGGTTGCTTATAAGACATCCATTGGTATGGTTAATTTTTGGAGCAAATAGTTTCACCAACTCTTGCATGGCTTCAACCCTTATAACACCTCATAGCCAAAATGGCTGTATTGTCTAAGAGGTGGCTATGTTGCTGCCAAAAGGCATTATGATGGACTAAAATGATAGATCTGCACATCGTAGGGCTGGATCGTAAGCAAAACCAGCATGTTGGTCCCTGCCCTAAACCGAATGCACTTTGGCACCCTCTGATTGGTCAAGAAATGAAATACCTTTACAAGCTTATAAATGTTGTCCATTAGTATTTAAGGCAATGCTTACTTTATAGAACTTGCATGTCGTTACTCAGAACCAAGATTAGTTTGATGCAATGCTAGTGTTTACAACAACAAAATTTAGCAAAGTGCCATTTTATATGGCTCATCAAACGATTGCGTGGATAAATATTTATTACTAATAATAATACTTATTGGGCTACTGTAATAAACAACAATTAATAACTTGCAAAAAAAGAGAGTTTCCGTTTAGAGCGAATAAAAGGTGGGAAATGAAGTAATGGAGATTGGAAGGGCCTAATGCTAATTGACATGCAATAAAATCGTGTTTCTAAGACTATGTTTAGCTAGCTCGTTGGTTCAAGGATGCCCTACTCGGCCATGGACAAAACTTGTTTTTTACAAGTCCCTAAGTGCACATTCAAAGCATCATGTAACCGGTTATAGTTCTGACCAAGTTTTTTGGTGGAAGATTAAATGTTTCCTACATTATTTTATTGTTCGGTAGGAGCTACAAATCTTCAAAACTTTTCTGAAGCTTCAAACATAAAACATTAAACTAAAACCAGATTTTTGCAAAATGAAGTATGATTTTGTGAAAGCGCAATAATGCTACACTCAATGACACGTCAGATTTTTGTTTATAAACACACAAAGTTGGTCATAGAATTCACCTTTAAACAAACTTCAACTGTATTTTATAAAATTAAAACGACATGGTTTAGATGGAAAGCGCCATTTTCAGGAACAACATCTTTAACTTGAATTGTAATTTAAAAACCTTTGGATTTTTTTTTTTTATATTTTCGACTCCGAAAGCTCGCAAGCTCGTTTGTATCATAGTTAGGTTCAAGTCAGTATGAAAAATCTTCTTTAAAAAAATTTTCAGCTTTGTAATACAATGTAAAATCAAAAATGGCAATAGTGTTTAAGATGTTCTAAAGTTCAAGTTCAATTGTTTATAATTGCTATAATCATGAAAGTTTCTTTAGAATTGATGCACCAAAGAATCAATTAGTTATCCTTTTTCCAATCTGAGCATCATTTTTCTCTGTTTTATTAGACATTTTACTGTTCATAGAGAGCAGAGATAATGACCCTGGACAAGTGCCTAATGGAGCAAAATGTGGTGAGAAGATGATGTGTATCAACAAACACTGCACCATTATACAAAATGACTATACTAGACCACCCCCCACAACCACAACAACTACAACAACGACTCCGACCACTGTTAAAATAACAGATCAAACTGCATCCCCAAATGAACAAGACCAAAACCCAGATGAGCAAAACCAGTCCGATGATGGTGCATCTAATTTAGGAGCTTCATCTGCGATCACGGTTTTTTGCTCTGTCGATTTAATGGTCAAAATGCTTGTTCTGAGCACTTTATTTCACACTTTTTGAATGCTTTAGCATTAGCCAAAATTTAGCAATGTTTTATGCAAAAGATTTTTAAAACCTGCAGTATCAACTGAGCCCTATTATCAGATGTCTTCATTCGTACAAGAAACTAAATGGCTTGAAGCCAAGTAAAGCAAAGATTTCGCGTTTTAAAGTTGCAAGTTTTCAATCATAGTAATTCAAAACGTTTATCAAAGCCAATTTCAAGCTCCAGACTTGTCACAGCTTAAGATAGTTTGTCCATTAGCTTTAGGGTTGTAGTTAATAGCACTTGTAAACCAGTTTTGTCAAGTTGCTAAAACTGGATTGCTTGCATAATGATTTTACTATTTGATGTACTAAATTATAAGCCAAATAAAAAGTATAAAAACCCAAGTTTTCGAGTTACAAAATATTTATTAATTAGAAAACCTCCTTTTAGATCGACACTTTCAGAAGTAGCTTTAAGGACAGCGTCAACAGTTGCAATTATTATCGAGCATCACAATTCTATGACACCTCTTACAGCAAGCCATATTAATGGACTACTCAGGTCAACAAAGATTAAAAATATTTTTTTGTTGATGAAGTGACAGAATTTTGTTAATGCTGCCTTAAAAAACAGCTATTAGGCATTTATTTTTTGACAAATGATTTTGAAATTAATCTTATTCACAATTCGAAGCGCATTGCGAGGTTTCGTATTGTGATGTTATTGTTTTTCTCACACCTCACTTTTGCAAGAGCTTAAAGGTGAGGTATTGCTATATAGCAGCAATTTAAGTAGACTGTATAGTCTAAGTACCATCACCGAGTTATTATACTGTGCCATTCGTGACTACTGATGTCATCTACTTTCTTCATTTTTTGCTGGTCGTTCACCCCCTTCTAGAATAACACCAAACAATGCTCATTAGTTATATTAATCCAACTAGACTTCAGGATCTCACAGAACATATCAATAAAGAGCTTTTATTGCACAAACTGTTTAAAATATAAGTAATTACAGTTATCGCAATGGCTTCCAATACAGCAGTGTAAATTGGCATTTGATAGGTTTATAAAAATCGTTCAATGCAAACACTGAACATCGATTATGAAAACATGAGCGTCTTTGTCTTAAAGCATGCCAGCACTTATCACTTTTTTGTTGAGTTTCTGAATATTCAAGTCTTGAGCAGCAGCTTGATGTATTAAATAACCCTCTAGGCCTACTCAGTCATGATTTACAAGCTTGCAAAAAAGCCATTGGCCTCAAATGCTCGTCGCATCAGCTGAAATTTAGCTTACTATAACTTCCATTGATTGCGGTGTACGTCATCTTCGGGGTGTGGGCGTGGTCAATTATAATAAATAATGGCAAAGTTTTATAAATGAAGTTACATCGTTTGCGTTTGAAATGAAATCTGATTGGGCAATTCATTTAGTCTTAGGTCTACTGAAGGCCATTGCAACAGGAATAAACAGTCCTTACGAAGACACCCCATCAAAAACTGGTTCTAAGATTTAATGTTAAGGTTTACTGTTACGCGCCATTTTTCACCTGGCTTCAATTTGCACACCGCACGCATAAAATCGGAATTAGTGGTTTCTATCAATATGGACGCAATTAGTGCACACGCATAGTAAACAAGACCAATGCTTGATTATTACGCAATTTTCATATGTGAAATGGCAACAATAGACGATTGCGGGATTAGTCAGGTTGTCCAATGTGATCACCATCACAAACAAAGGATCATCTCATCTTATCCTCCTTCCATGAAAAGGATAAAAAAAATTGTGCTTCTTTTGGTGAGTAAGGGAACAATAAATGGTATTTATTTATACAATAATGGACCGTAGTATGTAGGTAGAATAATAATAAATAAAATAATAATAAAAATAAATAGCGGCATCTGATTGGTCAAATAAATACTGCGCCGTGAAAAAGTAAATTCCCGAAGATGACGTCAACTTTAAGCAGTGTAAAAGTTAGCGAGCATTTTTGGAAGAGGGGTATTTTGCAGGCTTGTAAATCATGACAGAGTAGGCCTAGAGGGTTATTTAATACATCAATCTGCTGCTTAAGACTTGAATATTTAGAAACTCAACCAAAAAGTGATAAGTGCTGGCATGCTTTAAGTACACTAAAACACAACATAACGCCAATAAGAATGCTATTGCAATGTGTTTCAATGAAAGCAGGTACAGCTGTTGTTAGTGGTTCCCGTGGTATGTACAGCCACCAGTTCTCTTTAGGGTGTACCCTGTACAATAGCACTATCTCTAGCCTAAGTAATTAAAACTTTTCTGATATCGCTGTACAGTTATGTAGCAAATTAATGCGGTAGGTGCATATCTAGGCTATTTTCAAAATGGGGCTAACATTTTGGTACAAGTTTTTGAGGTACTTAAGTACTACTACCTTGTGCAGGAGTACTTTAAGAATGGCAACAATCATGTGCTGGTCTTGCTTTTGCCATACTTGAAACTCTCTTTGGCTTCATCTCGGATGAATACTTGGGTGGATTTTGATCTTGTTTTCATGAAATAACACCAATCTTGAGGATCCTACCTCTTTCTTTGTGCACTTGCATTCTTTTATGACTGCATCCCTGGGGAACCCAAACCAGTGGAGGCTTGCCCTGGGTTGACTTAGGTATACTCAGGGTTGACAGGGAGCCATTATTGTACAGAATGGATCCAGTATCTGTTGGCACACAATTTGAGTCGGCCACCTTTACAATAAACTCAGCAGTAGTTATTCCTATCACGGCATGCAACTTATCAACACTGGTGCTGAGAGGCCACTCTAAAGTTTGAGACAGTTTTAACAAAGCTAGGTCGGCTGCTGCCTTGTAAACTTCACATATGTTGTAAAGAGCAATTTTCAAAAGGCCATTTAAAAAATTCGATGCTGTATTGTTCACTATCTTGGTTTTGTCAGCTAGCGCTCCTTTTTCCAAGGAGTCCTATACTAGGGTACTGAGTCTTCATAATTTACAATTGTCATAGTTTTGCGTTAGCTCTGCCACCGCGTAGTTGAACAGTTTAATAGGTATCGCACTCTGCCTCAACCAGCGAGGTGTCCTCATGCTTCTCTAATTCAAAGCAAAGATTAGCAATCATGGCTAGTGCCGCTGTTGCTCTTCCGCTACATCAGTTAGGTATGAGTGACTGTCCTGAGCTGGTAAATTGCCGAAAACTGTTAATTACCCTACTTTTCCGCACAAAAACATCAGACTGTGTAGGTGTACTACGAGTTTTTGGCTATTAATCTAAAGGTTAACTGGGGAAGACTACCCTCTATAACTCAACTGGAGGTTGCCAGGAGGCTCGCGGAATCCGTTTTAAACTAAACCCATTGTGTGGGTTATGGACTGCGATATTCTTTCCCGAACTTTGATTTGAAATCCAGTTCGGTGACCACTGAGTGCATATAAAGAATAAATTTGCACTGTCAATGTGGGACATCTCTATAAGTACTTTGTATGGGTCGGATAGCTGAAAGGTTCCTACCTTTCTTCATCAGTGAATGTCTTCTCTATCCATTAGACAGTTTTACTTCTCCCAGCCACATTTTTCATTGGATTTGGCTGAAACATCCTGTGAATTTGTGGATGGGCACTTTCTACAGCCTAGAGTCTGCCATACAGTTGATCTTGTTGGAATTGTTTGAATAGAGAGTTTTTTTAATCCAGCGAGTTGTATCTCACTCTCTTGGGCAATGGGTTCCTACTAGCTGTGCATACTCCATTCTGATGCTACCTTGTAGAGGTCACCAATGCTTGTCTGTGCATGGAAGCTCAGGCCTATCCATGTAGACATTTGGGTCTTGAAATTGCATGGCTCACTCGTGTATGGTACAGAATGGCATGTCAATTATGGCATTTTTTTTTATATCACTCATCGCAAAGTTCACACTAGCCCAAACCCATGCAGCTAGAGGCTTGCTCATACAGTGCGATGGAAGGGTATCTTAGGCCTATTTGCCATCAGACCGTGTGACATATATGTAACAGAGTGTGGTAAATGCCAGTAGGTATCTTTGGATAGTAGATTGGTTATAAAACTGTTATCAATCAATAATTCTACTGGTCTACCAGCTAGCCAGAAATTAACTGACTTCTTATGGCTGCTCTAGCTGTGATTCAGAGGCCTGCATTTTCTTGGGGAATAGTCCACTCAACACTCGGGTTGAGAAACTAGAAAAGGCTCTAGGGAATCTGTGGCTTTGCCTACTGGAGCCACTATGTGAGTAGCACACCTGCAGGTGACGGCTATTTCCGTTTTGGTTAGGGGTGTCAGGAAACTTAGTTGCATGTTGGATTCAAGAGCCAGTATTGTTCGAGTAAACAAGCTGGCTACAGCCCAAACAATATGTCGTAGTCACTGTATCAATCAGCAGTGGGAGAGTGGACTTTTTAGCCTGCTGCAACAATCACATCTCCACTGTTATAGTCTTCAAGGTGCCAATAATAAGTGTCAGGGTATCCGGGCTGGGTGGCAGGTTTTGATACACTGTGCAATTCCTGTGCTGGGGGTTTGGCGGAGAGTGACTTCAAGTCACTCCTTGTAGAAGCTATTGTCCATTTTTGCTCATCATGTTTTGTTTTTGCCTCTTTATATGAGCCTGGCCTTTTAAATGGTATTTTCATTTGCAAGTATTTATTGATTGTCTGTGATCTGCATAGCCAAAAAATGCCTCTGCTTATTCGCGTTCAAGATTGTAGTACTAAATGTCTCCAGCATCATCCTTTGCATGGGTCTGTGAAAGAGGTAAGAAGGAGAAACCTGCACCAGAACCTCTACCTCCTTGGCGTGCTCCTGGAGTGGAGCGTTTTGCTGCCTGTGCAAGCTGGTGAGCCAAAGCATAGCTTCCCTTGGTGCCAACTCAAAGAGGTGCACTCAGGGTAGCTAAGGTGTCCAACCAGTGTGGAAGCTTTCTACATTTCAACCCCTTATGACGTGGTTAATCATGCGGGTGTAACATGTTCGTATTCTCTGGCCATTTAAATATCTCAGCGACCTTATGAACCAAATACTAAAATATTCAACACCTCTATCTTTTTCAAACTTGGTGACTTTAAATGTAGCTGATGCATTGCCTTGGTTTGGCTGTATGATTGTTGCAATGCCTCTATTAATCTACTCATCGCTGCATAATCCGGGGGTGCTATACCGTCACCTGGTGCTCTCTGGTCAGTCATTCCTTAATTGATAGGGGTACTTCAAGTCTAATCTAGGTAATAGTAATCACAACTAGAGCTCAAAAGTTCCTAGAACTTTAGCAGTTCCAAAGGCCAGTTTGGGAGATACTGCAACAGCATCTGGCAGACCGAAGTTGTAACAAACGTTACTGGGCTTTGGTGCACCCCTGCAGGGCTAAGCAAAATCTACCAGACTGCGACCAGTAGCAGAGTAATACTGTTAAAAGATACAATCCAGGCTGAACGTTAACAGCTGGGTAACACTCCAAGCTAAAGTAAATTCTAGCTACTGAACCTATAAGCAGACACACGACTCAAAATCAGTTTTGCTGTAGTCGGAGCAAGCTTTACAACCGCGGTCAAGGTAGCTGGTGTTGTAAAAAAAACCAAAGTCAAGGTCACAGCTGAGCAATGCTTCAACTTATGTATATATCTATTTTTAGTGGTTTGCAATCTGGTTGCAATACTGGGTGAATAATAGCTGTCCTTGTATATAATACCGCTTTTCAATAAATCTATCCATGTACCCACAGGCAATAAAATTGGATTGGTACAATTCGACGTTGGGGCTCGGATGGACCCCCGAGCTTTTGCAGTTCAGCCCCAGGGCTACTGCCGTGCTAATTAAAGCTGCCTCTCCAGCCTGTCAACTCAAACGAGCATCGCTTCATATTTTTGGTCAATAGTGGGGCTCGAACCCGAGACCTTGCAGTTAACAAGTGTTATTGCTGCACACGCATGGTATCATTTCACCACTGTGACTCTCTTAAGCATACAGTACAGAAATCACTACCACAGTGCGAGGTGACCTCTACGAGCCTGTAGGGCATACAGTATGAATATGTACTGGACCACTGCTGACAGAACAAGCTCTACAGTTTATCGATGCAGTCTTATCTTGACTCACAGTGTACCGGGATAGTTGCAACAGGGCGGAGGCCCAAAGCACTTGCAAAGAATTCCAGCGGTGTACGGGCCCGTAAATGCAAAGTAATCTTTCAACTTAAGCAGAAGCTCGCTACCCAACTTTAACGATGATGAAAAGGAGGATGAATGAAGTGAAAGTGAGCAGCAACATATATGGAGCGAGGGCTAAGTTGCCAAAAGTTAACCATTGAGTATCAAATTTGAGCTACTACGTAAACAATCTGCTTCATGACATATCCCAATACCACGAAAGGACCATTGACATTGTTACTTACATTTATGCAGCTTAGATTTAGGGAGTCAGTCATACTTTTAAGTAAGTTGTTACAACCAAGAACCCTCAACTTTTTTTACGCATCAATAGCAGAGATATGTTTTCATGCTCATGAAAAGTTATACTTTGAATAAAAAAATAATAAATAAAAGTTAGTTTTAATAATCGTTCAATAATATTTTATTAAACTGTAAGTGGAACCTTGGAGATGTTTTGGTAGTAATATCAATTTAGAACGATTCTGTCCACTTTCTAAATGAGAAAATGCATATGCAATAGAAGAGCGATAAAATGAAAAAAATATTACAATTGATACAATACTTATCAATCCTAATTTTGAAACAAGTGCAGGTTAAAAAGAGAACAATTTTGTTGCCAACAACTGACATTTTGCTAGTAATCAGATGAGCAGTTACATATGTAATTGGTAACATAGACTGATGTTATAGCACAATTATGCTGGAGATCATAAAATATATTAATTTTTTTTTATCTATATTTTTTGCTAACAGCTTTGCATCAACGATCATCCTCCCTTGGTGCGAGTTTGTTATTTTTTTTGCGCTTTAACTGAATTGGAAATATTGATTGCCATAAAGTGGATCTAGGCTTATTTTCTATGCACAAACTCAAAAAACACAGTCTTCAAAACAAGCATTGCTTATCATATACACCTTGAAGCTAAGTTCTTATACACAGGCACGCAATGAAGAATCGAATTTTCTACTAGCGAATGCAAAAACAATTTGCCAACTCATCACAATCGCGTTTTTGCAAAATCACAGCTGAAAGCACCTAATGAAAATGGACTTTTTTTAATTGTAGAGACCTACTATGTTCATTGGATGAGTTACAAAAATGAATGGGCAGTAAAGCAAGGATAAGAAAGTTCTCCTCATTAAATTCTTCGCTATAAAAATTGCTTGTAGTAGTGGTAATTTTTATGCAACCTGTGCATAGACAAAAGTTCTAGTTAGAATGTTGCCTAATGCACTTAAAGTATAGAAAAACCAATGCAAGTAGAGTGATTAGGGTAGGTTAGACTAAACATACAAAGCAATTGTATTATGATATGCTGTGTTGCAATGTGGTTTTTGCGTTTCATTACGTTGCAACCTCTATTTCAGACAACTCGTTTCCACATCATAAGTGAGAAATTTTGGTTCGCTTGTTAGAAAATTGATTACAATGTCAGCTATTTGACAAACCCTAAATTTTCCGAATGTTTCTAACAGTGTGGGATGCGTGAATTGGTGGATAGGCCACTACATTATTAGTACCAGCCCTGCCCGTCGTTGTAACTGCGGAGCTGATAATCAAGTACAAACTAAATTATCTATGCAAGTCACAAACTATGGGAAAGATAAAAGAGTCTCGACATACCACATCATTAGCAGTATTGTTTTTGTCAGCTACTCTTTATACATCTTTGTATGCACAGTTCACTTTTTTACATAGTCAAGATGCTTTGTCATTGGACAGGCAGATGAGCCACAAAACTGTAAGGGTCACAATAGTGGTGAAATCTGGTAGACATCTCGTTCAGCATTCGGTTTCTTCTGTTCAAGATCTTCAGGAACTTCATAGGTCGCTTAAGAAAAATCCAAGTTTCATCCGACTTTTAATTGTGAGAAAATCACAAACTATAGCATCTTTTGATCTTAAACTGAACTCAAAGTTGTTTACAAAAGGATTTACTCAAAAGTATTTTTCCCAATCTGGAAAGCCGATTGTTCAAGCTAGGAATGAATTTAGTATTTGTTACTATTCTGGAAAAGTGACTGGGAGCGAAGTTTCAACTGTGTCATTAAATTTATGCAACAGTGTGAAAGGAGTAGTGGAGATATATGGAAAAACTTATGATCTACAACCTCAAGTGAAAGGTAATCGAATAGTCCACAGGCTAATAGAGCTGAAGATGCCTAATACGAACAAAGTCCATAGCGAAAAAGAAATGAGTCCACCTGCGCACACAAAAAGAAATGATCAATTTGGCCACAGAATTGCGAGAGACATACAGCCCCCAGCCGAGCACAATGTCAGTACCCGGTACATTGAATTGTACGCCATAGTTGATAATAGTCTATATTTGAGAGCTGGAAGTATAGATGAGAGCATTTCTCGAATCGTTGACATAGTTCATTACGCCAGCACTTTTTACAAACAGTTAAACATTTATCTAGCCTTAGTCGGAATTGAAATATGGAATGATAATGATAAAATTGACTATTCTCTGTTTGAAAATCCAGTAGAAACACTTTCAAAAGATTTTTTAAATCTCTTTTTGGCGTATAGATACAAAGAACTGGTGCCAACAACTCCTCATGATATGGCCCACTTATTTACAACCAAAGAATTTGAGGGAGCAGCACTTGGCACAGCGTACATTGGTGTTATATGTTCACGGAATTTCAGCGCTAGTGTTATTTCAGATTCCTCAGAGAGTGAGCTCACGCTAGTTTCACACGTTTTTACTCATGAAATGGGCCATGCTCTTGGTCTTAATCATAGTGATGAGTTTGTCAATGCAAGTTGTAGGTGCAACTACACTCCAAGTCAACCTGAGAAGGGCTGTATTATGTACACTGCAACAAATGGTAAGTAGTAGAACTAAAGTCTTTTAGTCTGATAATTTGATGAACATAAAGGTCAATTATGGTCAACCAAGAGTAGACAGAGCGTATTCGAGCTTTTGCTAGATGTATAACTGATTTATTTGGCAATGCAAGCTTTATTGTCTAAATGGTGAACAATAAATACATGTATCATTGAATAATTTTAGGTGTCAATCTGCCAACAAAATGGTCTGAATGTTCTAAAAGTGAATTGCGTGCAAAGTTTGCGGCAAATGGGGATACATGTTTGAAAAACATACCAGAAGAGCTTGAACAGACAGCAAACAGTGGTTCTTACTGTGGAAACTACCTTACTGAAGAAGGTATTTGTTTTGCAAAAAAAATAATTGATTGCATGGTTTCGAAAGGCCTTCACTTGAAAAAAAAATTTTGACTATACAAATTTCACCATTTTTATCAACACCCAAACTGCGGAAATCAATAGTAGTTCGAAATTTTACTGTGTATTCTGCGTGTATTTAAAATAATTGTAAACACCTAATACTTTTTTTTGAGTTAGAGTTTTTCCGGATATGCATGAGAATGCTAAGGAGATGTAACATTTTTTTGCATAAGTCGCTTTGGTGTAGCACGCATACTTTTAGTGATTGAGTATTTTGGCTACACTTATTATTTTTTTCCATAAGCTTTCAAGGTGATAAACTGGCTTCCGTAAGACATTTATCAAAATTTAAAACGTCAAGTAATAGTTGGCGTTAGTAATAGTAATAGTAATAGTTCTTATTAACTTTGGCCGTATTGGTTTCAAGGAGAAGAATGTGATTGTGGTTTACCACGTGTTTGCACTAGCAGATGTTGTGAAGCTTCTACTTGCAGACTATTCAGCAACGCCTCATGTGCTACAGGTAAAACATTATTATTCTGCATGTATTCTTGAAATGCGAGTAGAATACGCATGTTATATTATTTATATATTTAGTGATGTTTAGTGCATTCTACAAAACTAAACTAAAATATTTGTTTTTTTCAAAAAACAAGAGCATTAGTAATCAAAGTTTAAAACTCAGATCATTTTTTGGTTAATACTGATGACGATAAAATTGTAGAGGTGAATTACTTGGTACAGATAAAGAGTGTTCGTATTTAGTTCGGTGTTTAAGAAAGTGGTGTCAAAAAATCGGTCCTAACTTTGCAACAGGTAATTGCTGCGACTTAAACACGTGCAATATTAAGCCAAGTTCAACACAATGCAGACCAAAGTTGGACTCGGAATGTGATTTGGAAGAGTATTGTGATGGTGATTCTGAGTGGTGCCCAGAGAATCGACACAAACAAGATGGTATTCCGTGCTATAATGAAGGAAATGCTTATTGTTTTGATGGACAATGCAACAGTCGTGAGTCTCAATGTCAATTTGTATGGGGACCGGAGATTGCCTCAGAAGCCAACGTTGCATGCTACCATTTTAGTAATATAAAAGGTAGGTATTCCTAATATCTTTAAGCCAAGTGAGGTACAGACTTTCTATAAAAGCCTTCACATACGACTTTAGTAGTAGCCTAAGTTTAGGCCAACATTTGAGGCCATATGTATATTTTGCTTTGAATATGCTGTGAATTTTTTTATTGGGAGTTGCATGCCCCATTGTTTTCTTGGCAACCTTTAAATGGATTTCATTGGATGATTGGTTTAGTGGGCGGGGTTTTTGCGCTGGTTTGTTGGCCTAAGTTAAAGGAACAGCGTCGGCTGCCAAATGGTGGCCGGTACAAAGATTGTAGTATGCATTAACTACCATCGTTGGCCCATTGCTTGATCTGCTCTGTTTTGCTTTGAACTTTTTATAAGACCTCAGTTTATTTTTGGTTTTTCTTGTTATTAATATTTATTATTGGTAATTAATTATTTCAAAGCCAGCATCAACAAAGATATTTTTGTAGATTTAAAAAAATGATATTATTTGATATATTGTTATTGTTATTTGTGGGATGGGGATAATCTGATCAACAATAACTCCTGAGAATAATAGTTATGGTGAAAATAATAACAACAATATATTAAATGATATTAAACAAACAATAATAATTTATGTTATTTTTTAAACCTGTGTTGGTTGGTGCTGGCTTCAAAATAATTAATTACTATTTGGTATAAGGTTAGATCAATTACGTGCGGCTAGCTAGTGAAAGCTCTATTTGGTATGCTAAAACTTTGCAATTTGAAAATTTTTTGTACTAAAATAGAATGAACGAAATTATTGTTTTTATTTTCTCTGATATTTACATGGTGAATAAGGCAGTGAGCTACCGAAATTAAAATACTACACAGGCTTGATAGCCAGTATGGTTTTATGTATTTCATGCAGGCATAAAACAAGCTTCTATTTTTAATGTTACAGTTTAAACAATATATAAAAACAATAAAATAAATTTTGACTATAACTAGTTGATGTCATAGGCATCTACCCTGTAAAACTCGCTTGGAAGTAGGAATTGTGAAAAGGTGACTGGAGTACTTGAACTGGTTACTCACGAGAAGGAGACAACTCCATCCTAGGAAGCAGATTTTGCAAAGAAGCAGAGCAATGATATATTTTTCAATGGTAGATGGGATTAGACAAGCTCGTCATGCTCCAAAAACAAGTTGGACTTTGGAAGTAGTATTGCGTAGTTATCCAATAGTGTGACAGTAAAAGTTAAGATGCGTCCACGCTGGTAGGGAGGTTGTGTAGAGCTTGTACGCATTTAAGGAATTACAGGATGACCTTAGCGACGCCCAGAGTACCATGAGCATCTGCAATGGACCATACAATGTAAGCTCTAGATTAAAATACGGTACAGCATGAACTGCTACTGCAAGCAATTTATTACAAACAACGATACTGAACACTAAGATAAAAAACTCTATTGTGATGACCTAACCCTGGGCTTCGCCTTCTCCGCGGTTGAGATATAGCAATTATCGTTTCGCTTTGTAAGGAACTTTCATTACCCAAAGCAAAGTTGTCAATCCATTATTGTCAAAAATCATATGAAACAGTGAAGATAGTTTTATCGTCTGCGTTTACGAGTTAACCGCAAAGTAGTCGGTGTCAACTTTTTTTCGCTGTCAATCTTTAAGCCGAGTTTTGTATTTTGGTGTACACTATTGCTGTTACAAATTCAATACACTGTATGAACAAGCATAACTTGATGTTCACATTTAGTTGACTTTTTTATCGGATATGAACCATTTTCAATTGTGTTTTTTACAGTATAAAGTTTGCAGACATTTCTATTCATATTCTGTTTTTTTATTTTTCCGTTTACGTTCTATAACTTATATTTTCGCAAAAATAATTGTGCAAAAACTACTGCTGAATATGAAAAATTGTTTAGCAAGCAATAAAAGTGTGTCGGAAAATAGAGAAATGTTTGTTTGTTTGTTTGTTTTGTTTGTTTGTTTTGGGCTGTGCCTCATGGGCAACCCTAAAGATGGGTCTCATGTAGTAGAAGCTTGTAAGAAGAAATTAACGTAGCTTGACGTCCAGCGAAAAAAAAGTCATAATAATTGAAAAATTACACTAAACTAAATTTGTACTTGGTAAACTTTATTTGGTATGAAAGTAACTTAGTATGCGCTTTTGATTATTCTCTCTCTATAGGCAAAGATAATGGAAACTGTGGATGGAGTGTGCAAGAATATGATGGCACGCTAAAAACAAGGTACAGCTCGTGCCTTACCACCCCAGACACCCTTTGTGGACTTCTGCATTGCAAATATAATGACATTGGTACACAACATGACCCTATATTAGCAAACCGGCTAAATTATATTACAGGACGAAACATCGGACCAAATGATTGTGTTGCAGTATCTTTCAATGTTGGTTAGTATTATTTTCAATTTTTGTTGCTGACATATAATGCAATAATGCAACCTGAAAATTTAATGCTGAGAATGTAAACAATCGTCATCGCATTCGAATGTTGAAATATCCTGGTTGAGAATGATATTCTTCACTTTGTTTTATTTAGAGTTACGCTTGTAGAGCTCAGTGTTAATGATCCTGGCCAGGTACCAAATGGAGCTAAATGTGGAGACAATAGGATGTGTGTCAATTCTAAATGTGTGCAAGTTCCTGAAACTTTCGCTACTGCAATGGCTCGCCTATCAACCGTACCAATAACAGAATCAAGAGCTGAAACTACTACAACCACAATTATGCCACCAGCAGCAGTAACAACACAAGCAACAGCAGCAAGACCAACATCCCATGTAGTAACAAGATCATCAAAAGACATACAGACACCATTAGCAACAGCATTTACAGCAGTGAAGGAGAAGCCATCAAGTGCCCCTGAAACAGCATCGCGTTCTGACAATACTATATCTGCACAAACAAGAGTTGATAGCAGCATATCTACGACATCCGAAAGAGCTGGAACTACAGAAAATGAGAATGGTACATCTGGCGCTGGTTGTATAATTATCAACCGGTGTGTTTTTCTGCAAATGGCATTGGCAGCTACCATAGCAGTAAACCCAGCATTAGATAACATGGTTTAATAACTTCTCAATTTATGAGCCTATCATTATTGTCTTTAAATAGAAAAGCCAATTGTGAATACGTGCAACATGAACGGCCTTTGCAGTAAATTTCAGCATTCTCACCAATTTCAAACCCTCCTTATCTGGTTGGAATGTAAACCGTTTAGCACCCACTGGAGTACCATTGTCACGTCCCATTTTCCCTCTAACTGTCCATTTAAATACTTCAACTAACTATTCACTCTAAACTCGACAGACTATCGGCTGTAAAGCTTTCATAGATCTATAACTTCTCATCAGGATTAAATGAATGCTATATTCGTTTATAATCATTGGCAAGTTGGTTGAAATGGGCAAAATAAAGAATAAACTAAAAAACAATTATTGTGAACTATTTGTTGAAATTTGGAAATTAAAATTGGCTGTCTGATAGACTCGTATATACGCGCTACAATCAGCTCAAAAGGCTTTGTCTACTTTTCTAGATCTAAACCTAATAAAATGGTTATTCAAGTCTCTAAAAGAGTAGTCACCTATTTTACTCCCAATTTTCTGTTTTTTTGTTTCATTCTAGAAGTAATTTCGCTGATCAAAGAAAGTGTTATTCTATACAAAGTTTGAATGACAAAAATATATGCCGACTACTATCTTTAGCTGAGGTTGGTAGCGTGTTGCCACCAGTTGTTAGTTTTACCTGTTACAACGACAGGTTTGGTGATGTACCGAATGAATACAAGACCGAGTATTTCTGCTCTACAGCCAGTTTGGAGCTCTCGGCCAGGCACATAACTGAGTACTAATGAGTACAAATGCTTTTATTCCTCTATTACAACTGATAAATACAAGCAAAGTTCTGCATTTTATAGGCAGTGCACAGGAAGTAACTAACCAATAACAGAATAACATTACAACATGCACCAATGAACGTGGTTATATAAAAGCATAACAAATAAGATAATCAGAAAGGCTTAAAGAGAATAAGCGCCCTGTAGTAGTAGGTGGAGTTAGAGGCTAATGTACCAATCGCAGTTAGTCTCTGGGTCCTTGGTCTTTATAGCTTTAGTCCTTCATCTTACGTAAGAGTTAGAGGTGGAAATCTCCGGTAGCTGGCTCCTTGCTTCTCCCAGGCTAATTTTGGGTCCTCGTGCTTTGTTGAATCATTTGCTGCCGGCCCAGTAAGGTCAGTTTAGCTGCATACAGGGTCGGTATAGGTCGGTATAGCTCCTTACAAGGTCAGTATAGACATAGATATAGTTATCATCCATTTGGATTGATCGTTACTAGTTATTCTGGTCATCTAATGGCTATTATAAGGATGCCAGAATGTGGTACAACGTGTGAGCAGACTTAGTGTACAATTAATCCACCACAATACATCCCATTCACATTCACCCTTGAAATATCCTGGTTGAGAATGATATTCTCCACTTTGTTTTATTTGGAGTTACGCTTGTAGAGCTCAGTGTTAATGATCCTGGCCAGGTACCATACAGTTTTATCGTATATAATAGATGGACCCATGATATTACACTGGGTTTGAATAGACTTATACAGAGTCTGTATTAATTATTACGAATTATGGATTGTGGAATGGGGGTAAAAGGTGACAAAAAGTAATGCTGATTTACCACCACCAATTTTTCTCACAGTATGCAGTATAATAGACGAAATCTTAAAACCGTGTAGTTATGAATGTAAGTAACTTTGCACCTCAGAGCTGAGTTGAACCTCACATAATCAGTTCCAATTGTCGATTATGCTCATCAGTTGATTGTAACATCTAGGGCACAGATTAAGCATTAAAGTGTATTCTATAATCAAATACACCAATACGCACCTGACAGATAGTCTTTGATTGTCATACTTGGAGAGAAAACCTCTCTAGAAAAAATTCTTAACCGTAGTTTTCTCGAGTTAAAATTTCCTACCCTGGATTTTTCAACGTTCAAAATATATCACCTACATCTGTATTTAATTCCTGTTGTGAGCAGAAACCTTACAACAGCAAGCTTGGTACCAGGCTTTCTGTTGTAAGGTTTCGACTCAGTACCACAAAATACCAATATTGGAATGCTGAAGAGTTTAATAGCTAATACATTTAGTGACAGTTGGTAGTTGTGTACTTGTGTCCTAAGTTAAAATGTTTGGTGCATCGTACTCGCAAGAGGTTATGTACATGTACAATATATTTGTTCCAATGTATCACCTTATTGTATTTTTATTGTCGCAGATATAGTCTGCTGTACATAAAACTTTCAGTGAACAAGTTTATTTACTGCATATATTGTTTCTGGGACAATGAAGCACAGAGTGACGCAGAAGACGCTGAGCCAAGGGAATTCCCCCTTTACGACTAGTGATTTACTGACTATTTGAATGTAGGTGGGTAACTGACCATCAATGCGCCAGCTTTTTTGTATGCACTTAAATACCTGTACAATGTGCCAGCTTTTTAATGCAACTAACTACTTTTACAATTATTTATGCGTTGCAATCTGCTTGGATCAATCGGGTCCTCGGCAGTTTTTGTGCGGAGCTATTATTTAAGAAACCGGAAGCCCGCTTTGCAACAACAATACTATTAAAGCGAAAGTCACTTCAATTTAACAATTACTAAAGAAACAGTTTTTATTCACGGCGCCTGATAAGTTTGGGGTATATAATACTGACGATGCGTCATCAACATAAATTGTGAAACTACAACGGCACTGTGGAAGCGAATCACAATAATCATTCAAGGGCGCGCTTTCATTAGTTTACGTTGGCAAGCACAATTAAACCCAAAATACCAGACTATGGTTCAACCCGTGAATATGATATTTACTGGTTTTTTTTCAAATGAATAAACCAGTTTTTTCTAAAAAAAGAACTTCCGAAGGCTTTAATAATTCTTTGAGGTTTCTTAACAACATCGTTTTGTCATTCGATTTGCTCAAATTTTCTCACATCAGAATAATAGTCAGACAAGTCGTGATTTCTAATGATAAGTTCAATGATCGACTGCACTACTTCTGGTTGCATCGCCAAAGTGAAACTACTCTGCCAGGATCTTATTATTGGCTGATTTTTATGACCAATCATATGCTTGTATTTTAAATCGCTCTTTCGCGTAAATTTTATTGTAAGCCTGTTGATGCTAGCCCAGAGTGGCAGAGCTGTTTTACACTTTGCACAAGGAGCTTACTTGTGTAAATACCTGTTGTATTTCAATAATTTGATTAATAATTTGAAATACTTGTATTTAGTTTGGCAGGTTGCCTGTTAACTCGTTGGAGCTCCTGTACCTGGCAGAACACAGTGTATCTTCACACACATATAGACAGTAGAGAAGCCATTACTACTGCTTGCAGTAGCGCTCTCTAAACAAAGCTGATTAATGATGTTCATGTACTGGCATTTAATAAGAAGCTATATAACACCTTGTTACACTCTGTTAATGCAATAATTTGGGGGCGATGGGGGGAGGGTTATCAGTAAGGTGTATTGTCCTCCAAAGTCATTAAAGTAGGGGATGCATTTCCTGGCAGTCCCACCAAACTCTTACCATCGCTTCACAGTAATAAATGAACTTCACTGTCAAATTAGCTATTCATGACACATATGTCTAATAATTAGTTAGATGTGTAATGGATTCCGGTCTGGTTACCACGGACATCCACTATTCTCAAGTATTCTGCCTCTCTCTAGAGGGTACACTGTACGGCTCGACAGTGACAACTGTGCAGGGTAACCGAATTACCCGGTATAGCACGATCCCATGGCTCAGACAAACAATACAGCGTAGGGCTTGTGTAAATGGCTATATTGTAACGGTTTTCCGTGTGTTAGAGGAGGAAGACGGTTACTGGTACTCTACTCTGTAATTCGTGGTAGCGATGGCTACAGAGTGTCAAGGCAGTATGGTCTCTCTGATATGGAGAGTACTGGATGCTGCTAATTGGCAGAGCGACTAGGTTTGGCAACCGGCCAAACGGATTTCACAAGGTTGACAGGGTAGCAGTACTTTATTCTACTCGCTACTGAAACGAAATGCATAAAACTGAATACTAAATATGAGTGTAAAATAACGATAAGTCTCTGAATGGGTACTGAAAGATAGTCCAATGTGTATGACAGGATAGTCTTCTTGGCTGGTCGTTACTACTCTGAATCCTAAGCGTCTCTTCTCAAGCGCCTTCCAAGGTATTCCTCTTGGTAGTTCCAACGATTCCTCAGCTTCTGAGACTGTGCTGGCTAGACTTGAAAGCTAGCTGAGACACACGAACAATAACTAGACAATACTAGTTCGAGACACGAGCTCTATCTACTAAGAATATTTAATTGTATCTGCCCTGCTAGGCTGCATGCAACTTTATATAAAGGAGGTGCAAAAGATGTAAGAATAAAAATATAAGATTGGTTAAATAGATTGAGCAATAACAACAAACTAGCATGGCTCAAGTGTCAAAGTTATAAATAAATATAAAAGCGGGAAAGTCCTTCCTGCGCTTGGCTGTAGTAAAGTGGTAGCTCAGCCACACTCTTGATCAGTCAGACATAACTTCTACTAGTATAAGCGGTAGTGTAGTCTTGGATATATATGGTGATTAGTATAGGTGTAGCAGCACTGGTTGAGATTATTGCAGCCCTGTGCAATTCCATTACATAGGCTGCTTCAACAATCACGTACTTCCGTACTGATAGTTAAACAGGCACAGGGTGGCCATATAATAGGAGGCCGGGGATAAATAGGAGAGTATATATAGATATATATATGGATAAATACGGGAGAGTCTCAAGAGACTGTCAACTACAAACTGTTGTCTGGGGGTACATACGGAGTATGTCCCAAGGCACAAGACTGTGTGCGCAAAGAGAATACAACTCCAAGAGACACATACGGAGTATGGCCCATAGCAAAAAATCATGTGCGGAGTGTAACAAGGAAGTATATAAGGATAATATATACTGGGGAGTCTCAAAGAGATTGTCAACTACACACCGGTAGTCCAGAGGGTACATGTGGAACATGTCCCGGAGCACAATGCCATGTGCAAAGAAGGTACGACTCCCAGAGGCGCATATGGAGTATGGCCCATAGAACAATACTATGCGCGGAGTGTAATAAGGTGGAGGCTGCCAACCGGCAGTGGAGGAAATGGCTGGACTGTATAGACATATCAGCGTAGTGTCCAAGAACATGAGGGAGGTATGCCCTGCTTAGAACAGGCAGCCCCGTAGGGTGCGCTGGATGTCTTTCAGATGACCAGTCTCTATCTTCAGCAGTTCTTCTCTAGGTTTCATCGGCTCAATCTCTGCTTCGGTAAGGGTACCGGTTAGTACTCTAGCTCTCATCCTTTCTAGCTCGTTTTCCCAGTGTCTGATCTTTTTTTCCTATGGATAGCGCCAAGCAGGCCCTGTCTCGGAGGAACGGTGACGCCAGGGTAGGCTCTGGAGCAGGCTCTATGGATGGTTTGGAGGCTATCGTCACCGTGACATTCCTCATCACGCGAGAGGGTGCAGGAACATTGGGGAAAGGGGTGCAGTCTCGACTTCTCTAGCACAGGCAGCTACGGTGCGAGGCTTCCTTCGCACCTTCCTCTTGGGGATCCGTTATCCGTCTAAAGGGATGAACATCAACGGTGTAATGTCAGACTGCTATGTAGACGGTTCCACTTGAGTAGGAACTGGAGGAGTGGAGGGGACAGGCGGGTTGATGGTGCCGGTCTGTGTAGGTTTACCTGCACCAAACTCCTCAGACTGGGTCCAGTGCTGGTACTGATGGAAGGCAGGAAAACTCTCTCCATTTACAGTGTAAATGTATCCCATTTTCTGGTAGTGGTCTGTGTCCTCTGGTGCAGAACCTTGTTTCTTCTGGTGTCCATACATGCTGTCGCGTGAACTGGAAGAGTACCGGCACTTGCAAAAGTACCGGAGGAAGTGTTGGTGAATATGGACAGAAAGATGTTGCATGTTCTTAGCCTGGAGGTGACACATGGGGCAGGCATTCTGTCAAACTTTCATCAGCTGCTTCTGGATGGCTCGTTTGGTGGAGGGAGCTATCCACTGCAGTAGCCAGCGAGTGATAAGTGGCTTCTTTCAAGAAACGTGGGGGGCAGTGAACTCTTCTGATACCGTTCGTGCAGGAGGGGGTGGTATGCCAACATCAACCAGTTGCACTACAGGAAGAGGAGCCGAGGAGGGAAGCACTAGCTTCTACAGTATTGAAGGCAGCAGATGATTTGGAGGCAGGTTTGGAAGCCGGCTCAACCTTACGTCTGGTAGGTATGAGCTGCAGAAGAGGAACTTGTTCCGTTGACTTGGAACTCACTTTCCTCACTCTCGTGGGAGAACGGTCTGGCTTCTCTAGAGAAGAACTGGTGGCCATAGCAGTGGCAAAGGCGTTCTGTCCCGATGGCTTGAACAGCAAGGACGCTCCTCTTCTTTTACTGGGGACAATCTTACCCAAAGATTGCATCCGTTCTCTGGTAACGGGAAATGGCATACGGGTAGCACCATCGGTCTTTGTAGTGACTGTCACCTCGCTGTGACTACGACTTGTTATGGAGGCGGTGGTAGGGGAAAGGGGATCCCAGATGGGGGAGGGTACAGGGAATACCTGTTGTGAGGTAGGTGTACCGCAAAGAGGGGATCCAGTGGCAGAGATAGGCAGCGGCAGAAATTCTGTATCCATCTGCTGTGAAAGAACAGGGGGCTCCAACGCTAAGGGATCCTTAGTAGAGCTGTGGCTGGCAATCCATTCGTCCATCTGGTCAGCAGAGGGGAGACGTGATAATCTGTTCCTCAATGAGCGCTTAGGCTGCACTGACGGAGAAATCTTCTGTGTAGGTGGTGATCTCCTAGCGGGGTTCATGGGTGCTAGCTGCTCTGCAGCGTCGTCGATCTCCATAAGGAGTCTTTCTTCTTCTTCCAACTGAAGAACAGCATCCTTGGCAGGTGAGTTATCCTGTACACAATCTATAGTTGTATAATAATCAACGGTAGAGTCAGCGGTGGTAAAAATACGTCCTATAACTTCAGAAAGTAGCAAAGCAATGGCATTTCCCTTGCTCAACATGCGCCGTCCTTGACTCTTTCTTGGTTGAGTAGCAGGCGGGGGCGGATGCCTCATAATGCACTGGCTAACGGGTATGGTATTCAAGCACCTGTTTCTTTGGACTGGGGTGGATAGGAACTCGATCCTTCTCTATCACTTACTCCATACTGTTCTCTCGAATAGTGTCCATTTTGGGGGGGTTGGCTACATCCAATCCAGGTTTAATATATTTTATTTTTGGTACTAATCGCCCTGGTAATTTTTTGTCTGGGAATAATCGCTTGATTGTACCCTGGGTTAACACATCTACTTTACTCACTGGGTAACGTACTCTCAATGGTTTTGCAACCTGTCCAGTGGTTGTAAGAAATTCTAGGTCTTCTATCCATGACCAGTTGGGGAGTATAGCAGCGAAGAATGAGGTATGTGCACTCTCTTTTATTTTACACAATTTATTTCTTGCCGTTTGTGGATCCACTCCCTTGGTCGTTATTGCAGCTGACTGGCTGTCATGTGTAGGCGGCTCAGCGCTTTCATCTGGTTGCTTCACTAGTAGGCTAGTGGACTGGTTCTCACTGTTATTAGGCCCTGGATTTGTCTCCTCTTGTCGTTGGGGCAACTCCCACACACTTTGGCTGTTTCTGGCTAAACTACCTGGCCAATCTTCTTCAAACTTGCTGTGAGTGGTTGAAGAATTGGTAGGTAACGGCTCTCCTGGCCGCTCTAGTTTGGACTCTCTCTGGCACTCTTTGGCTGCTCCTAGCTTGGTTACTACCATCTCAGCGCTCTGCCTAGTCACTTCAAATGGGTTATTTCTCACAAACTCAATTTCTATTCCTTTTCCTTGTAGCCATCTGAGCATCTCTGTCATACACAATGAGTGGTTGAAAAGGTCAGATGCAGGAATGGTGATGTTCTGGAGGTGATGTAGTGGGTAACTCTTAGTCAAAGACTGTTGAGGATGGCTTAGCTGGTCCGTAGGAAGGCAACTGTGTGCTCTGACTTGGTACAAGTGGGGTGTATCTCCATTGAGGTGTAGCCGTTCAATGCTGGAGGTCCTATTGTTGTTCACAAGTCTGCTGCCTTCTCTATCTGTGCATTGCATCTCTCGTCCTGAAATTATTATGGCAACCTCACCGAACTTCAGGCGACAGTTGTGATCAGTGAGAAAAGGCATACTTAATATAGCATCTTCACTGATTTGACTGACTACGAACGTGGCTGTTGTCCTTATCTCTCTCAACTGCAAGGCTGCCCTTACCGTTCCGTAGAGTGGGATTTGTGTTCCATCCGCCATGATTCCATGTGACTCACTCACTTTCTTCTTCTTCTTTACTTCCTCGGGCAGACGGTTGAATACATTCTTCGACATCAAGTTTGTAGTGCAACCGGTGTCAACGAGGAGTGTGACTGGCTGGATTTTCAACTTGCCGGTGAGGAAATAGCTTGTACTATAAGGCCTCTCTACTTTCTGGTCCAGTACTAGGGTGGGCTGTACTTCAGTAGCACGAGGAGGTTGAGGCAGCACTCTTACTGGTGAATGCGTGGCGCACTCCATAGGTTGGCTAACTGGTACTGCTGCCGCTTGCTGCGCTTGGACAGAAAAAACTTCAGGGGGTCGGCAAAGGTATGTGCTGTTTTCTATGGATTCGCTTCTATCTCTTCTTCTGTACTGGTCTTTGGTACTTGTAGGAAGTAGCTGTTCGCCAGTAGGAGACGGCTCACGTCTTGTATAGTCTCTCTGGCAGCCGGCAGCAGAGGTAGGCAACTTGGCATGCCTCACTTCATTCCTCTTCTGCTCTCTTCGCAAGGGTACCTTCTCTGAGGGGTGTGGCGACACAGGGATCCGTCTTTCCGTCTGGTTTTGTCCTTTACGCAGTGGCTCTTGGATAAAATCTGATAAGATTAACGGAGCAGGATTGCGTCTTTCTGGCTTCTTTACTTCTTTATTCCACCTTCTTGTTTTATCGCAGGTAGCCGATGTGGTAACTACTGTTGGTGCTGCTTGTTTCCCGTCTTGGGAGAAAAGGTTAGAAAAACTCGACAACCCGTTTGTTCATTCTCAGCCCTGTCTCAAGATGCACTGCTACAACAAAACTCTTTATTATACAAATAATGTAGTGAAAAGACTTCAGTTGCTTCCGCCAAAATTATTACAGGCTTAGCAAACCATAAACTCAGTCAAAGGAAACAATTGCTCCAATTAAGTGTATATAATAAGAGTAATCGTCAATCAAAGGACCGAAAATATTAGGTGTTCGTGACTCTGTGTATGAACAGAACATCAGTTTAAAGTATCATAATTCTTTAAAAACTTCATATATGTTCCTGAACAAATCTAAAAGAAGATAACTCACAATTTTTAGTGTGGTCAAGAGAAAATAAAAGTGGTATATCAACTAGTATAATTTGTTAATTTGCCCTTTTGATTTAGCATACTTTTCGCAAAAGCAACTATCTCACAACGTTGCTGAGGTTCAAAACAATGGTCTATCAAAATGAAAAATATTAGAGTATTTTTCAGTATCCAATCTCATTTGTTACCTATTAACAATGTAAACAAATGTTAGTTGATCATATTTTTTAATCAGTGAGGTACGTAGTCTTGTTCCATGATTTCCAAAACAGATGTTCATTTATTGGTTATATTTATTGCTGGTCGGATTATTTTTATTGCAGCTATTTACTATGCTTCTGTATCATGACAAAATGTCGCCAAATCTCCGTGTTTTGCTACCACAAATAAGTGGCGACAAGGGCATATATTTTCACGACTCAAAGTTTATCGCCATTGGTTAAACCACGCCCACCGAGGCAGTTGCAATCAGTGTGCTGTTAAGTGCAGTTTAGCTGACTAGCATTGCAGGCTGGTTTTATCATTATTTTCTTATATTGTAGAATATAAATATATGAAAAATATATTCCAGAGTTGTTGGCTAGCTAGGGAAGCTGTGTGATGACAAAGGATTTTAGTAGCACATTGGCTATGATTCAATAACTTATATTATTTATTGTTATTAATTAGTAATAAATAATAATAATAAAAAAGAACCACCAAGTGAAATTTTGCTTAAAAAAATACTACCATTCGTTTTTCATTACTGCAATAATTAATTACCAGCAACTAAGATCCGTCCGTTTCAAATCAGTTGTGTTGTTTCATAAATAACGGTGGGTGTAATAAACCACAAATGATCATCGTTAGTAAAATATAAACACACACAAGCTAACGATGCCATGCGGTTACAATGGATAATTTGTGGCTTCCTGTTTTATTACGCATGCCTGGTTTTATCGCCTTTGGCGACATTAGCGTTTCCAATGGCAATAAGCATCTGGAATTCAGCTTATCGCCAATCTTTCGCTTTCAGAGAGCGACAAATGTTTGTCGACAGGTCTCACGACAGATTTATTGACAATGCTATTTCCAATTGGAATTTTCCTTTATTGCCAGCAGTATCACCAATTTGTCATGATACCGAAACATAATAATTGATATCTCAGCAGTACAAAATTAAATACCCTACATTGTAACCAGCAAATAATCACATGTATTAATTTATTGTTAGTTAACAGAGTCACATGTCAGTGGAAGCGCCTCCTGGTTATACAATCTAATCAGCTCTCCTAAGGGCTTAGCTTGATTGACTGCTTCGTCATAAAACTTTGTACCAACACTCTTTGTATTTATTATTTCTGTTAAATTGTGGAGTAGTCCCTGTGAGGCGCATCAAGTTATTCACAACACAATGCAACTAATGCATCATAAATGCCTGGCCCGGTCCCGTCTGGTGTCTTATACCGAGTCCCACCCCAACCGGGGTAGGTTTAACAATAATTTGCTTTGAGTTTATTAAATTGTAGTTCTAAACACATTGTCATATAATGCGTTGATATGTCCACAGTAGGTGTGCGGAGCTGACAACCTCGCAGTCTGCCACAGTTCGCAGGGTAACACTGTAGTTGTGTTAAGCTTTATACTACCCTAAACTTCTTAGTGGGTTTTCCATTATTTTACTTGACTAAGTTATGTTGCAGAGTAATATAATCATTTATGTTTACCTAATTTTTATTGTTGTAGTGTCATTTTGCCACCACTTGGTCACAATCTCAAGTCAACTCTGAATTCTGACTGCAACTTCCCTTTTCAGGGCAAGACCAGTCTTGTAATGTGAGCTTCATTACTGGGAATAAAACAATCAAATTATACTATAAAAACAAGAGGTACAGCTGTTCACTTATGTACATCTTATATTAATGGTTTTATTAGCGATAGGATGTGGGTCTCTCTGGCCAATCTTTGACCCTTTTAGGTTTGGTGGCTTCTGCCGTCCACCTACTATTTTTCAATGGCTGAACACAGACATACACTCTGTTTGTCAGCACAGCAACTTGGTCAGCCTCTATGGGCCTGACAACCACTATCTCCTCCCACCATAGAGGACACTGGGCTGGTATAGCTTCAGGAAACTGTTATGGAAGAGTATCTCAACTCTACAACTTGGGGTGAAGTCTCAGCTCAGACGAGTGACTCGTTACTTTAAAGTTTATAAATTTATTGTCTTGTATAATCAAAGTATCAGAGCATTGGTAGCAGTGGCAACAAGTGGCAAAGGCAGCAGCATTTAGCAAGTGGCAATGAATACAGGAAAGCTTGGCTTTTTATAGGCCAATCACAAGGAGTACACAGGTAGTAGTTGGCCTACGTTAGGAGTAAACCAATCAAGCATAACACAAGTTTTTCATATAACCCAATAGAGTAATTGGCAGAAGTTTAACTATAGATGGTGCCTAGAAGTAGGGGACAGAGCCAGTAGTTCTATAGTCAGTGTAATTTGTCACTAGATGTCTCTTTGTCGTTGAGGTAGGCAGTAGGTCTTTCTGGAGCACTTGGTCTTGAAGTACGGACAGCCGGAGCTATCTGAAATATTGATAAGTGAGATCCTTAGGCTATGTTTCACTCCTCTGGAGATAGCAGCCATCCTCTTGCTAGTCTTTATACCCCCCCCCCCCCCCCCCCAGGGCAGGAACAATGCCGGTAGTCTTCCAGTAGTCTGCCGGTAGTCTTCCAGTAGTCTGCCAGTAGCTTGCCGGTAGTGTTCCAGTATAGGTGAATATGTTTTGTATTTGGTGGCAACTTTGCCGGCCCATTCCGTAGCTTGTACCGGTGCTAACTAAGGCGTGTTTGATGCCAAATAGCTATCCGAGGTACCTCTCTGGTCCCCTGGTCATGACAGAGCTCCACCAAAATCCACCATATACATCTACACTCAAGCTGAACTTTGCTCGTTACAGGTTGCTGTTCCTTTGCATTCATAAAAATAAAGCAACTTTAGGTTTGGTCTTTGCCCTCACTCATATTCTCTACAACAAGGCTATTTGTGTTTTTTGATCTAGGTAATCTGCATCTACCTTACTCTGTGTCAGGTAAGCAGGTGATAACAGCAAGTCCCTCATCATTATTATTTAGTTACAATATATGTTCCTGTTTCAGCTAATAAAGTACGATGTCACTATTTTTTCATCCTGTGAGAGGGAGGGGGGGTCGTAACCATTTTGATGCCTTCCATTTACATTATTTCTTTAGTGGTAGAAAATTGTGTCGCATGGTAGATAAAACAAAAGAAACTAAGCAACTTTGGGAAAAAAATACTTATCACCCCACGCTTAATTTTTTTCTGTCACTTTTCGAGATGAAATTAATACATTGTTGCCACATCCGAGACATATGATATGCTGCAGCTGTAAAATAATCTATTGAAGCTAAACACTTTTAACCACAACTAGTAATAGTAGTTGTTTTTTCCTAGCAAAAGCATGCATCTGTGAGCTGGTGGTGGTGACACTTTGGTTGCATTGGCAGCATTCAATATTGTTATATCAACTTTTGATAATCATTTCCTACACTTGGAACATGCATTGTTGCATATTGTGGTAAATTTTTTGTGCATGTCAGTAGTATGTTTGTTTGTTTGCTTGTTTGCTATCAAACAACAACCAGAAGTGCGCTAGAGTTGTAACCCAGGCCCTTGTAAAAGTACTGTGTCTGTAAAGTGACTTGCTGTGCTGGTGGCACAGCTTACAGGTCTGTTCTTGGCCCATGCAGGGACAGTAGTGAGCCCTGGTTGACCCGGTTTGCTGATGCTGGGCCGGCATAAGATGGCCGCTTTAGCCGAGGATCTTCAAAACTATTTAGGAGCTAGCACTAATCTTCGCGCCGCAAGTACCCTTCCTTGGGTCGCAGGATATATCAGCCACAGGCTAGGTATGGCCTCAGGGCCCTTTGGAGTCTATGATTGGACAATGGAGATAGGATTCTGCCCTTTAACCACTTGGGACCATTCACTTTTAATTTTGATCTACCACATGAATTGATAACTATTTATATACCGACTGCCATTGGTTTAATTATATCCTGTGCATGCATTCTTATAAATAATATATAATTAACTTCTTGCCAGTTTGCCTATATAATGGCTGCAGCTCTTGTACTTCTTTGCATTCATTGATTCATGTCTTGCCAATCACCTTAGCGCATAGCCACCATAGAACTTTGGTTCTGCTGCATAAATCCACTATTCAAACAGCACTCTGTGTAGTTTGCCTGAGCTGTCGGCTCTGTGCTTGCCAACTGATCCAGCAGTAACTGATCATAGTTGTCACTGACATATTGGCAGTGTCCTCTTTGGAGAGAGGTATGATACTGTAATGGATTCTGGACCGTTTACAAAGGACATCCACTAGTCTCGAGTATTATTCCGCTCTCCAGTCGGGACACCGTGCTGATTGACAGTGACAACTGTGTTCAGGCAACCGAATTACCCGCTATGGCAAGAGCCCTGGCTCAGACAAACAATACAGCATAGTGCTTGTGTAATTGGCTATATTCTCAAGACAAAGTCCTAGAGGGTAATTATTCCTCTAGGGTGTTTGTGGCAAGACATGAGAATGAATGCAAAGATGATAAGAAAACTCTTTCCTTTTATAGGAGAGCTCACAGGAATTGATTACCGTGTTCTATATAACAATAAGAGCACAGGAAGTTATGTGACTAATGCGATGAATTAAATAAATAACTAACCAGTCATACAATCAATAAGGGTTAAGCAAATAAGACGTCAAGTGGCTAAGGGATGAGTCCTGTATCCTACTGTCCAATCAGACTGTTCTACAGGGTCTCAAGGCTCTAGTTAGCTTGTGGTCTTGGCTACGGCAGATGTTAAGGTAGGTAGCTTCGGTTCCTGGCTTGGTGGAAAGTCCTAACTGGTTTCGGAAGTCCTCAGCTATAGCAACTATCTTATGCCGGCCCTGTGTCAGCATACCGGCCCTGTAGAGCTCTCTTTAACAACCCTGTAGAGGTCACTACCGGCCTTGTACCGGCCCTGTATACTGTGCTACCGGCACAGTATGGCTTTGCTACCGGCACAGCATCTCTCCGATGGCTGTAGGTTCATTGCCAGCGCGCTGAGTGGAGAAATGGTGAAGCAAACTCCCAGTTCACTGTGAACATTCACCAAAATCTACCACAATACTTGAGATTGATGGAACTTTCTGGAAACCAGACCAAAGTCCATTACAACAATTATTGATGTTCGTGTACAATACAGTACATATAGTACATTTACCTTAATTAAAGCCAATATGACAATCTCTGACATATTGAAAAAATGGAACTCCGATGATTTGAGCATATCTTTTCATTAGCAAATGCAGATGTGGCAGAATACCACATGATTGTGAACTAGTGCTTTAGACAACTTCATAAATAAGAAACTGTGGTGCCAATTACCTTGAACGAGTGCATTATTCTACATTAAATACAATTTTTCCAAGAAACACCGGGACACTTAACCCTCCCAAACACTGCTGCTAGTACACTTGAAAGAAAAAAATATAACATATTTGTTTGATTGGTTAAATGCGGCAGCTCTGTAGTTTATTCAGAGCTCATAGCCCATTTAGTAGAATAATTGTAATTAAAATTGCTGTTTCTTTTGGTTGCTCTATACGTTTTTTGCTTTTAATTCATAACACCACTTTAATCATTAACTAGAGACCGAACTTTTACAACATAAATTAATCACCCAGTATAGTTTACCACAGTGCTCATCTGACTCGGTCTAGTTCTCAAGTCTGCAGACAAGTGAAAAAGTTTGGAAGCAATAGGTGTTGCTGCATATATGGTATATTTTCACATCATCTCATATACTGTGTCCGGTGATACACCTACATGTACCCCTGGAAATACTCCTGGCTGATAGTTTTAGTTGCGCAATCCCCCCATGTGCTGGCCCAAAGTGCATCAGGAATAAAAAAGCATTCATTCGTTACTGCCCCTGCAAAGTTTTGACAAACCCTGCAGCATTCTCTACTGGCTCTGCACTAGCATACTGCGCCAGCAAAAAAAGTGGTCTTTGTAGCCAGATGCTCCAAACACTCCTACATTTATAGAGGAATGAGAGTCTAGAAACCTATCCTCTCCAGATACCACATACCGTGGATACAAGGCTCGTGAAAGATTTAAAGCTGTATGAAAAACTCCACTTTTGCTATTAGGTGCTACATCTATTTAACTTCAGTTGATTTACTATCTTTGTATTATGGTATCGGCTTTAACAGCAGGCACTTTGTCGAACTGCCAATGAGGTGATGGCAGGTTGCGAACAACTGATAAATGAAGTTTATGACAATCAAGTGATAACTGATGCATTTGTTTTTATACATTAAAACAATACTATCTTATAAAAATTGATGCCTCAGTTTACATTATGGATTTAATAATTTTCTCACTCGCACATAGATCATAGTTGATGGCGATGTAAATAATATTCAGTACTGATGGCAATAGATGTTCCTAAAAATAACCTTATTGAAAAGCATATTGAATGATGATAACGATAACAACAACTAATAATTACGGGTATGTTATAATTAATTAATAATTATGCGAGCCATATTTTATTATGCTTTATATAATTAACTCATAGAATTTTTATCAATATATTACTGAACTCTACTTCGATCTTCAAAGTCCTAAAATCCCAAAAAGCTTAATCACAAAATTGAATAGTTTAATTTTCAAAGTCTTAAGCAACTCTGTAAGTATTCTGTAGGTCTTTAGAGCAAACCCACCATTTTTCTCTCCAGCTTCATACATTGTTTATTGCGTTTATCCTAATTTCATACACAATCACAACAACTTGTTTTTTGAGTTCTTAAACGCATATATTTCTTTACACTCACTCAAGTTTCATAAAAATTGAGTTATTTTGGGTATTGATACACTGAAAACATTAATAATTATTGTTGTTTATCACAACAAAATTGGCGACCAGTAAAATTTCTAAATATTGATAAACTGAAAAAGCGTAATAATTGTTTACTGGAAACATCAATTAACAGTGATTGATGATTCCACTTGTACTTTGTAATTCCAAGACTTAGCGAGATTATATTTGACAAGTATAACTAACACTATGTCATCATTGACAGACAGATTGTCTATCACTGAGTAGAGTCAACTTCTGGAACTCTCACAGTATCCAAAACAGTGATATAATCATCATCGGAGTTGTCAGTTGCATTGAAGTAATTGTCAGGTATGCTTGCGGTGACATTACGGTTGTAGTAGTATCCCTCAGCCATACCTGAACCAACCTGTGGTGGGGTTTCTCCTGTTAGGATCTCATTTAAGAAACGTGAAATAGCTTTGAATTCTGGTCTTTGCTTTGGTTCTTCTTCCCAACATTTTCTCATCAATTCATATCTACAAATTTGAATTAATTATTTCTAAGATTACAAATAAAGTTGAAAGTTTTAACCTAATACACGATTTGAAATGAAACAACTTATACTGATGACAGAAAACTTCATCAATCAATCAATCAAGTTTTATAATTGGTAAATTAAAAATTATTGGAGTAGGAAAGCTTTTCTTGTATTGTTATCAAAACTTGTTTACCAAAAACTATGTAAACTTCAGACCGAAGGAACTCACATCTGTAAAAAGTCAGTGCTCCAATTCGCTACAACAAATTACATTGTTATAGTGGATTTCAGTCTCTTTTTTACAAATCACCACTATAGTTTTGAGTATTTTATTCCCCTCAAGAGGGGGCACTGCCCTTATGACCGTGGCAAATAGTGATCGTTTGCTGCCAGATCAGTTGGAAAACAGTGCCCACGGCTCAGACTGTCAGCTTGCTAAATGGCTTTATTCATAATCATAAAGTTCTAGAGAGGCAACCCTCTATAGTGATTGCATTACATGGGTGAATGCAATGAGATAAATGAAATCCAGCCTTTATATGAACAGGCTGGCAGGAAGTTATTTGCATATAATATATAGTGATACATCAACAAGATATAAATGGGGCAATATGAATACATTAATGAAACAACAACCGATGATAATACAATAATGAGTTCAATGCCCAAGGCGCCAAGTGGCTAAGGTGAACAGCCATTTCTCAATTTTCCAATAATAACTTCTCTACAGTTCTGGGGCTAATCGCAGCTTGTATCGAATTGTAACTCTCTCCTAAGCAAGGGTACTCCCAGTATTTGGGGTGGCGGATCCTCTAAGGCTACTTTTTTTGCATAGCGCGGGTATGGCAGCCAAATTGTGCCTTCTCGAAATGGTGCATACTGGCACTGCAAAGGTCCCTACTGGCCCAGCAGGAGACAAATTCAACCAGCACAACAAGTGGCACTACTGACACAACACCTTGTCTTAGGTCTGGGATAGCACTTTAGCGCATGCATGGTTGGTGCTTCTGAGGTGGGCACAGGTTTTTACAGGTACCATGCACCAAAACTTATCAAATTATGTTACTTCAATCAATGCTACAGGTACATTTGAATATTGTAATGGATTCCGGTCTGTTACCACGGACATCCACTAATCTCGAGTATTCTACCTCTCTCCAGAGGGGACACTGTGCTGACCGACAGTGACAACTGTATAGGGCAACCGAATTACCCGGTAAGGCAAGAGCCCATGGCTCAGACAAACAGTACCAGTAGTGTCTGTAATAATGGCTTTATTCTCTAAGCTGTCCTGAGGGTAATTATTCTTCTAGGGTTTAGCAATATAAGAGTATATACCGTGGCAACATTGTAATGAATGCACAGATTAACAGTGGAAGCTCTCCTTTTATAGGAGAGCTAACAAACACAAAACATATAACAGTCAATGCACAGGAAGTAAATGAACCAATTACATTAACTATATAAATAATCAACCAATCACAATGCAATGTAAAATAACAAAGGGAGGTGCGAAGTGGCTAAGGGCGGAGTCCTTTCTCCTAATTGTCCAATGAAGGCTCCTACAGGGTTCCCAGGCTGTACATAGAACTAGGTCCATGAAGTTGGTGATTTAGGGGTAAGCACTTCCTGTTTACGACCTTGACTAAGTTCTTTGACACCTTTGCAGATCCTCCTCTAAGGCGGCCATCTTGTGCCGGCCCAGTACAGCTGTACCGGGTCGGTAGAGGTCACTACCGACCCTGCAGGGGTCAATACCGGCCCTGCTTACTATGCTACCGGCACAGTAGGACTTCCTACCCAACAGCTATTAACCAAATGCTGTGGGCAAAAGTCTAGCGCGTTGCTTCGCAAGGTTTCTAGTGTAAACGACCTGTTTACTACTAGAGTGCACTGAAATCTACCACAATATCTTAACAAAAGTAGTTCATTGTTTAGAAAGACGTTAAATACAAAAATAATTTTTTACATACTGTAATACAGTTCGTAGTGTGGCCGTTACATTCCAATCATTATAGTAAGCAGATTTAACTGAGCACTAGTGTGTTGTTCACATACAGTGCATTTTGGGAAGCGCTAGCTAAGACAAACATGGGCTTGCTTGAATGATAACACTAAGTTGCAGCAAGGCTGCGCAAGAAGGTGAATCAAGCCTGTACTCCTAGCAGATGAGCCAAGGTCGCCTGTACTCTTATGTTGGTAATTTTCTGTGATGTCACAATATTTGAACATTAAGGGTCGGTTTAGTTTCTTTTGTGCCAGACTGTACATGTAAATATGTCATGCCTATTCTTTTGTGCCAGCTTAGTTTTAACCAATCACATGTGTATATTTTTAACTGCATTTTCAACTGCATGCTTCTCTATAAATAGAGAGACTTTGGTGCCAAGTGAGTAGATCTGTTTGTGTGCTTGTGAAGGAGACTGCTCCTGCAAGCTTTCGTGTCTTACAAGCAATAAAGTGTTTTGTAACTTTACCATCGTGTATTAAGTTTGGCAGGTTGCCAGCTTACTTGTTTGTTCCCCATGTTCAGTGGAACTCAGTGTATAGCGTATACACTAGCATTTGATGACAGGAGCCGTAACTACCACTCCAGTAGTGCTCCCGACCCGGTACTTACAGTTGTTACCCTGTGTCTTTGTGTGCAGTAGGAAAGCAGGCTTGCCAAGCTGTTGGAGCTTCTACACCAGTCAACCCCTCTCTAGTATTGTTCGGTAAAGGCATTGTACAGCGTTGCAAGGTAAAAACCTTCACGATACAATAGTTTCTTATTAGTTTCATGGCATACTTACATGACTGGTGGAGCAGCTGTAGGTTGGAGAAGACGACTCCCATTTACAATATACTGAGCCACCTGCTGATTTGTAATATCTTTGAATGGTAACATCCCACGAGTGAGTAACTCCCACATTACAACACCGAATGACCACTAAAGATAAAACGCAGTAAAATAAATGATGTTAATTTCTATTATCACATTGATAGTTTGAAAACTCAATCCTCCAGTATTTAACTCTCACCACATCAGACTTTACACTGAATATTCCATGTTTGACAGATTCCACAGCCATCCATCGCACAGGTAGAGGTGTGTTCATACAGCCCATTTTGTAATAATCTTTTGCTTTTACTTGTCGTGACATCCCAAAGTCAGAAATTTTGATAATATTCAAATCATCAACCCTGTAATAAAATCAAAAAAGGATTTATTAATACATTTTTGGTAGGAAACTGAGGGAATATATAAATATACAATCGTGAATAATTGAGAAGTTCCTTTAGATTTGAGGCCTATAAGGTTACAGGTTGACTACTTACATGCAATTTCTACAGGCTAGATCCCTATGTACAAACTGTTTACTAGCTAAGTAAGACATCCCATTGGATATCTGATAGCAGAAGTGAAGCATATCTCCCAACTCGAAGGTCTATAACAAAAAGTGGTATTATTAATTTTTCTTGAAACTATGTTTAGTAAAACATACTTCTGCAGTGAACACCTCGTTTTCTTATCAATCTCAAAGCAACTATGCATAAACAGTCAGCATCTAAACAGCAATTTGCAAGGAGATAAGAAACACAAGCTGCATGCAAGCAGCGTGTATTTTGTCCTAAAATATGTTACCAAAGTATCTTTTTTGATGAATGAGTGCAGATCTCCCTTTTCCATATAAGGCAGTACTACAAATGGTCTTTCTCCAGCCTCATACACTATCCCTATCAATGATAGGACATTCTTGTGCCTGAAGTCTATGGTTAAGACTCCTTCATACAGAAAACTCTCTATGACTTCATGGTCCACCTCATCATCTACAATACACTCTGGTTTTAAACCCTTAAATTAATTTTATTGTTTATAAACAACAGTGAAAGTCGTTTTGTTTTCAAAAAGCTAGGCGATGAAGTTTTACTAATTATTTTTCTACCTTTCAAGCATTTTGCAGCTATAGTCTTCATACAACCTGAAGAATTCAACAAAATTCCTTTGAAGACAATCCCAAAGTTGCCCTCTCCGATCTGTCTCCCAATACTTAACATGGGTTTTGGAATCTTTGAACGCGCAATGTGCATTTGCAGATCAACATTAATCTCTCGTCTCTGAGTTAGAGGGATTTCTTCACTCACTTCTCTTAGTTCAATTTCTAAATGAAAATCTGACATACAACAGCCATCAATTAAAACTAAAATCATGAGGTAATCTAATGTTCATATTCGTTTTTTACCTCCGTCTTACTCTAGAGAAAAAAAATATAAAATGTTGGTGATAAGCATTTTCGATGTGCTTAACATTGACATTTAATTCTCAACAGCCGTTTCGAACCACTGGATTATTTGCATGTTCATAGCCAGTTCTTTCACTGTGCATCAACGCTAATTTTGGGGTTTGTCAAGGCATTCAGCGTGATCATTCAGTTCTGAATGCGAACATAAATCACCACATTGATTTTTCTAAAGAATTGTTGTGCCAAATCAATCCACTTGCGGCATTGTTTGCATCAGCCAATCACAATCAACTACTGTATATTTTTTTGAAAAAATTGGCCAAAATAAATTGTTTATAACAGCAGTACAAATTACCGAGTACAATGCGACTAAAAGAGAACCAATAAATTAGAACTGTTGTATTATTATTTTTTCCAGAAATAGGCAGTGCGGTAAAATAATAAAGCTCACGTCACTGCAATGTTTACTATGTTGATTGTGTTTCTACCATAACTTACTAGTTAAAATCAGAAAGCTTAAAAAGTGCTGCCGTCCCAAGTACATTGCCATGTTTAACAATATATTTGATAGCTGATTAATAAATAAATCAACGAGCAAAAATAAAGAGTTCTTTAGTTAACAGGAAACAGTGCTTGAGATGTGCTTTCTAGCGGTTGAGCTCAGACTCAGCAATGTTTGAGCTACTAGGAGAAGAAAACTCTGAAAACTTGTAACAAATGTACACACTATTTTTAATGATTTGTTAGACAAAATGATGGTTCGCGCATTGGTTGCATTGTTGAAATTTGTCCTCTCAATGCGCTGAGACACCAAAAATGACTAATAAGTACATTGAGAAAAAACTAACTAAATATTAGTGTTATTTGCTTATTGTACTTACGGCTTGCTGAGAAACTGAATCTTTGTCTAACAAAAGCATAAATCGTTACTCCAGTTATTGCTGCAGCAACCAACGAACACAAAACATATGACCATGTGGGGGAAAGAGGACTCCCTTCTTTATTCACAAAAGTTTTAGAAGTGACATCATCAGTTGGATCACTGCTGTTGGAATGGTCACTAATATTTATGACTTCTTTATATTGAAAAAATCCTGCTTTTGTGGTGGTAGACAAGCCTGAGACCTTCAAAAGAATTGCAAATGGGTTACAATCTAAAGAAAGGTGTAATGAACCAAACCTGGATGACAAACCCTTTGTTAGTTACTTAGAGCTTTTATACCAGAACACTATATTCTATTTCTCCACATCGCTATAAGTTCTCACCAACTTATTGTTGTTTGCTATCGCTAATGATTAATGGCAACGCCATGTATTTTTATTACAAAATGTTTTATCTCCTCTAGTTAATCCACACCCACAGAAATAGTTGCGTCAAGACGCTTTTTAGTGAAGATCAGTGAATTACCGCTGCTGGTTGTTTTTTTAAATTACTTTCGTACAATGTGTAAAAGTAAACAAATAAAGAACTTGTTATAAAACAGTTTGCCGGCAAGGAAAGCTGCGTGGTGAAAATTATTTTATTAACGCATAAGTTGTCATTCATTGAATGATGAGGATAATAAGAAGAATAGATATTAATAAGTAGTAAGACGATGACTTCATTTTTATTAAAGTGTTATAATTTAATATTTCTTACTACAACAACAACCGATTGTCAGAAATAGAAGTTGATTAGTTTCTTTTCACTTGTATTGTACCATGAATAGTAAAGTATTAAACGACAAACAATGATTGTTGATAGTACAATTGCCATCGGATTGCTACAGAGCCTGTTGCTATGCCTCTTATGTAACTAATGGATAGTTTATAACTTCCTGTTTTATTACTCAGGCCTAGTTTAATTGCAGTTGCGACATCGGCGCTTCCAATAGCAATCCATCTTGGAACTTGGTTTATCGCCACAGTTTTCTCCACCAGTTATTGCCAATTGCTAAACAAAAAGTCTCGCAACAAATTTATTGATAATGGAGTTTCCACTAGAAGTTTTGGTGTTAGCCGCCAATGTAAATAATTTGCCATGTGATAGAAATGTACTAAAATATGTCATGCCATTTACATAGACTTGACTTGAAGTGATACCAACTACGCGGAATGCTAAGGCGAGCTCCGTGGCTTGTGTGCACCAAGGTGAAAGTGATTAGCAGCTAGAGTGTTTGCCTAGAGCAATTACTGACAAGAAAAAGTAGGGTGCACTCTGATGTACTAGAAAATGGGCTGGCTGCAAGCTGAAAATTATTCAAACTACGATTGAGGGGAAGTTTATGATTTACCAACAACTGAGCGCAAATTCAAACTGCTAGCATATTTCCAAATACAGCTTGCAAAGGTTTTTGGAGCTGCTTTACCGAAGACAAAATTATGTTTGGATTCCCAAAATGAGAGCCCACGATTCTACTAACTCTGGGCAAGGTAAATCAACTGAAATCAGCTATTTACCAAAGTTGATGTGTATTTGAGAGAACCAGGGTCGGATCCCCGATGCAACTTCTTCACACAAGTAAGGCAGCGACCCAGAATTATTACACTACATGTCAGTTAAACAATAGGTAAAAACTTGCAATCTGAGAATAGTGAAGAAAGCCCAATTAACGACAGGCATTTATGGATTTTGTCCGCTGATTTAAGAAACGGCACAGCCGTAAGTTTTTTTGGTTTCACTTGAAATGAAATCTTTTTTCCTTTTGTACATTTCTACCTGTTATAAATATTGTGGATAACTTCATTAGCCAAGTATGTGTGCACATATAGTTGGACATGATACTTGACTGTCTGAATCTGGTCCACTGATAGCAGCAATACACATTTATACTTTTTATACATTCTAGTATCGGCAACCTATACACTTACAGGCTTGCTATTCACATTATACCATCATTATACATATCTTTATGTAGTATCATCATGCATTTTAATTTCATTTAAAGGTTCACTTGAAGAGTATCCATCTATTACATGAAGCTGACTAGTAGTGATACATCTAGTACTAAATAAGTTTCGCTTTTACAATTCAAGAATTTGATTAGTTAGTACAAAAGTTCGTTAATATATATATAATACTTTATTTGCATCTACAATATCTTTTAACAAAAAGTATTTTCAGATAATGCCAGAACTAGAAGGAACAAAAAGAAAATGACTCGGTGTTACCTGCGTACACACTAAAACGACTTGGACGCCGAATTCTGCGCAAACTCCAAAATGGTCTAGTGTGAATGCAATCATGGCCAATTCTTATCATATTGCCCAGCCTTATTTGGCTCAAAATCACCGGCAATTTTTTCGCAGATTACAAATGAATCTACAAAACAGAACAAGTGCATGTATTGGCTGGATATTAGTAGTGCCTTGTTAGGAGGCAGAAACTCCAATGGGGCAATTATATATATAAGCGGGGTCAATGAAACCGTTTGATATTCGTTATTTGGGATCTTTAATTGTTTTCTTGTACTTTTTGTATTATTCATAGTGGTAAAATTTATTTTTATGCGACTACTCATAATCTGTCAGGACATTTGGCTATTGTTGAACAATTTAGACAATGACCCATTCAACGTCAGAGTGTTGAGGAGGCAGTCTCAGCTGCTCTAGCTTAGGGAAAGATGCGATGACATTGGGTTGGTATATACTAGTGGAGGGGCCTCTCAACTACCCAGTCATTTGACCATGGGATAAACTAGTGAAAGCCAGCATTGATGGTAGTGCTACCCCCATTGATGCAGAGAATGAGTCTGCCTGTGTAGGAACGCAGAGTAAAAATTTGGTTTTATATCTTTTTACTAGAGTTCAAAGTAATACAGCTGTACGCTCCAAAATTCACTAGCTACTTTCGAACAGCTCTGCAAAGTTTTGCCCAATGCAAGAAAAATGGCTACTTATATAAAAGGTTGTATAAACAGTCATATTGAAAACTGGTTATGAAAGACAAGGTCAGTCAATATAACATAGGTCAGCTTGCAGTTATTTCATAACACATCAGCTTTGGCTCAGCTTGATCCATTCTGTACCAATAGCATTGTATCTAGCTATCAATCAAATGCATCAATGTGGCTGACAACACACACCTCTCTACTCCAAAGATATTTATCTTCTCAGACTACTGATTTGTTATTTGGCACGTAATACTGCATGTTGTTGCCTTTATGTTGGAGCTGTGCTGGAGCTCTTTTTGAGTTGTCAGTGAATTGCTAGAGGGCACGCCTGAATTATTGTGAATCATACGGTACAGATACAAGAATTTATATATATTTATCATTTTACCAGCATACTGTTGGATTAGTATGGAAGGTCGCCATACTTGTAACAGGACTGTTGTTTGAAGATTTTCAACCTGAAAATTTATTAAAATTTACGCAAAGTTTGGTCAAGATCTAGATATTAGTAGTCATCATAGCTCTAAACAGGAGCTGGTTTTAAGTCTAATCACTTTCTAAATTAATTCTATGCTTAGCATATGTACTCTGGAGAGGAGTGGAAACAATTGAGTCTTCCGTGAATGCAGGGTGGCAACCTTGACACAAGCTTGCCTTATAACAATTCTGTGAACCAACTGATTATTTCAAGGCAGATCTTTTCGTTTTGTGATAACATAATTTCTTTGCACTAGATATTAACTGAAAGCATATAAGCAATAACCAATATTTGTAATAAGGGGCTCTGTAACAATATGCATTCGATCATCATATGGTGGAGGGATGCATCATAGAGCATCAGATGCCATAGTTGTAACATTGCACTCGCCCTATTCACTTACCGACACATAATAGTTTTCATTTACCAAGCTCAGTCCTGTACTGTTCAAGTCAATAGTTCCATTCTCTGGAGGGTCCTGCAACGAAAACAAACATATACGGGCACAGCAAAATCCAAATAAATTTTAATAAAAACATCAAGCAAGATGTAAATAATCATGGTATTTGGTTCAACACATATGTGTTCATACAATCTTGATCGAAAAAAACAGAACAAGTGGGATGTCATTTTCCAAGTACAAAGAAAAAATTGCTTTAGAAAAAAAACAAACTTCACCCGAGAAATTTACTTTAGGTCTCAGACGCTGACTAAGGAAGACAAGCACTTGCGCAACTGGACTAAAACACTCATAGGGCTTGAAACAGTAAACATTTGGCTTTCAACAAATGTACACAATAAATTAATCTAAAAAAAACATGCATTGCTACTGTGGTAAATATACATACACATTATGATATAGAAGCCAACATCATCTATGTTTTTCCCCTATGCCTTTGGATTACCAAGAAAAACCTTCAATGGCTCAGGTAAAATTATGATTTGACTGGTTGTCTTTAAGTTCATTGATAACAAACTGCTATTGCTAACCCCACACTGGGTGCAATGGCACAGCTAACACTAACTGTTTGAGAGCCAGTATTGAACACTGCAAGGCCAGAATTGACCCTTGCAGGGCTGCTATTGCCTTCTGCACGGCTGATGCTGGGAACGCAGGGATTACACAATATCACCGTCATGACTGAGGAGTAAACTAACAGCCTGAGAAATGCAGAGTGTTGAAACCCGGACATCACCATTCTCAGATGAAAAAATTGTTTAACCAACTACTACAGATACCTCTGGGACAAACAGAGAACTGGCAGAGGCAGTAAAGGCATGCAATCTGTTGACTCTCCCCCTTTGCCACTTGGTTCTTCATCATTTTAATTAATAGATGATTACTTTGGCGATATTGTTAAGCCATGTGAATATTATTCTTGGGGCTTGTAAATAGGTTATAGACAGAGAGACAAAATAGCTGAATCAGAGAAGGTTGTTGTTGAGATCAAACCTACATCTGCTACCCCAAATAAGCTTAAGATGCAAGTGCTACGGCTATCTTTACCACCCACATGATTCCAAGCAGTTCTGACTTGTTGGGGTCACACCAAAAATCTCTGCATTCTAGGTAGAGTTAAGAAATCTTCCGACTCTCTTCCATTCGTCACCAGCATCATTAAACCAAATGGACAGTGCCCTCTGATCATATGGTGTTTCAGTCCTACTGACCAACCAATAAATTTGAAGGCCGGTCTAACTAATGAGCACTGAGCCTTGGAGATCAATAGCAGTGCTTCCCCTTAAGAAACCAGGCCAGAGAACTTCTCAGAAAGTTTTTTTTATTGCCCTTCCATATTGCCATACAAATAATGAAGTGAAATAACTAGTTTAGGCATTAAAACTAAACAGATCCACAATTAATGATGAAGACCACATTATAGAGTCTACAACTCTTACAGAACACAACATTCCTTCATAACTGTCACCAAACTAATGCGCCCGCCCCTCTCCACAGTTTCCAACCTTAGGAAAAATGCCAAAATTAAGGTAGCCTGCATGCGCGACAAAGGCTTGACTAAGAAAATGTCTAGAGCTTTTAGCTTTTGTGTGGACGGAGTAAAGAAAAGATATGATCATAAATATTTGGCATCAACAACAAATGGTGTAATGCCTTCACACAGCTTTATGAATTGAATATTCTGCCGTTTGGATTCACTTCTACTCAGTAATATTTCAGAAATCCTTAAAAAACTCCATTCTGAATTGCATCGGAAGACGGTCATCCTGTACTAGGGCAACACAATTGCCATTTCCCCCAATTCTCCACTATCCTGGCAAGGTTGGCTGAAGTTTTTTACAGGTTAGCAAGAATCGACCTGAAATTGCAACCCAACAAGTGTGACATAGTTCAGGAGCTCTTTCAATATCTGGGTCTAGTGGTGAGTATGAATGGAGTGGTTTCTGAACCCAACAAAATCACTGTGTAAAAAATTGGGTTACTCATAGGTAGAATATTATTTAAAACTTTCTTTGTACTGTTGGTTGCCGACAGAATTATCTGCCTAACCTGTCTATGGTAGCCCAACCCATACCCCAACAAACAGTAAAAGCACTTCATAGTAATGGGGACTTGAGAGGAGAGTCCTTCAATCAGTTGGAGGTCTGTTCAGCAAATGCTCCTGTCCTGATTCACCCAAAACCCTATGAAGTTTTTACACTGGATGCAGATGCCAGTAACATCAGAGTTGATGCCATCCTTTCTCAGGCTCAAAGTGGTCATGAGAGGGTGTTGTGGATTTTAGTGTTATCTACTTCTGCGCCCACTGTACTTACACTCTGGCAGCCTTTTATTAGCCACTAGATAGCCAGAACGGTCGAAATCAATCATACCAGATTGACCACCCTGCGTATGAATCGGTGCCAACTCTGTATATGGCAGTGCCGACCCTATAAGAAGCTATACCAACCCGGTATGAGTCATTACCGACCTTGCAGGGCCAGCAGGAAGTGACTCAGCCCAGACTGAGAGTTTCAAAGTAGGCTGGGAGAAACAGAAAGACATATCTGGGAGATAACCACCCGTAAACTAGACGAAAAAAACAAGATCAAATGCTGATAATGACAAGAGACCAGGGACAGGAAGTGGCTAGGACTGTGGTTGGCTATATACCTCACAATTCCACCTACCCACCCATTCCACCCACCTATTCCACCCCTACTTGGCACCATATCTATTTAACCATATACTAGCCACTTGACTTGTTATCTATTTATATGTGATTGTTCATTTGCTCATTGAGCATTACTTTTGTGTGACTGGTTACTGTTGAGAACCACTTCCTGTAAATTGCCATTAAAAGGCAGAACTTGTGTCTTGACAGTCAGTTGTAATGGGGCTTTTACTTCTCGTTTCATTCTGAATGAATAAATGCATATTTACTCAACCGCACTGAGTTATGTGTCTGAGCTGAGGGCTCCTTACTGGTTGTAGATCCGGAGATACTCTTTCACACATCTCTCGGTATCATACCGACCTGCTGTTGTCACAAGTTAAATTACAACTGGTGGTAGCTTACCTGTTGGATTGCTACCGACATTAGTTAATGAGTTTCAGCCCCCAATATCCACTACAAGAGTGAACTCATGTAACAGCAAAATGCTGATTCATGCTAAACACAACTATTGCATCACCAAAAAAGAAATTCTTACAGCGGTGCAGGTAATATAAATCTTTTGACCACACTTTTATGGCTGGATTTTCAAACTGCAGACTACCCACGAATTGCTATTAAAGATTTAAGATGAAACCAACGAGCCATGTAGCGGATGATTAAAACCTGTGACACATTTTTAATAGTTACTCAAGCACTAGAAAAACTCTCACGCTATGGCAACTTTGAGGAATTGAGCCAGCAATGTCCAGACAGTTGCTGAAAATACGATACAATCGAAAAGTGTGACTCAACCCTGTTCTTTATCTTTTCAGGTACCCGAGGAATTATCTAATAATAGAGAGGTAAAATCATGGTGATGAGCACAAAAGTACTAAAACGTCTTTTGTTTAAAATTTTAAAAACAGGTACCTCTCTAACAGTTTCCGGTAAATCTTCAGGTAACATTCAGGTAACAAGTACAATTTTTAAAAAAATTGTACCTGTTACCCGAAGGTTACCTGAAGATTCATCAGAAACTGTTAGAGAGGGACTAAACCTAGACCTGCCCTAATACAACACAAGCACTTACTATTTTAGAATTTCTACATTAGTGAATCAGAAATTTGCTTTTTTGCTCTCCAAAATTTTGCAAACACTAGTAATTACAAAAAAAAACATAGTGTAATGAAATAGTTTTTGTATTGCTGGAAATGCTAACCAGTGTGTAGAAAAGTATGCGGCTAAAATTGAGGGGCTAGCTTTGAGTTGCTAGCCTGGGGTTAGTTAGTGATTCAGCTTCTGGTGCCCATAGAGGCATCATAAATTGTCAGTTGTTGGTGCAGGAAAAAAACTTTGAGGAGAGTGTGGTGATAAGATGGTTGGTGCAGTTGGAGTTGAAAACAGAAAGTGCAGGAGACTAATGGGGAAAATTTGTCGGTACACTGTGTTAAAGGGGCAGACAACTTTTGGTTCTATGAAAGTTCAAGCCTAGTTGTGCAAGGGAGTTTCGCAAGAATTCTCAGAATGGTAAGGACTAAAGATGGGTTCAAAAAGTGTATAGAGGTAGAAAAGTTATGATTAGATGTAGTGAGATTGTAACAAGATAGATCGGGAGTCAGGGACATACATAAGTAGTTTGAAAAAGTCGGATTTTTATAAGTATTTTTGCAGATCTACCAGTATGCTATTTTTTACCACTCACCGAAACTGATGTCTCCCAGTAAGAATTAAGTTGGTTTACCTCTGGCTCATCACAAGTCAGCAGTTTAGAAAAGTTATACGATAGTTCAGTGTTGTTTGACAGATCTTTGTAGACATGGAAATCATCCGACCACATTTCAAAAGCCAAGCCAAAGTTAAGAGAAATCGACGAAGAGTTTTCATCTGAAACTATTTAGTGTAAGACATTACTTCATAAATTATATTCAGTACACTCCCTAAATGTTTAAACATTATAAAATAATGATTGATTCCATCATTTTGACGACTAAAACTCAAAATGACTTTATTATGTCTAAAAACGTTAACATATCTGGTCATGAGCTCAAAGTGTAAAAACAAAATTGAAGATATAAACTTTCAAATAAACTGTATGAGCTAATTCAGCTTCTGTTAATAAATTCAACACTGTACAACTCACCTTTTTCTTGCAGTTGTTGCTGAAGCACATTAAGTTCAGCGCTCAAACATCTCAAAACCTCGGGAGTTGTTACTAGACACTAGAAAGAGTGCATAAGTTTTTTTGTTTTTAAAGTAACTGCGGTTGTGCAAATTTAACTTCAAGTTGATTACAGATTGTTAATCGCAGTCATTAGGATCAAATATGTTAAACTCTCTTTTCTAAAATACTAAAATGGAATATTACTGTGAAATTCAACTGATATGTTGTTGTCTCATTTACTCCTTTATCCAGGACATACAACCACAACGATGGCTCTGCAACATCAAGGTCTTGACCAGCGATTATCAATGGCATTTCTCCACTAAAAGGAAATAAATCATTATCAGTGAGCAAAGTTTATATTAACAATAATTTAGTGGACCTATGAAATTTACTTTTGTAATATAGTAGTCTTTAAGTTAACATACTACTAAAAATACCACACCAATCTGGTGAATTATTGTCGAAGCAATAACAATGGCTGACAGAAAGCAAGTTTACAGTCAACATGTGAAAGTTTTACTGCCAAATTCACAGGCATACTTTGCCTTGTTTCTGCTGGATAAAAAGAAAAGCATCTTCATAGCGCCTAAAAACAGTTTTTCTAATAAAAACCTGTTTTATTTAAGTCAACTATGGATAGGGCATGTTAACACATGAACGTGGGAGTTCTGCAGCAAAACATACAGTAGCCAAAGTTTACTATAGTCAACATAATCATTTAGTTGAAACTGAGTTTTCTTCCACATAGTAAAAAACCAACTGCTGAACAAGTTTGTTCAGCAGTTCTGAACGCTAATGTTTAAAAACTTGCTGAATAAGTATTCATCTCAGTATAGCTGAATGGATGTAACTAATCAATTTCCTAATTAGGCACCGCAGAAAAACTTTTGGTTATGATGCTGTCAAAAACATCAGTGAATTTGGCTAGAGTATCAAACTTTTGAAAAATTAACATGGATAGCGCTGGTGAAAAGAATTGAGAAAAAATTTACAAAGAAATTTGAAAAACGCTGCTAAATACCCTTGTGTGCAATTTGTAGTCTGTATGGTCTCTATTTCAGGATTGTACCGATAGAGGAATGTGAATCTAGTGAGACTGCCGCTTCCAACATAAAGGGATGTAGATGGTAGTAACCTCACAGTGACCCTATTCACTTCATTTCTGGGTACGCTGCGTAAAATTAGCTCCGTTCCCCTGTAACATGAAGACATGGAGGTGAACACAAAATAGACAGTCCGTTATGTTTTTTTCGTAGTAGAATTAATTGATTTAAATTCAGTTGCTGACTTCAAAGAGTCATTTACAGTATTTGAACTACAGCTTGTTTATAACTGATGTTTCCAGGAAAATACAGTTCTTTTATTCTGCCATAGCTTGTAGCTATATGTAGGTTTTTGTAAAACCCAAAGACAAAACAGTATTAGAAATTGGGATTGTAGTGACAAGTGGAAACAGGAGTATTTTCGAGAATAAAAATAAATACCGATGTCAGAGGGATTTGAACCAGGTGCCTAGATAGGAGCAAGCACTCCACTAACTATTCCACCATGATCAACAAATTTTTGCGCATTAAAAACAACCTGAATGTTGCTAATCCGTAAAGTTTATCAATAATGAGAGTTTTGCGGATAATTTTTATGCGAAAAATACTTCCATGGTTGCATTTGAACCCAGACCCTCATAACCGCAGGTTCCAACAAGAAATATTATGGCATGAAGCAGCATATAAACAGTGGTTAATGAAAACAGTATTCATCGCTTACATACAATTGAATATCTGTGTGCTCACTTTGCGCAATACTGCTCAAATCTCTTCAATTTTTTTCAAAATTGTTCGTTTAACCAATGGAACATCATTTCTTACAGAAATAAGTTTGATAAAAACAACTTTTTTTATTCAAAAACATGTTTACTGATAAAATGTTGTCAAAGCAGTTCTCAATTCATGTTTTTGCCCTACCTGCAGCTTTTGTAAGTAGAGAATGACTTCAAGCGAATTTTTGTCTGAAAGAACGGGGAAAGAACACGTGGGTGCAAATAATTGCATCAATCAAAGTGGCGGTTCATGACTAACAGCCACAGTTTGATTTGGAAATCCCTTTTTTGAAATGGAATAGCTGTATTGTCAATATTCCGTGAAACTGGGAAGAAGAAATTTCGGAAAGAAAACTCCTAGGCCGATGTGACTGACATTTTCATTTATCTCTGGGTTTTCTGGTATCGCTCCAGGAAAGCATAAAAACACTGTTTTTGGTGAATTTTGGAAAACTGAAAATAGAAGAACTTGAAACATTTTTGTGTCATTGCTTTGAAGTCCAAAATGGTGCAAAAAAACCCTAATGCACACCTGTGTTGCATACCTGTAATGCACACCTGTGTTGCACACCTGTGTTGCGAATCTGAGCTAAATTGGCCAGTTTGTTCTCTAACGGGAAGCTCTTTTATGTTGGAAGATCAGTTTTCGTTAGAATCTAAGATGGCCTCTTCCGCATCAATTTTTAACACTGTTTTTTCAATTGATATCAGAAGAGAAGCAAGAATCACCATCATCCAAAACTTTGATGCATTTTGTCAGTGAGATTCAAGTATTTTAGGCATTTTAGAGCCCAGAAAACGATCCCCCCCCCCTGCTAATGTACACACGCCATTCAAGCCCGCACGGTTTGGAGGAACTGGCTATGTTTAATATTTTATAGCCGGCTTTATGGAGATTGCTGAAAACAATGAATGGCCAGAACAAGTGGCTATGCTACATATGAGAGAGTCGTTACTGGGTAACGCATTGATCTGTGGAAAACCTCCACACCTTCGAGGCATCTTCGCTGCCCGTAGAGCGAGGTTTGGTTTAACCTCCAGAGAAGCCAAGTCTAGACTGGCTAGCCTCCGCAGAATGTATCAAACCACTCTGCGAGAATATGTGAATGAGGTAGAACGGTCGGTGAACATCGAATATGGTGATCTCCCTGCCCGACCTATGCAATTCATGATGCTAGCTATCTTCAGTGCAACAATTGAAAGTGCGTGCTTACAGCGACACCTCTTGGCCATGCAGCCCGCAGACTTAGCTGACGCAGTACACTCAGGCAATGAATACCTGCAAGTAAAGACCTCCCATGATGAGTGACCCGCTCATGTAAGGACAGTGGATGAAGAATAAGAATAAGAGAGGAGAAGCCCAGCCACTCAAAGTTCACCTCCTCCAGCACCCTTAACTCACTGGCACAGCATATGCACACCGTTCAAATATCAGCTACAGAAGATCCTTTGCTGAGGATAGCTGAGTCTCTGCCAGCACTAGCGACGAAAATTAATTTGCTAAAACAAGTAAAGAACCCTACACCGAACACCGCTGATGCGGACCACGCCCACAACGCTTTGTTGGAGCTGTGGAGACGTTGGGCGCATGAAACAAGAAACACGAGAAACAACTGACTACTAGACCTAATTACCCAGCTAAACGAATGGGAAATGGCAAACGCCCGTAGAAGATTTGATGGCCTCTAGCTGCGAAAGGGCAAGCCATGCACCTGTCAAAAGAAACAAACTCTGAGTAAACTGGCAAAGCACCCCCCCCCCCCTCTCTCAAAGTGAAAACAGCCAGCACAGACCACCCTGAGTTAGAGCGCCCCTACCAAGCCCATCACTTCCTGCCAGGAAGCATGTACGTACGGCCAGTGTCAATACTAATAGACACTGGGCGTTCAACAAACTTCTTGTCCAGACACACATACCATCATTTGTCGTGGGGCATGAGAGACACCCTACAATAAGTGAACCCCATGGATTGATGGTTGACGACTCTAGAATAACCTTCTATTGAACTGTCAGAGTGACACTGTAACTCCTAGATCTATACAGATACAAACTTCGTTATAAGTGATGTAAGCAAAGATGCCATAATCGGTATGCCATTTCTGACCACCCATGAGTTCACTATGAAGTTTAGTGACTCCATCATCATAATTGATGGGCACAGGCACAGATAAACATGGGAGACCGCCGGACAAAATAAGGTAATTGCTCCCAAAAGCGAATTTTATGGATGAAATCTAGCTGAAACCCCCTAGTAGGGAAGCCATTACCCTTACAACTACCCCCCCCCCCCCCTGGCAGATATACCTGCTGGGAAGACACCAAAAAAGCTGTTGAGAGGTGAGTGGCACCCTAACAACAAAATTCAGTCCAATCGGATGAAACTATGGCCTACAGAGCAAGGAATGCGCAGACTACCCCTGTGCCCCAGTTGGCTACACCCCTGGCAGAAGCGGGAGTTCCTTGCATTCCAGAGAAAAGGGGAATACCCACTAGCCAGCCAGAGCAACCAGTATGCATGTTAATTGACAGCCTAAGCTATGTGGGAGGAAGTGGAAGTGAAAGACGCTATGAGGCAATGTTGGGAAACCTCGGGAAAAAGAGTAAATTGGCTGCATCGGACAGGGGAGCAGTAGCTGTACCACTGTGCTTAGTTTTAAAAGAATCAGCAGAAGATTTTTTACAAGCTGGTTTTCAGCTTCAACGGTTTACTCTGTCCGACTGCCCACAAAGACCTTTCACAGATACCCTAATACCCCAGTCAGCACGAACTTTCTGTTGTCGCAGGAAGCGTGATGAGTCACGACTGCAGTTCATGCTACAGCCAACCAGTTCATTCTACCTAGTGAGAGCAACAGAGAAGCACCTCTGAACTCTGTACTGACCAACAAGATGGACATCCCACACCTGAATGATGAGGAAGATGATAGAGTATTGCTAGAGGAAAACCTGGAGGAATATACGGGAGCAGCCAAAGAAAATGGGCTATTAGCCATTCCTACCAAGGAGCTGTTTAAATCACCCCCAGCAGCAACCACTCTACCTAGTGCAAAATATACCTTGAAGAAGGCAGAGGAAACTGCTACCAAGGATGGTGAGCTAACTCCGTCTCAGATAGCATATTGGATTTTTAAGCATAGACTTGAAACTGATCCATTAGTTTTAACTAAAGGTAGCCCCACTAGAGTAAATAGAGCGCTGCCCAAACCAAAGGGCACTTGCCACCATATGATGGTAGGGACAGGTCTCAGCCAAAAGTAATTTCGGCGCAGGCCTTCTGCAGGAAGGCAGAATCAAATTTAAGTGGGAAAAACCCTACCACTCATAAAGTTAATTCTATGCCAACCAGGCACAGCTCTATGCCGGCCAGGGACACATCTATCCTGGACCAGGATACATTTTCCCAGGCCCGGGGTCCTTCAGAAACCTCCTGCAGACTGATCAAAGGTTGCGAAGTGGCGGAAAATGCTTCGCAGGCTCTCAGGGATGAGAACTCTGAGACGAATGATAGACAAGGAGACAGTACACCCTCCAGGGCTATAGTAGAGATGCTACAGCCACCTTTACCTGCTACCCCGATCCAGGGTCAGGAGAAAGCTCTGGGAAAGAGAAAGAGGGTTAAAAGGGGAAGCCGAATGCTCTGACCTACCTCGCAGGTGACTGATGTCACAACAACCATACCGTTGGATGATGTTCCAACCACACTGGCCAAGCTGACTGATACTCAGCCGCCCAGTCCATACACTCACACTTGTAATAGTTTTGTTACAATAACATTTGCTTAACTACGCAGCCCTCGTAACCGAGATGATATTGTTGTAGGAACAGGATCGACCTCTGAAGTTAGGGTAGCCCACAAGTGACTGTACGCTTGGTACAAGTAGTTCCTAAAGAGGAGAAGGAAGAGCTGCCAGGAAATTCTGAAACTCCTAAGCCCTGCCTCACCATCGAGGATAAGCCTACCACCTCGTATGGACCAGATGGCAAAAAGAAGCCAACCCGGTGGCGTACGCTATGGTGGGTGGCTAAGGTCAAAGAGGACAGGATTAACACCCTAGTGACGAACGCATGAGACACCATCTGCTTCAACTGCCAATACCATGCGCATTTACATAAATCAGCATTACATTAGGCACTATTGCCGATGCCAGTATGACAGCGAAAGCCCCGGGCGCCGTCTACTCCCATCAAGCGAAGTTTGATGCTCCTGGCAATCCTATGCATTACCAAAAGACCAGCATTATGTATGCCGTGGACAGACCTAGTTTCACTAGTTTCACTAGGTTCTGTCAGTTTGTGCAATGAACTGACTATCTCAAATTCAGGAAGTGCAGGCCTACTCAGATTGATGAGAGAGGCGGCAGGGAAGCTGCTGCTAAAAAGCGGAAGACCTTCCCAACCTACAAGGTGACCGTGACAGCCCCTCCTGAGGTGGGTGATACGTCTGCTAGTGGCAATCACTGTTATTCTTACAAACAAACAATTGTTTAGCAGAGGGAATCGAAGCAGAAGTAAGCAAGTTGAAGAAGAACTTGCAGCAATTACGAGGGCTCCTCATAAAAGGACATTTAGACGAGAGTGACAAACAGGTTGTCAAAGCTGAGGCACGACTGATTACTGCTGAGATGAGTCGATTGACAGAGCAGGCAGATAGCCTAAAAGGAGAACTCTTTAAAGTTAAGAAGACTTCCTACTGACTCTTTACGATAATCTTGGTGTGTCATTGCCTGTATTCTTCTCCTGTAAATATATAAATACTCATGAGTGCGGAGACACTTCCCTTTTATTTGCTCTGGTTATTCTGTTCTTAAAGACTGATTTTCTTTAATGGTGAGAGGTGTGTGGTGGATTTTACTGCGCAGAGGTCCCCCTGATGGTGGCTACCATAGGCATGCTTCCCTTAGACACAATAGACAAGACCGGGTTCTATTGTAACGAAAATAAATTGCTCTGCTTCAGCAATTAACTTTAATAATTAATCATACCTGCACAGGGTATTTACTACCCCGGCCATGGGTAGCTATCCCGACCCGGCATCAAGATGGCTGCCATAGCCTGGGGGAGCAAACCTAGCTCCAGAACCTCCGGAGACGTTATCCAGGAGCTGGCTAACCTTAGATCTTAGAAAAAATTAACCAAAAACTTGCAAAAGACCAAGGACCCTACCTATAGGAGATATCCACTTACTACTGGACAGCTAGTCATAGACTCTGTTCCTTACTTCTGGGTGCCAGATTGCTTTAACGTATTTACTTAAATTCTATTGGACAATGTTACTTTGTATATATTATATTGCTTTCTGCCACACTTCCTGTGCATGATGGAAAGTGTCCAAAGTGCCTACAAAAGGCAGAGCATTTTTATAACTCATTGCATTACTTCTCAGCCTTGCATTGGATTGGCACCTTGTATCCTGGCAATGAATATAGGTTACCATACATCACTTGAAAGCACCGAGTGTATATGTCTGAGCCTAGGGCTCGTTATCATTGCTAAAGTCAATAGTTTGCTTTACAACACCTTGTTTGTGCCATCCCGTCACGGGGTCACTTCTGGGGAGAAGTAGACTGTTGCTTGTCAGGCCTAAGAGTGCTGACTGTGTAGTTGTGCTGACAGACGGGCAGTCTGTGCAGTGACAACCCCCTAGCGGAAGATAGTGTGACATAAAAATCCTCTACAACCGCATTTATTTCAAAATACCCCAAAAAGTCTTCAAGTATGCGATTTACACTCATCTACACCACTACCCAAAATTTATGCAAAATTTAAATGGCCACAGTGAATAGCCACACATATTAATAATACTGAGAGAAAAACAAAATCTATTAGAAAATATATGGTAACGTTAAGACAGATGCACAAAAAAGGAGGGAAACTCAGAAATATCTGGGTTTTAATGATTTAATATTGTTATAGTCATGTCTTACCTATTCTCCACTGGAACCAGCTCTTGATCAATTAATGCGTGAGTGATGTTAACTTCATGCCACGTGATGTAGTCACCTTGGATTCGTATAACTGTGCCTCCGGCTATTGGGCCATAAGATGGAGAAAACTTATGCACTATTGGTTCCTGTGCAATTATGGTAATAAAATTATGAGAGTAGGTCAAGGTTACTAATGGCAATTTTAAAAAACTGACTGTATTATAAAAATATTTGACATATAATGAATTAAGCAGTCAAATATTTAGAAGAGTAAAAAGTTAACCTACACATGTTGGATTGTCGGCGATTACTCCTGAGGTGTTTGTAGGCCTACATGGACACTGACCAGTGGAGTGATTACACAACTTAGACATGCTGAGGTCAGTGCAGTCACAATTAACACAGCGTCCAGCAAAATAATTATATCTGAATGGGTGAGAAGATGTGCTGCAGTTTTCACATTTGTCATCTTCCATCATCTGTGGACACTCGCATTGGTAAGCTTTACTTTTGTCAGAGAAAAAATTGATATATTCAGATATGTTCTGTGGTGATGGATTGATTAACTTGTAACTAGCTCCTCCACAATGTGGCCTAAAAGATCAGTGTCATTTCTGAAAGGTATGTATGAACACATAAATTAAAAGGTGTTAACCTATACTACGTGGGCCAACATTTACTTTGACCTAGGCAGAAGTAAGTAATCAAGACTTGCATGTAAAACTAAGGGTCTGTTTTATATGTTTACGAACAGACCACTTCGCTAACTGAAAACACATACTAGACTGGGAGGAAAGTGCTACAGTCCATCAGAGGGACTATTTCATGTATGAACAGAAAGCTACCAAGGTCTGTTTATATAATCCATGACACACTCAAACTATACTGTATACTGATATTGGAATTTTTGCCCTTGTTTCCAGTTTGAAGTAGTACTAATCAGCTGGAAATAAAATACGTTCTACCTAGAACAATTTCCAGAGTCTTCTGACAGCTGACTGAGAAATAAATGACAATGTGTAAGGATTAGAATTTGAATAAAGTTTTATACCAAAATTTTACAAAACAACTACTTGAGTATTGCGATAGATTCTCATAGTGGCCACTAGCAGTTGTTTGCAGTTCTGCATGCAGCAGAGGCACAATCTAGCTGAGAAGCGAAGGGAGGTTCCAGCGGGAAATTATGCGCTAGCCACCAAAATGTGTCTGCACTTAGTGATTACAAGGAGGTGCATTTAGACCATGCAGACAAAAGTTACAAGAAAAATGACTAATCACGAGCTAGCACAATAAAAATGGCATTCTAGTTACAGATCTCCGGCTTGTCATCAACAATTGACTGAACAAAACTGTGTCATTTACATATTTACTCATACCACATATTGGTACCTAGCCTGCAAACCATTTTAGTTCATGAAAAAAGATCTCAACATAGATTTTTTTAGCACTAAACCTCCCTTGAAGCTTTGAAACCAGTTACTTATGGTTTGCAACAATGTAATTTAGAGCCTTGTATAGCAAATGCTCTTCAGTCTCTGATTCTCTTTTCTGTCCTAGTTTAACCCGTCCTATGCACTACCATCCACTGCTTACCTACATCCTCTTATTTACCCAATGCTCAATCGTTAACCTTTTTCGGTCTTTCAAAGATATACTTTGCACATCAAAAACAACCACAGCCAGCAACTGCGAGTATACAAAAACTAGCTGAATATTTCTGGATTTTTTCATAACTGAAAATTCAACCAAGTCTAGAATAATTTGGTGTTTGCCGACTGAGTAGGTGAGTCTAGCCAAGCGTGTGGGAGACTCACCAACACTTTTCATAATGCCTGAGGCGATATAGTCGGGATGGCTTACCCAACCTAGCAAGTTCATATCTGTCTGAATGGGAGGCAGATGTGAGTGCCCCTTATGACTTTGACACAATTCTTATCACACACCCTTCATCACAAGTGCAAAGTAATTCTTTCCATTCTACTCCAAGTTTGATGTGTTGTGAGAAAAGGCACACCCGGTACACTGTCTCTATAGACCTGACTAAACATGAAAATCGCCTGGGTCTTGAAACCCGTGATATGGAAGAGCACTTGGATTTTGCCAAAAAAGAGAATGTATGTAGCACCCGCCATGACTCTATTGGTGTCAATCTATTGTAATGTAATGTTTGTAACCAGCAATAGATTATCAAATGCAGGTTTGAACAAGTGATTCGCAACGCAACTGTTGTCAATTGGACTGAATATAGATCTCAGTCCCAATCACCCCGACAGAAAGTGATTGTTCTTGTGAAGCCCTATTACCAGAGGGTAACGGTTGTCAGTGGGCCTGACCTCGGTAGGCTTGGTAACTGGAGGGTGTCTTTTCTGTTGTGTTGAGAAAAATGACAATTGTACCCTGGGGTTCTAGAACAGTAGGATGAGGCCTCTTTAAGGATGTGCATGTAGGGATGCGCGGAGTTCCACTTTTGTTGGCCAACCCTTCTAGTGGAGTATACGGATTAGTAGTGGGTACCTTAAAAGGCTCTGAGACTGAAATGGCTGCGATGTTTTCCTGTCCTTGTGTTCTGGCTGCGGAGTGGACAAATGGGTTTTATTCATTTAGATTTTCTTTTACTTTTCTGAAGGTTCAAGTTGGTTTGTTGTAGAGAGTGATTGGGTTATCTACTGCAAGTGATTCCGATTTTGTGACTAGAGGTTGACTTTGTTGGGGGTGTGTTGGCCGATGTATCACTGTTTCAAGTTTCTCTGTAAGTAGCCTATGCCTCTACACTCCCAACACAATAGTTGAAAAATTATTGGGTGCGACATATCAACTCAGGAAGCCACTGGTTGTTGCTTTAACTAATTGTATCTTCATGAACTGCTGTTGGAGTTGCTTTTATTAGAGATTGACTGCTGCAACAAAGATCTGTATGTTATCATCATAGCCATGAAAGTCTCCTTTGTTATGAGCGTGAGTTGGTGAACCTTGTCGATGAGAGTAGAGATGGGGCTAGCTTACCCACTAGGAAAGGTCATTTATCATGATCTCCTTGCTTTTTTCCTGCTGCTCTCCATTTTGGTTCCTGTCTTTGAATCTCACTCTAATGAATGAACACTCCATGCGATCTTTTACTGCACCTTTCACTGTATGAAGTGGAACTGCTACTAAATACAGTTCTTAGATGTGCATTTACCAACTAGGAACTGTATCTAAGATCATACAATCTATTCGGTAGGGAGAAAGATCATCGTAGGTAAGGCGGATGAACATTTCTCCCTCATGGGCGTGTTCCTATAGTGACAGCTTGATGAGCAGTGTAAAGATGTCTGCCAAGCCTCAGGTTTTTGGCGGTGTGTCTGAACTGAGCATGGAGCACAGTAAACCTCCTTCAGCATGAGGTAGTTTGCCATACTTATGGGCATCATCTCTTAAGTTCCGTCTAAGGTACAGCAAAGTGGGAGCAAGTCCCCAATTATTGCCATCAAAGACCTCGACAAAGCAAGCAATGAAGTACCCAGAATTGCAGCTGCTGCCACATCTGAGAACCTTGAAGGATCCCTAAGCTGGCTCTTGGGGAGATCGTTTTATCAACCTTTGTATTCCGTCTGAAAATTGGTCAAACCCTACTGTTGGCTGGGTTTCCAACGGGCTTCTACCAACACTTCTGGCTCTTTTGGTTGCCAGGTTTTAACAAAAGTAGAGCCGTGTGGTATAAGGGTCCCGGTAGTAATGGCCCGTGTACAGGATAAATAGAGTTAGAGTAGCTTCCAGAAGAAAAATGAATTTTCTGGTAAGGCTGTATGCAAGGCCAAAGTAGCTGCTAAGTGGAAATGAAATGGTGTAAAGGCTGTACACAGGGTATGTGCTTCAAAATAGGGTGTGGAGACTGTATACAGGGTAGAAAGGGTAGTTATTTTTCTGCTCCTCTTGTTGTGTCCTTCGTTTGCTGGTATTCCATTCTGGCCACCAACGTAGTAAACTTCCAAGCAACCATCAGACTCAGCAGCGCCCAGAACACACAAGTACACTTTTTATTTTTACCTTCACTCAACTCCACAGAATCCGCTTCACCAAAGAGTCTATTCTGCTAAAGGGTTTACTTGGCCATCAACAGTTACCAGAGCAGAGCCTCAGGCTCAGACCAATCAGACAGCATTCCAGTATATACACAGTTTATCAGGCACAATCTACCTAGCAGTATAAGACTTAGCTTTACAAAATCCCAATAAACTCTTAATCTAATCCACAAAGTTTCTCTTTTTATATGAAATGGTGACAAACTGTCACTCCCTTATTAGGGCTGAACCAATCATAAACATAATTACAGACCATGCACCAACAAAATATTTTACAGCGGCCTGATACAGGTAAAACCATACACATGAGGTATAACTTCTGTTTAATAAGCACCAACCAATCACATCCAGAGAAAGCAAGATATCCTTATTAGGATGTCCAGTTTCCTTAGCCAATGCCCCCATAACCTGTAAGCTCCTCTAATCATCTCATTTGGACAGGCCGCCTTACTCATCAATTCTATACATTAATTCAAAAGAAATATGTATAGGTAATGAAGAGGGGGGGGGGGGCCTCCGGGTCCACCATAAACTTCCGCGATTGACCGGGTAAGGGCTGTAGGGGTATATTAGGTTGGGAAGAGGTGGGAAAGGGGGCCTGGTTGGTCTAAATATCATACAAACCTCCCATAGTCTAGAGCCTTTGGCTCAGATGCATACCTCGGAACTTTAGAGTAGCATTCATTTATTTTCAAAGAATACGAGTAAGTACAAGTCCCAATACACACTGATTAAAAATGGCTAAAGCTCTGTCTCTTATAGGCAGAGCACAGGAAGTAACATACGGCAAGGGCCAATGACACAGAAGTAAGGCATAATGCAGCAAATAAACAAAACTATATAAATATTAACAAATGAGATAAGGCATACAAGCTTAAAAATGTGTGGCACCCAGAAGTAGCAGGCTGAGTCATGGGCTAGCTAGCCAGTCTCAAGTAGTTCTAGTTCCTGTGGTTAACAATCAGTCTTTGTAAGCATAGTTCCTCAATTTCTGCCAGATGAAATGGTAGATATATTATGGATATGATCATCTATTTCTCCTAAGGCTGCTTCCAGGTCCCAGGCTATGATGAGTCACTTCCTGCCGGACCGGTATGGCTCCCACAGAGTCAGTACTGACTTATACAGGTCAGTACATGGTCGGTATGGTATAGATGTAGGGTCAGTTTGGCACCGATGCAGGGTCGGTATCTTACCGGCTCATTGTTGGTCAATCCATTTTGAATTACTACTGGTGTTCTGGTCATCCAATGTCTATATAAGTGATGCCAGAACAATTGCTAGACGTCTGAGCACATGTGAGCACTATAAAAATCCACTACAAGAGTGTGATAAAGTAAACTTATGGGAAAAATGAGCAAATATAGGGAGCGGGCAAGGAACAATTTCACAGTTAATGGGGCTAAACATACCAATTATTACTTAACTCCCTAGCAATACAGTAATATATAACCAGAGAGGACTGTTTCTAGCTCCCTTGTGAGGTTAACAACTAGTGGGCCTTATTAAATCATCTCACATTAGTTAAGCTTTATGAATAGATCAATTTCTGCACCTGCAAGCTCTATTCAACCAATTGTTTTAGCAGTTTACAAAAAACTGCTTCAGATTTGCCTTAAGCATTGATGACTGTTAAGAAAAACTGACCTCCAAATCACCAGTGAATTTTTTTTAAAATAATAGTTAAAAACGCTCCTCAGGAGGTTTTATTACCTGGCAAATATTCTGAGTTCACTGATATGATACCAGTACTGGGGAGGCTCCGTTGAATTGCTGTAATGATATTGAAGTGTCATGTAAACCTTGTCACCTACGAAAGTGCTGTCTAGTCTCATTGATGTTTGCATGTATGGCAAGATTGGTAACTCCCAATAGAGATACCCATAACTGAAATAAATACAGTATACTAAGATGGTAGGTGTAGACTTATAGACCCGGTGCATTATTGAAATTGTGGTATAATACTCCTCTGTTTCGCAGAATAGAAAACAAATCATTGCTCAGGTGAGTTAAGCAATTCATGCCGTCATTGTCTTCTCCTGTTTTTTGTTTTTGTTCGAGGAGTTATGCTCTCTTATTTTTTCGCACTTGGGCGAACTTTCTTTGTTAATTGGGCTATACTGGTCATACAATGCTTACTGGCACCTTTCACTTATTAGGCAAGTACATTTATCTACAGCACAGCTCATTTGGTCAATGCTGCTTAGGAGAGACACCACTTATCTATCCAGCTCGAACTTCCTAAGGTAAATAATTTGGTTGGTCGTAAAAGTTAATTATCTGTAGTTCTACATGTTTGGTATAAATTCGGTTACACAGAAAGAATCAGCATCGTTCCTGATGGTGAAATTCTTTAAACATCAACTCTTACTAGCTTTTGCTTTTTTTACATCTGTGATTTTTTTCTACTGTCTTTTTTCGTCCTTCAATGATTTCAAAATTGTATCATTTATATTTTTGAGACAGCATTTTGGTCACTCTACATTTTCCACTACAACGTACTTTAGACTTTGACATAACTTTTGACAACCCTTAAACTTATTTTATTCTCCGTGGTGTTTCACTCAAGGTTTTTTGCTCAGTGTTCTTTAAAAATTTCTGCCGTGTCATGATCAGCCTACCGCAATAATGGAGACAGTTCTCTGTTACATTTTTTTTACTTGTTTTTAGCTTTCCTACCTTTTTGTCGGTTTCTTTGCTAAGTGAACATTGCAACCAAATTTGTAATTTCTCAATTGGAATTTTCAACATGCTTTTGTGAATGATTTGTGTTTGGTCAAAAATTAAAGTCTTTGTCTCCAGTAGTTTTCTCAGCACATATAAAACCTAGTTTGTTGTAGGTTTAAACAATGATCTTTTTGTTGGTTCCAAGAAACCACTGCATCTCAACTTACAATCCACATTTTTGTTCTTGTTTTTGACTGTTTCTTGCCAGATTGTGTGTGATTCTTACTCAATCCTAATGTTTTGTGTGGACTCGGTAAATTTATTGTTCTTCTTTGTCCAGAAAATTGCTTGGTTTTCTTGATTAGCATTTAATTTTTTTGCCAACTCGTTTCGAAGTAGCTGAGTGAGGAGTCCTCCTGGTGAATATTCTTGCATTGCCTTCACTTGGTATACAGGAAGACCTGCTGCCAGTTAATAAACATTAGTTGACTAGTATGTGAATGCATAACTAGCTTTCTACTGCAAAGTATGCTAACTGGTTTTAACTGAAGTGTGCTACTTCCAATATTTTGGTCAGTGAAAACTTGTATGCTCATCATATATATGCATAGGGTGATAGGTATTATGTAATCATATCTTATATCACAGCAATTAATTACTGATTGTTATAATTATAGGTGGTGATAACAAAGAAGAGTGACTAGTGCCAGCGATGCTGATGATTGCTACAAGTAACAAAGCAAGTCACACTATTGCGCTCCTAGTTCATTGTAAAAAATTAAAAAGATTTTGGATCAAGTTTTGGCAAATTTTTCATTTCAAATCTGTTTTTTTTTTCATCTGAGTATGTGCCGGCACTGATTTCTATATTATATTATAAACATGTTTTAGCTGTGCTAATCAAAATCAGGTTTTAAGGCTCAAATTTTATGCCAACTTTCTGCACAAAAATTGGAGTTTCATAACAGTTCATGGGAAAAAAAACTGTCCAATTTTTACATTAGTGCTCATAAATTTTCCAGCATGGACTGTGAGGGTACATCAGAAAACAAACTTATTTCAGTTGCGCAAAACGCCCCTGTCTACAAAAACGCAATTAAGGTGGTGGCCTAGTGGAAATTGCTAATGTAGTCACAATGACTTAGCAAATTATGACAAAGATTTTCTAGCATACCACTATACTAACTCCTCTTGTCAAAGTTGCAAGTATTTTGCTAGAACAGTGAAGCTTGGGTTCTGTTTTTTTTTGTAAATTGTTATCATTCACTGCTATTACAGAGTTGAAAACAATACTCAAGAAAATCTAGTGACTGCTCAAGCATTCTTATTTGTTTTTATTCACTGTCTGTTAGCACTGTTTTTATTCCTTTGATATCTGGTCCAATATTTTTGGTTTTTTTTTGCAATCTCTCAACTCGTTCTCAAGATAAGGCAACAATACATATCATAGCTGGAGGTGCTAAATTTTTACGTTTGACAAACAGATGAACCCTAAGGTTACATTTAAATGCCTCTGTAAGATTGGCACTGGGCCCTGCTACTAAATGATGAAACAGATTGACTAATGCATAGATGCATAGTGGTCTTTGTCAACTGTCTAGTGTGTGGAATCTGTTAAAGCTTTTCTTGTTAACAACAATCTTTTGTTCTTTTGAAATGTGTAAAGTTATTAACAAGTAGGAGATGAAAAGCCTTATGTAATCATATCTTGCAGCCCAGCAACTAAGTAGCGTATTGTTTAATTACAGACCATAAATTACATGAACAAATGTTTTCCCAAAATATTTTTTGTGTTAGAGATAATTTAGAAACAAACACAGTAATGTTATTAAAACTGCCTTGATGTAAAAACCTTCAGCAGTTAGTATTGATAGGTTTCGATATATCAATTAAAATGTTAGATATAATATGGAAGAAAAAAAATTGAGCGGATGATGCAGATGTTTGAAGCCACACAATTTTTTAAATTTTTCAAGCAAAAAAAATAGATTGGCAACATTTATGTATGACATAGCTTGTCACATTCAAAATCAGCCCTTTACTGTGTTAGTACCAGCTTCGAAACACCTAGTGATTAAAGCTGGCCAAATAATACTGTATTTTGCACATTGTTGTGTTTGTGCATACCAGAATATATGTTTGTAGATGCAAACTTACTTTATTACTGTATTGAGAATTAGTTAACATGTAAAAATAGTGGAAATTCTCTCTATATCTGCTTATAGGCAATTATGTTACTCTCTCATCTATTACTTATAAAAAGTGTTTCCTTATATATAAGGTATTTAAGCAGCTGTACACAAGCTTGGCCTGATGTTTTCAATAGCTGTACACAAGCTAGAGTAGCAAAGGATAATAATAGTACAATCTTAGCACTATAATGGCCAGCTCGATCGACTGTAATTTCATCATACTTATATCTGTTTCTGAACTCTTCAACAACACGCAAATGAACTCTCTATACTCTCTAATTGGCCTCAATGGCCTCCACTAGTCAATTCCTTATCCTCCAGCCGTCAACAGATCAGACCTATAGGCCCCCACTAGGCACGTCCCCTTTCTCCAACCACCAACACACCAGACCTATTAGCCTCCAACGGACCAAATTTCCACTCTCTATACTTCTCTCAAAGCCAAGGGGCAGTCTTACAGGCAAATAACCAAACGAACAACAAAGTATATAAAGAAAGTTAGCGTAATACTAACCTATCAATACAATGGGGTTTGTAACATGTTTAATGTGTTACGTTTGAAACCAAACTAGCTGTCGAAAATGATAGTTATTGAAAATACATTTGTAAAGCAAAATAGGCTTGAGGAGTTGGTTAAGAAAGTGTTTGAAACATGCCTAGCAAACTTAATTGAAATTGCTATATGAATTTCATGTTCAGTTAGACAACAGTCATAGCCTCTGTTTTGGTCAGCTTGCTTGCTCATCTACAGTATTTTGTCAGCTTACTGATTGCCCAATCAGGCAGGTTTGCTTCCCTGTCATCAATCTTTCCCCAAATCTTAGTGAAGCTATTTGGATTTAATCAAGACATTTGGAGTTTGCTTTATTAAAATTTTGGTAGGAGGAGGCAGAATGAGACCATATTTGAAGGTTTGACAGAAATTTATTGCACACAACATATATTCTTGCGATCCAGCTCTTTGGGCTGGAACTGTTTTTTTTTTCCAGATCAACTGATGGGTAACTTTCAGCTTTTTCTTGTGTAAGTTATCTAGGGCATTTAGAGAAATTGATTAAACCATGGGTATAATGGTTGCTTTTTACAGCAGTTATAGGCTGATGTAACCTTATAATTAAGCTTTATTAGCTTTATATATTATAAATATCCCATGAACATGCTAAAAAAAACAAAATAATTCAGCTGAATTTTGAGACACCCAAAAACACACTTGCTGGGACAACTCCAAAATATGTGACGTCATTAATAAAAAGACTGTGACAGTCCAAGATTTATAGACCATTTCTCACACACTGAAGTTATCGGATAGTATAAAATTGTTAGCCAATTAGATTGCGCGTTTCATTAATCAGAGGTAAAAATATTTTTTTACTGACACTACTACTTTTTTTCAAATTTCTGAAAACTGACATTTTTGCTTTGCAAAAACACCAAAATTAAAGCTCTAAACAAAAAACTGAGGCAACAGATAGAAAGAAAATTCAATTCTGATGCATGTAGGCAATTTTGAAGAATTAATGGGCCACCACATTAGCCATAACACGGCAATCAAAGTTGGCCTTGTTTTTTGCGAAAATCCCGGACATTTTTTCAAAAAATAATATTGATTTTTTTTTCTATTTAAGCTAGCACCTGACTTTTTACACCAATGAATAGAGAATTTCAAGCGCTATCTTCTGATGTAAAGAACCATAATAATAAACACTTTGAAAAAAAAATGAAAAATAATAAAAAAATTACTAGTCAACAATATCGTCGTCATCCAAATAATTGATTTCTAGCATACTACCTGTCATTTCCACTTCTAAACAATTCCAGCATGCCTAAATAAATATAATCTAACCATTTATCAGAACAAATCTCATCTGTGGAGGTTCTCTGCAAAAAATATTATTTCAAACTATCTCAGCAAGAAAAATTATTTCTTGCCCGGCAAGTAACGGGGTGCGGTTCTCATTGAGCGGTTTCCGTTTACACTGGCAAATTTACCTCAAATAAGGACCAAAAGATAGAAGAGATTCTGCTCTACACGATGATCTAAAAATTTCTATTGTAGGTCTACTAGAATATCTGGTCCTAAAGCCAAGAACAATTTCAGCCAATCAGAATCTTGCTAACAAAAAGGTCTGATGGAATTGTCTTATATTTTATACACTTTTTGATGATAAATTTGACAAACTCTATGGGAGTAAGTTTCTTAGCAGGTGTTGAAATGAATTATCAATATGTTTTATTTGACTGGGTTGGGTGGGATGTCACAGAACCCAATAAAAACTGAAATATCTTTAGATTAATACAGGCACCTTTTCTATAAAAGTAAGGTTTCCTACTTAGATTCGCGAAAGCTTATTTTATCAATGACGTCACATTTTTTAGCATTTAATTGGCGGTGTAGAGCAACCCCGTTTTTCAATGAAGTAAATATTGCCAATAAATATGGATAAATTTCTCATTGTTCTACACATAAAATACAATTAAACTTGTAAGATTTAGATAGCTGACATTTTCATTAGCCTGTAACAGCTATAAAAACAAACCATTACACTCAATACTACAGGACAGGGTGTGCCGAGAGGAATGTTTTGGCATTTTTCTGAAACGGGTGGCCGTTCTTTCTGAAGGAAAACAAATACAAATTTTTTCAGCCGTTTGCTGTGTAAACATGGCTACAAGCTCTTGCTGCAACCAAAGTTGAACATACCATTTTGAGAAGTAAAAGGGTTTTAATCGACGGTGAGTTGTCAGAGAGAAGTGTAGAGGAGCAGTGAAAAGGTAGAGAGGGAGGGGGAGTTAAGAGATAGGGTAAAGTCGTGACATTAAACCAATTTCAACCCATATGCATCACATTATTAAGCACGAATAATGTTATCTAGAATGCGCTACAATGCTATAAGCACAACTAAGTACTGTGGTAGATTTTAGAAAATAACAATAGTAAACTGG